>VXBU01008285.1:713659-837519 GCA_013400315.1 Bombycilla garrulus
TTATTTTCTGTTATTTTATGATGTTAGAATATTTGCCACATCTCTTCCAGTGGCAGTCTTTTCAGGAGACACACCACCTTATGGCTCTTTCTCTTTCTGTGGAAGAAAGAACTAGGGACTTTCTAACAGCTGTAGAATTAGCCTTTAGACAAAGGTGTTAATAGTGCCTTTTTTCCTTGTAAAGTATACCTAGGAATGTGGACCAGCTAGTAAAATAAACACCCCCTGTGTTCTTTGCTTAGGGTGTGATAACATCAAAGGGTCATTTATGGTTCTGTTTGCCAGGTGTCACTTGGTTCATGGGGCTAATTGAAGTTGTATGGGGATATATATTGGTTAAAAAGTGGAAAGATCAACGAATTGATTTATTGTAAACTCTGTCACAAATTTTACCTTTTGCTGCAGTTAGCAGGCGGACTTTGTGTGTAGTGGGGTATGAATGGGCATGGAGATTTACACAGGCCAGTCATGCTGCTAATTCTTTCAGAGTTTTAGAAGAGATTGAGCTTTTGATGGGATATTTTCATAATTTTTGGCTATCAGGTTTCAGATACAGCATAGAAATTGGTAACGTGTGGAATGTGGTGTCATATGTGGTGTCATCCCTGTGAGAAATCCTCATTTGCTCCATGGGCTTGGAGAGGAGACTTTTGTCTTTGGCTCTTTTGTACCTTGGAGTGCCTCAGTTTTTAGTGTTGTTGTGGCAATAGTCATGGGGAAAGGCAAATAAAGTATTTCCTTGCTTTTAAGCCTCCCACTCGTCCCTTGTGGCCACAGTGCTGTTCAGCCCTGATGCAAAGGCTGTGGCGCAGTCTCCCTGTATCTCTGTGTGTGATGGGCATTCAGGAATGGAATTCCTGCCCTACCCACCCAGTTCTGTTGTGGAGAAACCTGCTGAGCTGGGTGTGATGCTCCAGGGAGGATGTGGGACTGAGCTCCCAGTGTCCACCACAGGCCCTAGACTTGTGTGGCAGCATCTCAACAATAGCAGAGGGAATGTGGCGCTGATTCCAGGAGCTCTGCTGGTCACAGCGATGGGTACGTGCCCTGGTTTGGTAGGGCCTGGGTTTGGTCACAGAGAGGCCACAGGGGTGGCTCCTGTGAGAAGCTGCTGGAAGCTTCCACCGTGTCCAGCAGAGGAATCCCTGATGGCTCTGAAGATGGACATGCTGCTGCCCAAAACTGGGCCAGTGAGAGATGATGGTAACACCTCTGTGATGAGGAGTCCTTCCCTTGTGGGAAGGAGAAAGGGGCTGGGGGGGGAGAAGGTGCTTTAAAGGCTTATTTTACTTCTCGTTACCATAAATTTCACTTTGCACTAAAGTTGAGCCTGGTTTGCCCTAGAACTGTTTCTCCAAGTCCTTGTCTCATACATGAAGCCTTCAGTAATTTTTATTTTCTTTTCCCTCCTTTGCCCAGCTGTGGCAGGGGAGGGTGAGTGAGAGACTCTGGTGGGTGCCTGGAACTGGGCCGGTGTCACACCACACCAGTACACCCATGGCATTTGCCTGGCATTGGGCCGATGTCACACTGTGCCAGTACACCTGTGGCATTCACCTGGCACTGGGCTGGTGTCACACCACACCGGTACCTATGGCATTCACCTGGCACGGGGCCAGTGTCACACCACGCCAGTACACCATGGCATTTTCCTGGCACTGGGCCAGTGTCACACCACGCCAGTACACCATGGCATTCACCTGGCACGGGGCCAGTGTCACACCACACCAGTACACCCATGGCATTCGCTTGGCACTGGGCCAGTGTCACACCACGCCAGTACACCCATGGCATTCACCTGGCACTGGGCTGGAGTCACACCACACCAATACACCCATGGCATTCACCTGGCACTGGGCCAGTGTCACACCACACCAGTACCCATGGCATTCACCTGGCATTGGGCCGGTGTCACACCACGCCAGTACACCGTGGCATTCGCTGCACAATCCCAGGACTTGGCTGTTCACAGCAGAGTCTTCTTGTGCTGAGCTTGCTTTAGCTTCTCATTTAATATTTAACATGTCAGCATATACAGGCTGGCTGTGAGTATGCTTGCAACCAGGGTGTAAACATTGGCTTTTCCCAATTTTAGGAATATTTAGATGCACATAAATTACATATTTCTTTTAATTGTTGCATCATTTAAAACATCTTTTCACTATTTGCTGTGTATTTATCTGGTTTTTAAATGCATTTCCTACCAACATATCCTCTGCCATTAGTCTCCAGTGGCTATTCTGTATGTATGCAATTATCACATTTTTCAAAATGAAGTAATTATTGAAATATAATTCTCTCAATGCTTGCCTTTCCCTTCAGCTGCACCAACAGTAGAATTTGTTATTAGGAAAAACATATTGACCTTCTTGTCACTGTGTTTTTGCATCTCCCTCCCTGATTACACCTAAGCACTACAGCTGGATATCCATATTCATGTTGCTCTACCACAGGAAAAACAGTCCATCTGCATAGACTTAGCAGTACATTCCCACCTGAAAGAGGGCTTTATCCCATCCATCAAACCTGAGAATGCTTTCCAAACTAGGAGTAATACAGGGTGTTGTTCTGGGTTTGTCATTCCAACATTCTGTGTAAAATGAAAACTCAGAGAATGGATCTGGGAGAATTAAAGAATACGACCTGTAGTTCCAAGGAAATGAAGATTCAAAGAGATGAGGCTACACAATGAGCAGAAAGAGAAGTCTGAAATGTTGCATTACACCAGCAGAATTTAATTAATGGTTCAAGGAATTGATCATCCTGATAAGCTGTTCAGAGTACAAAATAAATCATGAAGTATCAGTAATTAAAAACAGTGTTCAAAATTAGTTGCCTAGCATTTCTGATGCATTTTTTTTTACTCTCACAGTAAGACATACTCTGCCTCTGAAATGTGCCAGGAGATGAGCTGGGAAAAGAAAAAGCCGGACTGCCCCAGGGAAGGTTCCCATGAACATTTGGGAAGGGCGAGTGTGTTTGCTTTAGCTGGCCAGATAATCACAAACTGGGGCCTTGTCCATTCTTCCTCCAGCAAACTCCTATTTCCCATGTTTTTCCTGATGCAGTGGGATGAAGCTATGGAGGTCTAGCAACTGCTGCTCTGCTGGCTGTGAAAAATTGGTGTGGGACGCAGGTGGAACAAAAAGCTGTTTCTGCTCGCTCACAACAAGTCCCATGGAGCTCACGGGCAAAGCCAGGCTGCCTCTCTTGGTTTGCATCTAAAGATTCAAGTGTACTGGCAGAGTTTTCAGACGTCCCTGGGTGATTGAGTGTATTAACCTGCTGAAAGTCAGTGGACCTGAAGGGCAAAGGTTGCTTGGGCACTTCTGAAAATGTTATCCTGTAACAGTATTCTCAAAGATCAAAACCCCAAATTGGTTACACCAGCTTAAATGAAATCACCGCTGCATGCCAATCTTCTCTCAAATCACTTTTGCTCTGGGGCATCATCTGTTGTGGTCAGAGGAAATCTCTCTTATTTCTCATGCTGGAAATTGTACAGTGAGTGTCAAAATCTGGTCGGGCTCACCAGTGCCATGGTTTCAGCTGAGTTGATTAGTACGTGAATTTTTCTTGCTAGCAGCAAAAATAAGTCTAACTTATTCTGAAGCATCTGGCACTGACAGCAGATGCTGGACCCTCAGTCTGTTTTGATGTAGCCCAAAACAGCTCCTGTTTTAGAGCTGAAATTCACATGCTTTGGATGTGAGCCCATGGTCAGTGGCCATCTATTAGCGAGATTGCTGCTCAAGGCAAAGCTGCCTTAGTTCAAAAACTGGTTTGAACTAAAATCAGGGAAAATAATTCAGAGTTTAGGGTTTCTTAGAATCACAGGATGTTTTGGGTTGGAGGGGGCTTTAAAGACCACCTCGTTCCACCCCCTGCTGCCGTGCACAAGGACACCTTCCCCTAGACCAGGGTGCTCAAAGCCTGGAGAAGAGAAGCAGGAGAGGGGAAGGAAATCCTTCCCAGATGCCCTTGCTCAGAAGGCACAGGCCAGACTGGAACTTCACCCCTTCTCCAGCTACCCGCCCTGTAAATTAAGTCCCTGTACATTCTTCTCCTCCAGCCAAAGCTCCACTGGAGATTATTCAGCACAGAGCCACCATCTTCATTTCCTCGAGCATATGCAGTGAGGGAGAAAAAAAGAGAGAAAATAAATTATATATAAATATAAATGCTTTAATATTATATAAAATATAAATCGTATAAAATACAATAAATTTTATAGAATAAATAAAGATACAAAATATTTTCTATTTAAAATAAACATATTCATTTANAGCTGAGTTGATTAGTACGTGAATTTTTCTTGCTAGCAGCAAAAATAAGTCTAACTTATTCTGAAGCATCTGGCACTGACAGCAGATGCTGGACCCTCAGTCTGTTTTGATGTAGCCCAAAACAGCTCCTGTTTTAGAGCTGAAATTCACATGCTTTGGATGTGAGCCCATGGTCAGTGGCCATCTATTAGCGAGATTGCTGCTCAAGGCAAAGCTGCCTTAGTTCAAAAACTGGTTTGAACTAAAATCAGGGAAAATAATTCAGAGTTTAGGGTTTCTTAGAATCACAGGATGTTTTGGGTTGGAGGGGGCTTTAAAGACCACCTCGTTCCACCCCCTGCTGCCGTGCACAAGGACACCTTCCCCTAGACCAGGGTGCTCAAAGCCTGGAGAAGAGAAGCAGGAGAGGGGAAGGAAATCCTTCCCAGATGCCCTTGCTCAGAAGGCACAGGCCAGACTGGAACTTCACCCCTTCTCCAGCTACCCGCCCTGTAAATTAAGTCCCTGTACATTCTTCTCCTCCAGCCAAAGCTCCACTGGAGATTATTCAGCACAGAGCCACCATCTTCATTTCCTCGAGCATATGCAGTGAGGGAGAAAAAAAGAGAGAAAATAAATTATATATAAATATAAATGCTTTAATATTATATAAAATATAAATCGTATAAAATACAATAAATTTTATAGAATAAATAAAGATACAAAATATTTTCTATTTAAAATAAACATATTCATTTATATATACTTACATATGGGGAATAGTAGCTGTCTTTGCAACTCTTGCAGTAATTTTGGTTTAACCACGGGGGATCCCTGTTATGAATGATACTCCTGATGGAAAGAGAGGTTTGACTCCTTATTTCCTTACACTGGCTGATACAACTGCACAGCTATTTCTCAGGTGTAGATGTGTGCTCTTATTAAACTGATATGTTTGCACCCAAATTGATTAAGGATTGCTTTCCTTACTGCTTTCATAGGAAGTTAATTAAAAAAATATTTTCTCCTTTTTGCATGAGTTTTACACCTGAAAGTGCTGAATTAGAATCTACTATGGTCAGAATAGTTTATAGCAGCAAGGCAGAAATGTCCTATATAAATATAGTTATAACAACTGCCTCATATATCTGCAGAGCCTTAGGAGGGTTCAGCTGATGTTTTATTTAGTAATGACATGATGAAAAAGCTTATAGAACATTAATAATGCTGAACACTTGAGCCCTGTGAAATGTCTCAGGCTACTTGTCTTGAAAAGTGGACTTCTCAAACTTTCTGAGAACAAAAGGCTCCTTTTTTAGTGAAGGTAAAGGGAATAGTAAAGGACAGTAAAATACAAGGTACCTGTTGGTGTATAAACCTGTGGTCTCATCTGTGTGTGGTGCTGAGCAAGGAGAGCTGGGTGCACGTGGATGCGAGGGCAGGTGGTCACACAGGGACCTTTGCTGTCATTCATCGTGCTCCACAACAAGCAAACAGGTTTGTTGGTTCGTGCCCAACACCTGACCAAAGGTGTCTGCACCTCTGCACTCCTGTACGTGCAGAATCACCTCCAGAATAAGCTTCACAGACCTTCCATGGTGTTTTATTCACAGTATTACAGGGCTGTTAAATGCTGCCTTTCATAAATATGTATTAGATGTGTTTGTGCTTTCCAATTTATTATGTTAGGTGGGGAATATCAGTGCTGCATTTTAAAAGCAGCTATCTCCTTCTCTGTGCATTTGTCTTTATATCCTCAAAGAGGAAAAGAAATTGTTTTAACTACCTTGCTTCCTGCACAGTGCTGGGGATGTGTTTTACTGACATTGTTTGGTATTTAATTAAAATAAACATAGAGAGGAGAGATTTCCCTAAGGAAAGAAGTTGACTAATTGAGACTTCTCCCCACTAATTCAGAGTATTAAAGCATTAATGCTTTTATAAAACTTTCTTTTTCACCTGCCTGGGTTCAGGTATGATTAGAAGCTCCTGTCACTGGTTCTGACTTGTCCATATAGAAGAAAATTCAGGTATTTCTCCATTTTAAGTGGCTTATGATGCTGTGTAATAAATGGGCTGAATAAAAGTTATGGGATTCTTGTGCTGCCGGTTACTGTTTCACTTACAGATGTCTGGTGCTGGGAGGGATGAGTTACTGTGCTCAGGTGAGGAGCTGGAAGTTGTTAACTTGGATTAACTTGACCACTTTGCTTAGCTTCTGACCTGAATTTTAAAATGTAAAATGCCAGCCTCAGCAAACAGCATCCTGCTTTGTGACTGAAAGGAACTCATTAGTAAATCACCTCCCGCCTGCAGGGGATGCCTTCAGCAGGACATGCTGATGCCCTCCAAGGTCTCTAGATTCTCAGAGGACAAATTTCTGCTTCACTTCAGCCCCCTGCCAGCTTTTCACCTGGTGCCTGTGAACCTTGAGCTACCACTGCTCCTGCTACCTGAGGGGAGAGGGCGCTCGATGTTCTTAGGGCTGGCATTGGAATTCTTCCCTTGGCTCTCCCCTCTGACCGTGGCAGGATCCATGATGCACAAAACAGGCTAGAGCTCATCTGCATGTGTGCCTAAAAAGTTTTTATCCAGTCTTCATAGCTGTATTTTTAACAACATCTCAGGTGAGGGCTATAGACAATGTTCCTTGATGCATATTGGTCAGGATTTTTGTTCTACCATGTCTTTAAGAACTTCCATTTGTTTTGATTCTCATGTTTGTTTTTTTTTTAAATACCCATTTCATTTCTTTTTCCCGCATTGATGCATAAGCATTTAAGTATTTTTTATGTACTAAATATCTCCCCAAATGTGAAGCTATTTCCCTTATGAAAAATCACTGCAAAATATAAGTAATGGTAATATTTCTGCAGAGGTATTTTTAAAAAATTAAGGAAAAAGTGTTATGTCCATGGCATAGAAACTATAAGATGATTCAAAACTGTATAAAAAGCTTGTCATTCTCTGATAAATTCTTCATATTTTCAGATTCTTTTCCTATTCAACTCAATTAGTTTCAGCTAAAGGCATCTAGAGACCTCTTCCATATAGGAATTGATTAGGTTATTTATCTGGTAATTTCTATGTTGTAATTATACACATTTATTAATTTTTCATGAAGAATGCTAAACTTTTTTTTTCCTAAAATGCGTCTGACAATTTTTATCATAATTCAACATTTCTGGAAAGGACCAATACAAGCAAGTGATAATGAAATATGTGGTTTCTGTGGGTATTTATTAGATCTGTGCAGTCATTGTCCTGGAAAACAACCACATTTAATAGTGAATATGGCACTTTCTAAATGCTGCTGTTGTAAGGGGATACTGCATCATGTAGTATCTGTGGGTCAGGTGCTTCCTGCTCTTGGCACATCAGTGCTCCTCAACAGTACAGTGTCTGAGAATCATCCTAATGGATTTTGAATGTGCTTCCACTTGTAAAAGTTAAGAAAATACAATTTGGGCTTTCTCCTGTACGAGCTAGGAAGCAGTGATTCCCATTTTCTCTCTAATAATGATCCACAAATGCTGCTGGGTTTCTGTTTCAGTTTTCTAATATATCCTATTTACAGTAATTGCAATCCTTCTGGATGCTTTAGATGGCTTTTGTCTTGTGTTTTGTGTTTCAAGAAATTGATGATAAATGACCTTTAGATTCTTTGGCACTGGTAAATTCCAGCTCTAATGAGCTGTTAAAAGAATGATAAGTGCAGTAAACTGTTTTTCACCACTAACGAGGATAGAGAGGGCTGACTTTTGAGAGAAGTTAAACTAATTGACTTAAAAATAGTAGGATGGCCCCTGTGGGTGGCAGGCGACAGGCAATCTTTTTGTTTCTTACTGAAGTCAGAACTTTTAATATGTTTGTACTACTGCATGTGCATAATGTGCCCTTTGCTTTAATTATTGGTTCTGCAGTGGCTTTAGAAGAGGGTGCTGACAGTAATGGCAATCTTCCAGTTCACACCTGTGAGACGTGGCTTGATTTGAAGATTAAAGCAGCTCCGTGCCCCAGGAATTCCTAATAACTATTAGCCTATCCAAATATTGCTATTTTTGTATGGAAGATGACTGGATTCCAACCTGCATCCCTTTGACTTTAATGGAACTGTGCCAATTTAGATCCATTTAAAATCTGTAGCATCATTTTAGTTTTGCTTTGTCATTTTGCATTGTGGAAGCAATGCTAATTCACATATTTTCTGCTCTAGTAAGTTGAAATGCTGTATACATTCTTCCCTGTGTTTGTAGCAGGCAACAAAAAGGAAGGCAGTCTGATTTTTATTTGACTTTTATTCTTACCTGGTTCCCTGCTTACATTTCCACAATTCAATTGTCCTGATGGTGTGTTTGTTTATATATTAATAAGTTACGTGTCTGTTTAGGTTGATGCAACAATTGAAAATGCACTTTGACATCTTAAAAGGGAAGTTTACAGTGAGGTTTAAAGCTCAGAGACCTGTTCTCAAAATGAGAAAACTGCACTGCAATTGTAGCACAAGGATTACACAAGCCATATCAGTTAAGTGATAAAATAAACTTAATTTGTGTGCTGTGTTACATGCAGTCAGAACTGGCTAGGATTTAGCCTGCTCTCTCAGCCTGGAGTACCAAACTGCAGGTAGCTCACGTGTTCCACTGCCCAACTGTTGGGTTAAAATAGTGCATTTTACAGATGAACTAGAGTAAATATCAATAAATATCATTACAGGAATGTTCTGATTTTCTACATTTAAATACTGAATTTCTGAATGCTAATTTGCAGGACATCATAAAATTTCTTGGGTTGCATTTAGTAGCTCTCAGCCAGGATGATGATTTCTTCTTGGAAAAGTCAGAGGCAGATTGGCTGTGGTGGCATAGAAACCTGGACACCAAGGCAGAGCTAGGAAGACTGAGGATGCCGTTTGTGTCTCATCATCAGGAATTAATTTTGGAATGACCCTGAGTCAAAAATTCATTTTAATTGTCAACTGTTTTTTCTGTTGGATGGGGTTCTGATCAACCCAGTCTAGTGGAAGGTGTCCCTATGTCAGGGGAGCTGGAATGAGATGTTCTTTAACATCCCGTCCAACACAAACCATCTGATTCTGTGTAAAAACTAGGCAGGCTCTTTTGGCCTATGTGTTTGGAAGTGTAAAATCATAATACTTATTTCTGAGCCAGACTTAGAGAGTTTCCTAAAACACAACATTTGCCCCCCCATGGTTCCAATCCCAGTGGTTCTAGGAGCTCCCTTTCCTTTGCCTTGAATCAGTGCAGGGGGCAGGGATGTGTTGTAGAGGCAGTGTGCCGTACGACCATACCCAAGCCTGCTTGCCTTTTAAGCAAATTTAAGTCCATACCTCCCAAGTACCTCTTTGAAATATTACTCTCAATTTAGCTCTTTGCTGCAGGTGTCAAGCAACAAATTTCAGATCCCACTTGTGCTGACATTTTCTCTTGGGGAGAAGGAAATTAGATTTCTACTAGTCTGAAACCAGAAACAAATGTTAGAACTGAGAGCAGTTTGTTTGAGCCGTAATTTGGAAGGATGCAAAAATAACGAGGTTGGTAGCTGAAGCTGCTTTTTGCCCTTCTGTGCAGGAAAGCAGAAATTATTCCTTCTTTATTCTCAGATTTTCTTTTTTTTTTTTTCTTTAATGTGTGAGGTAAAAGGAGGGATTTTTCTGATTGCAAATCCACCCTTCAGAATTGCCTGGTCTTTTCACTTTGGCATCTGGCTGCCGCTGGTGCAGATTTTCCTTCCTTTCTGTGCAGCTTGGCATTGGAGGCTGAGGAAGAGCTTTTCCCTTTGTACATGGTAAAAGTTCCTTACAAGATGGGGCTGCTTTGGAGCTCAAAGAGAAGCACAGAAACCATGGTTATGTGAGAAGCTGCCCTATGAAACAGGGAAATAAGGACAGTGCGAGTCACATCAGCGAGTTCCCAGCTCTTTCAGGAAACCCAGTCCTTCGTGAGCACATCCCTGTGTGGAAAAGAGAGGGGTTCAGAGTGCCCCAGGACTCCCAGTCTCAGGACAGTTTTCTTTTTGCCTATGCAGGGAACACCTTAGCTGGTGTAAGGGAGGGAAAGCAAGCCAAGCTCCTCTCTGGAGCAAGCAGGAAAATCTCACGGGTGTCCTCGGCATATGCCAGAGCTGCACTATGTGTGCTAGCAAAGAGTGGGACCATACTTCCCTCTTCAAAGAACAGCTCTTTTCTGTGTTTATTGATGTACTCAGTTCATTTATCAAGCCATCTGCCAGGTATGATATGAATATTTTGACATCAATATGTTATCAATTACAAGTTCTCTTCCCATCACATCGAAGAGAATGCTACAGCTGCCTAAAACTGGGGGAACTGGAGGAATACATCCTGCTTTTGTTTAAGAAGAAGAAAATGGAATGAAAAAAGAATTAGAGAAAAACATTTAAAAAGCCTGCCCATCCTCACACAGGTCCTTTAAAGCAGTGTGAAACTTCATAGTTTCTGTTTATTCTCTGAGAATAATTGTTCCATCTAGCTTCTACTTTTAGAGAATAATTTGGGTTGGAAAAGACCTTAAAGCTCATCTAGTTCCAACCGCCCTGCCCTGGGCAGGGACACTTTCCTCTAGAACAGATTGCTCAGAGCACCATCCAGCCTGGCCTTGAGCACCACTTGTCAGGTTGGAACTAGTCTATAATTTGTTGAATGTTAAGAGGCAAGTCTAGTCCCAAAACTGAGGAGTTTGGGGTCAGTTATTTGACCCACGAATGTCAGAAATCTTGTTAGTATATAGATACCAATAATTTCTTCCCATCCTAGGGGCTTATTTTCATAAATCCACATTTCAGCCAGGAAATTTAAATAGCCAATTTTTCTTTGCCCATTGAAATTCATTATAGTATCTTTTCAGTAAAATACACAGCATAACGTATGGTTTGGGTGCTTTAGTAGTTACTGTAATTAGTCCCCATCCACAGGCTCAGAGCAGGCGATTAGAGAGAGAACATAAACAATGGGTCTTTAAATATTCTTTAAATGTTGGGAAAAGGCAGACATACAGAATTTTCTGGACTTAGCCAGTGAACAAATGTGGCATGTTTCTTAAGTGATGCTGCCCTGGATATTGCTTCTGCCATTTCTGTTTCAGCATCATTTTTTGAAACTGTCAAAAACCAGCGCTTTGACTCTTGAACTTAAATATACTTTCAGAGATCAATGATCAGTACTGGAAATTTTCCCCCTTTCTTTTTTTTTTTTTTTTTTTTTTTTTTAAAAAAAAAAAAATTAAAAAAAACTTAAATTAAAAAAAAAAACAAAAAAAAACCAAAAAAAAACAACCACGAAAAAACCTAACAACTACAAACCCCACCAACATCCTTTAACCAGTTTGGATTTATTATTACGGCTCCTTATCAACACTGGAGGTGGATGTCTACCTCCTCAGTTGTTGACATTCTTAGCCTTTATGGTCTATATGAGGAAGGCCAGAATTTCCTGCAATATATTGGACAAACAGGGAAATGCAGTACCAAGAAGTTGTGAGAATTCTTCTCTGCTTAATTTGCTTTTATGGACTGAAATTGGTTGTGGAAAATGATTGATGTCTGCCATCCAAACCTCCAGCAGCTTAGGAAAAATAATCAAAAGCACCAAAGAAAGCAGCTTATTAGAGGTAGAATTTGTAAAAGCACATCAGAAAGGTGCTTTAAAATAATTCAGAATCTTTTGAATATCAGATGAAATCTCCATAGTCTTCAGAGGAGCTGCAGAAAGTGGAGACAGCAGAATCATTTTTTTTCATGGCACATCATGACTTTTTCCCTTGTTAGGCTCTAGAAGGATGATACATAAATATTTATTCCCTCTTTCTTTGACCTTGTGGTGACTTTTAGCAGAGTATCATCCATAAATAAGGAATTACTCTTCATTTAATTTAATACCTGATCTTCAGGAGGTATGTTTTCTGGCCCTTGCAAATGGATATTAAACTATTCTGGCCTCTTAGCCTAGTGCATCCATGTTACCAGCATTGCAAGAATATAGACACAAAAAATATGTCAGGTTATTTTTGATATATTTTCAGTATAATTATGGATGACTTCACATCAAATTTCACAGACTTTTTTGAAGTGAAGTAGAGCAATCTAAGAAACCTCAGAAGAGTGAGGTAGGATGCTTTTGAACAGAGACAATAACATGGTGACTGAATGGGTGATGGGCCCAGTAATGTACCAGCCAAAATCAGAGTGAATGAGCTGCAGACAGGTGAGAGAGATACACACACCCAAAGCTGCAGAGGCACAACTGATCCATAGGCTGAGCATCAAAACAACTCCTCAAGTGACTTCACAGCCCTGGAACTGCTGTAGGGAGTATACCAATGTCCTACTGATTAAACCCCAAGGTTTAATCTTCTTCTGTGTGTTCCTCCAGACTCATTTTTTTCTTGTCCTTTTTTCTTGTAGTTGATTATTTTTTCCCCCAATGTCCACACTGTGGACACCACCACAGGCTTTCCTGGTAGGGCTGTGGAGCCACATCTGCCTGTGGTCGATCATACCAGGCACTAGGGAAGCTTAGCAAGCAGAACATCCACAGTGGGCCACTAAGGCCATCTTAAAACTCTTCCGTTGTGCATCCTTGAGAATGGTGGTGGCACATTTTGTTTAGGCATCTCTCTGGTGGAGGGAGATAAAGCACTAAAAAGACAGATGACCAACTTCAGGAGATTGGAGAACTTCAGGAGTCCTTGGTGGAGAAGTTGCATGTAAACCTGTTTATAAAGCATAAACCTGTTTGTAAGGCATATTTGAAAAAAAATTACAGATGGAAGATAAGTGTTAAGCATTTTGAGGTAAATTGATATATTAAGAGTACTTCAGGTGATGGAAATAACCAACACACTGAGGTCTGACTGCTTTAAAAGTCAACGAGCAGGATTACAGCTTGCACAATTGGGGATGGAACAAGACTTCAGAGGATGGTATTATGCTGTGAGCAGCTTCCTGAAAAGAGAAAGGATTACTCAGTGCACAGTCAAGGATTTAGGAACAGTATCACTTTTTCGAAGGAGACTTGGGGAGCTAGAAAGTGTAAGGATAGGTAAAAGGTAAAGCTGGATGAGGAAGCCCTTGTGCACAGGGCAGCCCCATCACCCACATGACCGTGCTGTGCTGGAAGCACCACGTGCCATTTGTTGGGGCTCCCACCAAGGCAAGGAGTTGTTAATCCAGACATCTGCAGACCATACTGACTGTGCATAGCAAGGAGCAGAACACTGCTACTTATAATTAATGCTACTTAACGTGTAAATTTATTCACTGAGCCAAAAATGTTGTGAATATATTTTGATTCTTCAAATATAGGCAGAATGAGGTAAGGAAAGGTGATGTCATTGTATTTATGGGAGCTCATTATAGAAATGTGTATTTTCATAAAGCATACATCAGAGGCCGGGGAGAAAGGCAGTGCCTTAAAAAAGATAAAGGTACCTTTAAAGGATAAACATACCTTCAGCATGGTGTTCAATCCATGCTTTTACTTCTTGCCCCTCAGCTACTTAAAGCCCACTAGAAACTGTCCTCATTAGAGTATCACTTGACAACACATCAAGTGGTTTGCTTACAACAACGGGACTTTAAAAGTTTAAAAGAAAGATAAAGTGTAAATCTTTAAACTAAATGCATACGCCAAAGGTGTTAAGATTATTTTATGAATACTTCTCCGTGAAAGGAGAACACAGCTAGGAGGGGGAAATCTTACACATAAGTGTTAGTGTCTGGAAGCTGTACAGATTTATTTAGCCTATTAGCTTGTTAACCAGGTGCTCCTTGCACTTAACCTTATTTTCTAAACTCAGGCTGTGTCTAATATTTACCTGCAGTTAATGAGGTATTGCTGTTAGATGTGGAGAACACCTTCTTCCTTCTTGTACTTCTGTTTTCAAGCTTTGGCATTCTAAGAGCTTGTCAGAGAGAAACATCTGGAATGTGATTGTTATTGGAGATGGCTGAAAATGTCTGTTACAGCACTTTTTGTGCAGAAGATTTGTTCAAAATTTGTGGAAGGTATTTTCTTAGTTAAAAGCAGACTTCTTTGGAAGATGCAGCCTCCGTTTCTACTTGGCCCTTTTATGCCCCTGGTTTGGGAGCACAGACTAGTTTTTGGGCTGAGAAATTTTACCTTGAGTTTTATAGTGATTTTTAAGATGAACCTTTCCAAAAAGAGACAACACTTTACAAGAAGACACTGGTTAAATATCTGTCTGCCCACAATGTACATTTGCCTTCATTTCCATATGTAAGCATCTAGGGAACTTTCACTTTTTCAAGACTTGGAGCCTGAACTTGTTTCATTGTATTTCACCATTTGTAAAATACACCTTATTCTCGTTTATTCGTCTTTTCCAATCTGTAATTGTGCTCACTTTACTCAGGGCTGAAAGAAGACTTAGCACAAAATCATAGCTGTTCTTTTCATCAGTCCAGCCCTTCTTCTGGCACACTGTGCTGTCTTTCCAAAAATATAGCTCTCTTCTGCTCCCCTTATGTGTCTGGAAAAGTCTTTTCCTTTGTGTGCAGCCTGAGCCCCGTAAACATGGCCACGGCAGGAGTCCTTTAATAAATTAGCTGTTAGCACATTCAAAACTTCTAAACGATGGGGTGTTGTGCTGCAGCGAGGGGAGGAATTTTCATCAGATCAGAAGTTGTTATCACACTGGGAGTTACAGCTCAGGAAACTGCCACCAGTGTTATTAGCAGCAGATCCCTGGCATGCCACAGGAACCCAGAGATCAGTGCTTAACCCTTCCACTGCCCTCATTTACTTAATTGGTCACCCAAATGAGCGTGAGAGAAATCCATCCATAGGCACTGTGCAGAGAATCAAAGAGTTTTCACTAGTAACTGAGGTCTCCATCCTAGAAATGCAATCCAAGGCATTATTTTAGTGCAATAACTTGAGTCAGGTACTGAGTCGGTACTGAGTCAGGCCCAGCGGCAGGAGGTCAGCATGGACACCCCATGTCTGGTTTTATTTCCTTCCCTATTCCGTAGGCTTTGCAGAGCAGCTCTAAACAATAGGCCAGTTGCACTGGAGATGATGTAGTTGTTGGAAATAGATTCCTGCGGGATTATGGGTGTGATGGCAGTGCCTGACTCTTGAGACCTCTCTCAATAACAAGTCCTGCTATTGATTTCCCTTTATGTTGAGAAGTGAGGCGATCAGAGGAGATGGATATAGATAAGCACATTTCCACTTCGGTGAGGACTGGTTAGAGTCTGCTGAAAATCCATTGCTTTGGAAGAGAAAAATTCCCTGTTGCTTTCCAAGCTATTAATCTGTTTGTGATTACTTTATTAAAAATACCTCTGACTATTTTTATAGCATTGTCATTTATAGGTTTAACTACATAATCATCTCCTGATATTTGCTAGCTATTTTTGTTCCCTCTTATTTATTTAAACGTTTTGCCATAAAAAACTTAAGTGATGCATTCAGATAATGGCCACAGGTAG
Organism: Bombycilla garrulus; assembly: GCA_013400315.1. Lineage (NCBI taxonomy): Eukaryota > Metazoa > Chordata > Aves > Passeriformes > Bombycillidae > Bombycilla > Bombycilla garrulus. The sequence goes on from VXBU01008285.1 coordinate 729,418, forward strand.
CTGCTTTAACAAGAGAGTCACCAGAGAAATTGCTGTTTTAATACCAGCCTGGGATGACCATTCCCTGTCAGACTGTAAGAAAAGCATATTAGGGTAAACCTCACCACTTTCAGGGGAAATCATGTAAATACCAAGCAGACAGGAGTTTAGCAGCAGAAGACAGGGAAAAAAACCACAACTATTTCTTTGTAGACTATCCAGCTGTGTATTAGGTATAATATTCCTAGGAGTGGTTGCCTCTGTAAATGGAAACAGACGGGGGAAACGCTGCATGCCTGCCTAACCTCTGCTCATGCTAATGAGAAAACCCTTGGCCTGGGTTCAGTCAGGGTTGCTGTTTTTCTTGGAAGGCTCACTGGGCATCTTACATAGTATTTAATGCACAATGACTGCCTAAATGTGCTTTATGAAGTGTTTTGTGTATATCTGTTCTTAGAGATTTGGCATTGTCTGTTGGGCTTTTATAGTACAGGCCTTGAAAAAGAGCCTTCCGAAAAAAAGAAAATACAAACCCCACCAGAAAGCAGAGACCCAAACAGCCTCCCAACACACCAGCTTTGGTAATTCAATACCACCACCCATTCCTTTGCTGTTAAATTGATGCCTTTTGGCCCCTAAAATCATGAGCCAGACAAAAGAAGTAGAAAGGACCCCACAGCTTGAAAACTGAAGCTATTTTGGCCTCTAACAAAAGCCTTTGCTTTGAAACAGAAAACATATTTGTTAAACTACTTAAGGAGTTAATTTTCAGGCACTGAAGGCAGCCGAGATTAAAAAAAAAAATAAATAGAAAAGAAAAATGAAAAAAATTATGTTAAAACAAGCATTACAAGACTTTTTTTCTGTCAGGAAATTAAAACAGTAGTCTGTGGATGCTGATTCTGATGCAGATTCAGCGCTGAAGAAGAATGTAGCCCAAGAGGCAAATCCTCCACCCTGCACATCAGCAATGATCTTCCAGTTTAATGTGTGGTTGTACCCTTTCCTGTTTCCAGGCTTAAGTGAAGAGAATGGGGCTGGGGCCAGGCGGTGGGAAGGGGGAGGAATGTGGGGTGTGTGTTCTGCTGCCTTTTGTTATTGAATTCCCAAAATTAGAAGTCTCTTTCTAATAGAGAGGAGGCTTAAAAGCAATCAATAGTGTTTATCTTACAAGACGGTAGTTCAAACTGCAGTGCAAAGTGCTGTAATTCACCTTTCCCTCATCACTGATCGTCTCATTTAGTGCAGTGCTGCACAACAGTTCTGGGTTTTAATGCTGTAAATCCCTTAATTATGCACTCCCCAAATATGTTAAAAATAATATAAAAGTGTTGGTCAAGCATTTCTGGCTTTATCTCCCTCCTCCAGTATTCATATTCTGTTCGCAACTACAACTCATCTATGTGATTTGTATTGGAAAGATTTTTTTTTTTGCTGTTCATTTCAGTTTATTATGTTTCAGCAGAGCTGTGACATCCACTTAGGTATCTTTACTGCAATTGTTTCATGATGAGATCAGATTGCCCTGTAGATACATCACAATAACAAATAAGAGAAAATTCAGGCCACCTTGCTTTGTTTTGATGAGCTGCTGTAGCTTGGCTTCACAAGAGAGAAAAAAGAAAAAAGGGAAAAAGAAAAAAAGAAAAAGTGAAAGGAAAATAAGGAAAAAAAGGGAACAAAAAATTTGAAAAATCAATCAAAATAGCACCGAATTAAGGCAGGTTGAACTTTTTAAATAAACACAACTTGAACATAAAGGAATTATATTGTTCTGAAAGTTATGATGGCGTAAAAAAACCCATAAAGACTCCTAAAAACTGTGATTTGTACATTTGTCTTGTTTCAACAGAAATCACGTTTTGATTCTTCTGATTGAAAATATTTTTAATGGCCACTTTCTGTAGCTTTCAGGCTTCAAAACCTGTCTGGGTGCTGTACTATTTATTGAAAACAACGTTTTCTTTCCAAATTGTACTGATGTTCACTGAAGGAATCCTGTTTGCAGCCCCTCCCAACTCACCAGCTCTCATCGTGGGCCCTCAGATCAACCAGTTCACACTCCCGGGAGCTGACAACAGGCAATGTGATTGCAGTCATTACCTTTCTAGATAATTCCTGATAATAGGTCAGGTTGAAACCTTATACATAGGAAGCCCCACAAAGACTTCCAAGGCTACAGGCAAGATCCTTTTAAGATTATTTTTGAGTTTTCTTGAGCCTTTTTTCTTAGCGAAGGAAAGGTTAGGGTAGTGATAGCTTTGTGACTGGGAGTTCCAGCTGACTGCAGCTCCTTGGCTTGCTCCATGCCTGGCAGCATTGCAGCAGCAGGTTCTTCATTTCACTGGGATCATTCCCCAGTGCAGCATTGCAGGCTGCTGTGAAAGAGCTCTGCAGAGAAGGGAAGCCTAGAAACACAGATCCAAGTGGCATCCTGCAGCACAAGGCAAGAAAAGTGCAGCAGAAAAAAAAGCTTGTCTCCAGAGCTGTTCCTTCTGCTGCTGCTTCAAATCATCGGAGCTGCTTCTTCAAAGTTCCAGGAGTAAAACATATTTACAAAAAAAGATGGTGCCTCCCTTTGCAGCGCGGTAAAGAGCAAATATCCATTGAGGGACATTTATATACAGGCAGGAGGGAGGTGACCTGACTTCCTTGGAGGCAGAATTTGCAGCGGTCATCACAGGTGAGCCTGGCCCAAGGCCCCCCACAATTAAAGAAGCCCAAATGAGTTCAATGTGAACAGGTCACAAGCAGAGCAGCCTTACAAATCTTATTGGGGAGTTTCAGCCGGGTCACCTCCCTTTGCTTTGGTGTTTTTCTAGTGTTCCTCAACTTCTGAAGGATGGATAATGCACTCCTACTGTTCCCAGCTCTTGTGATATTTGATGTTTCTCTGAAAGCTTGAGCTTTGAAGGCTTACAAGACAAAGATTTTAAGCTATTTCATGTGTGCTTTTAATATGTTCTAGTCTTTTGTAGTTGGAAAACACTGGCGAGAGTATGACCTGAGTTCCTAAAAGCTCAGAAATGACAAGGCAGAAGAGATGCCCACATTTATTAGTTTGTGAAATGCTGTGATTTTCTAAGCTGTCATCATGATTAAGGCTGTAAATGTGGTGTTTACAGCCACAGTATGCTTTAGTTCTGCAGACACCATGAGGCAATATGAACAGAATGCTGCATCAGTCCCACAGAAGTTCAATCACTCCAACAGAATTTGTTAGTAGGCAGAGTTGCCTTCTAATGAGGAGGATGCCATCTTCATCCTGCACACTAACTGAGAAATAATAAAAGTCTTCCTCCCCCAAGACAGCATCATCTTGCCATTGATCAAGAGGCAGCTCAAACCATCAGATGATATCCCTTGAAAACTGGCATTTTCAGAGATGGCAGATTTGAAATGTTACACTTATAGGAGGACTTCCATTATCTGTATTACATTATCTGTATTACGTTTTACAGAGTTGTAATTTAACCATATACAGTCACTGTGCTTTGACACTTGGCATAAAAATCACAGCCCTGGAACAGATATTTTTATAAGAGAAGATATTTGAGAAAATGGATTTGACTTTTCAGAGATTCAGACATGTTCAACTTATCTATCAGCACATTAGTCTTAGAGAAGTGAAATTTGAGTGAGTTACCAGACACAAGAATGTGGAGCTTTGGGTGGGTATGACAAGTAATAATTTGATTTTGATGGTGATGAATAATGTAAGTGCAGGGACATTCTGTGCGGGTTTTAACATGAGACTACTGAAAGTTGGAGTCAGAAGCTAAATCAGGTGGAGTTGTCTCAGGACCGGCTTTGTGGATGCTCCACATGTACTTGCAGGTGAAGTCAGAAGTGAGGAATCGGGAAGGAGCTGCTTGACTCTGTAGGTGTTACAGTCATGTCCTCGCTGTGTGTTGTGGAAAAGGGCCACAAATCACCCCTTCTGTGAGATCAAGAACTCCCCATCCTCTCGGCCCTCAAGGTTGCAGAGAACCAAGGTTGCAGGGAATAGATTGGAGTTATTAAAAAGAGTGGCCAGATAGACTCACATCCATTCTGGGAGCTGGTTGTTGGAATTGAAATGGTTTATCTACTGCCTTTGCATGAGATGTGCTTTTATTCCTTCTTTTGTTCCCCCTCCACCTACAGCAGATATATAGCTAGTGCAGAGTGTTACGTAAGTGTGTAACTGATTATTATTGAATAATGTATATATCTGGAGAACTGACAGTGCCATGTGGATGTTTCTAACACCAAGCATTACTGCACCTTTGGAGCAACTGCATGAAAGCAAAGTGCCAGGCCAGAGGCTTTGCTGTGGGAAATTGCTGTAGCCCTCCAGGAGCCACACTGACTCGCACCAGCCCACTGTGCCACAGCAGCTGACTCTCCTCTGCCTTCCCTGCTCCTTCCCTATTTCTGTCTGGTTAAAATGAGATAAAGATGTTCTTTCTGAGTGGGAAAGACTGAGAGCTCGCCACAGAGCCAGGCAGAATTAGAGCAGGAGCTGAGCAATGCTGTGACAGGCTCAGAGCACCCTTTATTTTGAGCGTGGGGCCCCCCAAAGCTCAGCTTGGCCATGCAAGTCCTGCACAGCCACATGATGCTGGGAGCTGGTGTAGGATCTTGCTGTGTTTACCTTATGGATAAGATATGGATAAGTGTAGCTGCCCTCCCCAGAAAGGTCTGTAAGCTGACACAGTAAACCCTGTAAAAGGTTTCATCTGTTCCAAGCCAGTCAGTTCAAATATCCTTCCTTTCTTTTCTTGCTTTTTAAAAATCTCCGAATTAATTTCTCTGTTTCAAGTGGACCAAAATTGGTCCAAACTTTACAGAGCAACGTAGACCACATCAGATACTTCCCACTCTTGTTTTCCTTTCTCCATTAACTGGAGAATAAAAAAAAGATGCTGAGTAAATAGACCTATCAGTTACCAAGGGTATAGCAGGGGAGTTGTTAACAGAGATGGGCACAGTGTGTTACAGACAAGGTTCTTGAAAACTCTTTAGATCTGAACATCCGGAATGACTTTTACCAGAGAAATTCTTGGCTAGGTTAATCCCACACAGACTAATTTATATTATGGATAGGCATGTGTTTAAACAAATACAAGGCATGCATAAAATATCTCCTGATTTGAGAGCTGTGACAAGGATAGAGTGTATTACCATCAGATCAGCCAGGAAGCTGGAAACTGGGCTGACCTGTTCACAGGTGGTACTCAGGCCAGCTGTAAGCCATCACTGTTCTCTTAACTAATCAGGAGAATGATGTAGTTTTATTGGTTTCTGGTTATTTTAGACTTTCCCCTGTGAATGTGATCATGGAGAAGCAATTTTGTGCAAGGCAGGGAGAGCCAGGCTTATTTTTTTCAAGACGCACGCAACAGATGTGCTTGTAGGTACAAAATATGATCCTTATAAAAGATTCTTGAGCTCTCATTTGGGAAGGAAAACTGATGGTCATAGCATCTCCTCAGTCACAAAGGATAGAGGCGGGGAGAAACAAGGTCCAGTCAGAGGGGATTAGAGGGAAGCAAATCACAGCAATGATAGCGATGGATAATGATGGTACCATCAGGTTCTACATGATCTCCTTTTCACCAGGAAATCAGAAAATAATCTGAGATCTACAGCTCTCACAAAGATGAAAAGGAATCCCAATCCCGTGTTACATCCATTATACCTGTTCATCCTGTGCAGGTCAAAGAGAATTAGTTAAATCACGGCTAACACTAGTGAGCCACTCTTCCCAGATATTTTGTGCAAATGAGGAGAATGCAATAAAGTGTTTATAATCTCTCTATACAACGGTAATTACAGAGGTTTGAAGGAACTGTATACCTGGTACGTATTGTGAAGGACTCAGTAATGAATGTGCTGCAGAAAATTTCCAGCTGGACTCCAAACAGGACCATTTAAAGATGTTTTACTGAACAGAAGTGCCAAATCTCTAGGTTAGGGTTTGGCAGCGAACCAAAAATACTTTCCACAAGAAGTGATTATTATGTATGATTCATACAGCAAGTCCACATGAGTGAAAATAATACTGCTTCACTCTCAGTGCTCAAAGTGCTTTTACGTTTTCAAAGTGCTGTGCACACATTACTTAATTAATGGAATAAAGTAAGTTACATTTTTATGCATTTAGCATTGACATTTTGACAATAAATGGTTTTGGAGCCTTTATATGCATCAGTGCATTTGAGCAGCTTGTATAAATTGTTCTGATGTTCTCAATTGTATTTGAGCAGCATCTTAGTAATTTAGATGCATTTTACCTTATGAGGAGCAGATAGATAGAACGAAAGTTATCTGTTGATAGCAATGTACCATAAAAAAAAAAAAGGCAACTTCATGTCTTTTCTAGTAAGCCATAAATCTGCTCACTTGCTCATGCTCTGCAATCCACAGCAAAACTAAACACACTGGTGGAAGTCAAAACCCACTAAGAGCCATCCTAAGTATTCTAACTGCAGGAACAGCTCCATCCAGAAGATGGATTTTGTGGCATTGGTATACCCAATATTAGGCACAGGGCCTTGGTAAAGTGCTGGAACATCTGCTGGCTGTTTTCAGAGGACTGTCAGCCTATTATCATCTATTAAAATTAATTTAAAAGTGATCCCTTAGAGATGAATATCATTTTTCCCCTATCGATCTTGTGAAAAGTGTTGGCATACTGTCGACATTTATATCCCATTGGTTTGGGGTTTTTTCCTAAACAATCCATATTAGAGTTGCAATATCCTCTGTGGAAGGCAGCTGTCAATCGTATCAAGCTGGCTTAATGACCTCTCACATGAGGACGTTTTGGCTGGATTGCTGTCCCAGCTCACAATGCCAAATCTCTAATCACATCTCCTCTCCAGCACAGATCTTCTTTACTGGTCCCAGCCTCTCACAGCTACAGACATCCCAAAAGCAGGCTCTGAGGTGCAGCCATTCCAAGAGTTGACCCAGTCACCAGCTTAAGTTCTTGAGTGTTTGGAAATAAGTATTTTACATCCAATTTGCCTGACTTGCTGCTCATCGTTCCTCCTGACCTCCCTTCTGATCAGCAAGAAACACACAGAGGCTGCATTTAGGTCATGCAGACTCCTGGCATGGATTCTTTCAGGATGCTGGGAATCGAGCATTGCAAAATCTCACAAAAATAGCTCATCATTCTACAGTCACTATTTCACAAAAATGGCATTATTTTGTTGAGCCTACCTGAGTGTTTCAGGCACAAATAGGGTGTACCTCTGGACATGCAGTAAGCCAATGATCCTGAGTTGATCTCATTTTTGGAAGAGACACTGGAGTGAGCATCCTGGGAATGGAAGTGTTTTTTCTAGCAGTACTGTACATTTAACAGCATCCTCTTTTGTCTGGTTCTATTTTTTTCTGGTGGCAAAAAGATTATTTCCAGCATTAGAATGTGACACATACAGTATTTAAGAAAATCAGCCTGTGTCCTTGGAAAATGGTCTTTAATAGCTTGCATTAATTTGTTCTCTAAATGACAAATAACTTAGTCGTAAAATATTTTCTTCAAGGAGAGAGATAGTTAATATTTACATAACTGAGTACAGGTTTTAGTAAGAGCAATGGTTTCAGAGCTGTTTCAAGCTATGCCATGTGGCCTTTATTCTTGGGAAAGCAGGTCTGTTACCCCTTCACTTTGCTTCCACAACAGGAGTTTTAATCACCTCATTGGGCAGCAATTAATAACTTTCTATACCAGTGTTGTCTCTACCCATGCTCTTCTCTAACAGAGGTGCTGGGAGGAGAATTTGCAGTACATTGCTGCAGGTTAGGTGAGCACTTTTCATCCCCTAAAAGTGTAGCTTTTATGGCATCTGTTGAATTTTTGGAAACCTAGATGTAGTCAGACAAAATTGGTGTCCAAGTGCTGCTGTCATCTTCCCAGCAGGGTGGGAAACATTTGGTTGCAGTGACCTAAAACCCCTGTGAAGTCATCAGGCTTTGGATAAAGAGTGACAAATGTGAACATTAATGGAAGATGAAGGTGAGAATGATAAAAGAAGTGATAGCAAACAAGAGAAATACTCAGTGGGAGTTTTCTTCTGGACTGCTCTCATTTACTTTAGGTTTAAGAGACTTCATCAAATCATGTATTTTGAAAAGCTTTCTGAGGTGAAACTTCCTGGGTTTTAGATGCTTATATAATTTTGTATGTGGGAGTCATCTGTCCTCTTTTGATGAAAATACTTTAAAAAGTTGAATTTTGAACCAACTTTGTGAGATCCAGACAGATTTTTTTTCCCCTTTGTCAGTAATTTAGAAAATAACGTGAAAACAGCTGGAAGGTGTCCCAGCCCCTGAGTGGGGTGAAACCTTTGCTCAGCCTCAGTGAGAAAATTATTACTGAGTTTAGCATGACTGCCATTTTACCCTGCCTGTATCAGTGCACTTAAAAAGTTTTTTAAACCATCATCATCTTCCAGGAATTGTTCCTCCTGCCCTTTTTCTGCAGTTAACTACTGTGCACCCTTGAGGAGCCTCAGGAGCAGCAGCTTTGCTTTCCAGGACTATGGATCCCCATTGCTCTTGCTGCTGGTTCCCAGCATTGTGTGGTGCTGCCTCCCCCTGGCCCTGCCTCAAGCATCCAAACTTGAACTACTCATAATTCAGCCACTGAAACAGTTTTCCCAGAGAAACTGTGGATGTGCCACTCCTGGAGGTATTCAAGGAAAGGCTGGATTGGGCCCTCAGCAATTGATCTAGTGGGAGACATCCCTATCCATGGCAGGGGGATTGGAACCAGATGATCTCTAAGGTCTCTTCCAACCCAAACCTGTGATTTTTTTGTTCTCATACCTGTCTGAAGTGTAGGAGGTACCATTACTTGGTCTCTCTGTGTGGTTTTGAGTTCTGGGGCTGTTTTGTATTCAGAATCTTGCAGCAGCCACTAGGATAATGGCAAGGAGGTGATCACATTTCTGTGTTTAAGCATATTTTGGTTTTTTGAGTGGTGGAGTTTGAACAAGTCGTGCTGATTCCCCTGCTGGCCCTGGGAAGGAGTGGGAGTTTGATCAGTAGATATTATGTGGTACTGCAACAAAACTGGCAAAAAACATCAAAACCGTGAGAATTTTCCAAAGTGACATCTCAATCCAACAAAGAGCTGGAGCACAACAGTCTTGGGAATTGGTCTACCACAGGTTCAGTGCCCAGACAGGTTTAGGATGCTCGCAATCACAGGGAACTTTGGGATGTTTAAGTCCCACTTGTACTAAAAAGATAGTGAAAAACTGATGTTGTAAGGTAAAATGCCATGCAAAAACTTGTCTTATGGGATCACAACACCCTGCTTGATTGTATGCCACGATTCCATCCTATTCAGCGGAGCTCCACAATGAGGATATAATGATAACTCTAAGTAAGCTGATGATTTATCTCCTCCATAAGGCATGGTTGTTGTAAAACTGCCGATCAGATATTTTCAGAGTGCTATCCTTCACAAGCCCTTATTTAATGCAGTTATATTTGCATGCACACCCTCTCTTCCCATTTGCCATTTGTCACTGAGATAGCAAATTACATTCATCAGAATCCATTCATTCCCCCGGTTTCGCTGAATACAGGATTATCTTGGCTGTGTCAGCTGCCCTATGACTGGGAACTGTGAAAAATGGAGGTCGCCTTCAGATATTCCAAACCTGTATCTTCAAAGGACAGGAGGCATTAAGCTGGAAGAGATTAATGGGCTTTATGTCACTGTGTTTGTGTGGCATAGAAGTGAATTGTGCAGATTGATGGATATCTTGGTAAAAACAAATGCATTCTTAAATTACTCTCCTGGCCCTTCCCTGACAAGCTTTAGTGACCATCAAAAGAAATATACTGAGATGTTCCCTTAAATCCTAGGCTGGTTTTACAGGTTTTTTCACCTTTAGGAAAATTAAAAACTTTTTGTAGTTGAGAACAAACCCACATGTGGACTATTAGGGACTGGTTATTTTATAGTCTGTCTGTGTTTATATTACCACTACAGGACTGTCACATCTTATTTGTCCTATAATCGTGCAGCAAGTAACTGAGACACAAATGGCCAACAACAAAATTGTGAATTCCTGTGAAAATGCTGTTATAATTTCTTGTTTGAGATCCAGGTTTGTTCCTTAGGACAACCATTCTGCTTGTCAGGCAGATGCTTTGTTCACCACAAAAAAGTAAAAGCTCAGCACAAAGAAGGCCAAAAGGGAAAGCCCTTCCTGCCCTTGAGTAATACACTGTATTAAAAAAGTATTGAAGGTATTCACAGAGCGAATTCTCTCACAAAGAATAAGTAACTTTTAAAAAACGATCCATGTATAAGGGAAAAAGAATTATCAGTATTGATTCACACAATATATGGATGCATTGAAAAGATATTTCCACCAGAGGAAAAGCAGTGGTGTGCAGTGAAGCTTGTGAACTTTGCATGTGATCACTGATGGGATTTTTTTTTTCATCTGTATCATCTTTGGTCAAAAGAGAACAGGAGAAAAAAACCCAGGGTCCTACTGTACTTCTGCTGTTCTTGTTTCTCTGTGACCTTGGCCACATCAAATCTTCACCTGGCAGCAGGGATCTATCAGAACTCTCACAAAACTAGAATGCTGACCTGTGCTTGAGAGCTGTGGGTAGAAGTGGCTCTCCACTGGGTAGAAGTGGCTCTCCACTGGAAAGTTTTATGGGTTTTAATATATTTCAGTTATGTGGAGAAAGGCTTGGGCCATAGTGATAACTGCACTGGTGTGTCTGGTTCCTGTGTGATACTGGGAGTATCCACAGCCCTCAGCTGTTCAGTATGAGCAGACCTGTAGGACCAGACTCAAAGGACAGGGAGAGACATTCTGGCAGTATTTTAAATTTTTATTAAGTTTCAATGTTAAATGTGTAGCTTCTTCCTTTTGGTTTAGAGTCAGAGATTGCTGCAAAGCCTTATGTACTAGGATGTTGTTTGTATTAATATTTTAAGCTGGTAATAAGTTTATGGTGGGGTTTTTGTTTGTTTTTTTTTAATTGCCCTTGGACTTTTAATTATCTTTCACTCCAAGCTAAGTATGTTTTCCATCCTGAAGTAGGATATTAAAGCACTAATAATAACTTTCTCATTCTGTTTTTTAACTACAGTATGACCCCCATAGAAACCATTCCACTCTATGATAAGAATAAATAATTTTATAATTCACATGGTTTCTATTTTCTTTTCTTCAATGGCTAACTAAGTAGTAAGACGGCTCAAGTAAGAGTTGCTTCTTCACAGCGAGTCCTCCACAGGTATTTGCTCCTGATGTGAGATCATAACTCTTCATTAATACCATTACTTGCAAGAGATTTGCAGTAATGTAAATTTTTATTCAGGCTTTTGCTTTGGGTTCCAAAGAATCTCAAAAATCAAATCCGTGAAAACCAGAAAGCAGCGTCCTAAGAGAGTACATTTCTCCCTGGATTGAAGGGTAACCCAGAGATGTCCTGCTTGCCTGAAGCTGGGTTCATTTGTATGATTGCAAGGTCAAGTAAACACAGGGTGTTTTGGCTCAGGTCTGCCGTGGATCTGAAGCTGTGCCAAGAGAAAAGCTCTTAAGGCTAGGTGAATAGCTTTGTGAACATCATCACACAGTTCGTTGATTGTCAAATTCACCGTGTCACCAGTCTGACACCTCTGCCCTGCTTAAATCTTGTTCCGAGGATGAAGGCAGCACCAAAGCTTTCTATTTGCCATAAATACATGACTGAAGTTCTTTTTAAGAGTAATTCTGCAATTATAGACCATGATGTCATGCCAAAAGGAGCAGTCAGCTAGGCTTTATGCTCTAATGGTTTCTGTGAAATTAGTAATAATACCAGGAGGCTGAATTTTAATTTACAGTGCTATGAAATTAGTCTTTATAGGGCCTGAAGCATTCAGCTTCAGAAAGTGCGTGAAAACTTCTGGTGTCAAGCCTGCTGGTCTCCGAGGGGAGATGCAGACCTCTCTGCTCTGTTTGCTCAGACAGGCTGCTGTCTGGACAGCTGGCCAGATGTTCGTGGTGCTCGAGAATGGCAGCATCTCTGGCAAAGTGGATCGCAGCTGCTGGGAGCTATCTGGCAGATGGCTGTGTTATTCTACAAAGCTGGTATTTCCATCTGTTGGTGCAATGGGATTACCAGGGGATCGGATCAGGCAGAGAGTGTGCTGAAGGGGAGACTGTCAGCATCAAGAGAGTGTCATCTACCAGCTCTTCAGGGGGCAGAACGGGATGTTGGTCTCTTTGCTTCTGTGTGTAGTCAGTTCAGTGCATCAGCTCAGTTACAGGCAGACAGGAGCTCTGTCAGAAAAACAGAAAATAAAGAGATAGCAAATAGAGTCCCTGAAGAAAAGCGGGGAAGAGATAAGGACTTCAGAACAGAAAATTGAGCTATTGTCACAGAAATAAAGGAGATTTTCCATCATGTGCATGGACCAGCTAGAGCACTCACAGCCTGGTCCTAGAATGCATTAAAAATCTCTTGCTCCTTATTCTGAGATTCTCGCAGATGAGCTTTTGATTCTGTGAGAGCATTCCTTGGAAAACCGACTTAGGTTGCTTTAGTCTCTACAAGGGAAGTTTTGCCAGGCAGTGAAAGCTAACAGGGCTGCCCATGCAGTCATGGTCCAATCAAAGGAAAATGTTCAACACTGTTGAATCATAAGAGTTTTTGGGTTGGAAGGGGCCTTACAGACCATCTCATTCCAAACCCCTGCCTTGGGGGTCTTTCACTAGACCGGGTTGCTCAAAGGCCCACACAACTCTGAATGTTCAGCTCCTTCCTTACAGGCAGTGTAGCCAAGGCATATTGATGGGTTCAGGCAGCTCTGAACTGAGACTGTTGAGGATATCTTTGAGAAACTATGTGACATTTAGGGCAATGAAATGTCTCTATCAGAAGAATTTGAATTCTTGAGGAGGCAAATGTTCTGTCTGGTGCTACAGAGTGTAGGTGCCAATCCAAGCATGCTGGAGTCAATGAAAGAAAATCTGTTTTGCTTCACTGAGTTTTGAATTAAATCCACGGACTTTTGATGAACTAAATATGTTTCCACAAGCTTCTGGTGTTCACTGTTGCCTTATGACAGAAGGTCCTAATGGGATCAGGCAGGAGTGTTGCATGAGAGGGATTTGCTACACCTACCAAGAGCAAAAATCTGCTTCCTTCTCTTTGTGCTGTATTATCATTCATTTGATTTGGGATTGGGAAGCATTTTTTGCAAGTTCTCATTGTTTTTCTATTGTGTATTTTCTGGTAACATTTAAGTGATGATGAAACTTTTTGTCACATATAAAAAGCAGTCACTTTCTGCTAGGTAAATGTCTTGGTGCTGGAGACATGCATGAAATACTTGGGAGTGCTGAAATGTACTTGGGTTTGTTTTCATTGCAAGCTGTTATTTTGTTAGGACATGGGGTGGCAATGCCATGGAAACACTCATTATAGGAAATAGTCTAGAAAGGCTTTTGATCAGTGTTCTGCTTCAGATCTGTGTTTGATATACCCAGCTTGGATATGAAAGCATTTGGCATATCCTGTGGATTGTTCTTGGCAATAACTCTTCGAAGCAATGCACGAGTGCACAGACAGGTGTTCCTGTCCCCTAGGCTGATAGGGAAACGAAGCCAGGGGAATCACACAACCTGCCTGAGACCACAGCAAAAGAGCTGAGACAAAAACATAGATATGTTTGATGCTAAAATATATAGAGAATCACAGACAGGCTTGGGTTGGACAGGACCTTAAAGTTCATCTCATTCCAACCCCCTTGCCGTGGCCAAGAACAGCTTCCACTAGACCAGGTCACTCAGAGCCCCATCCAATCCAGCCTGGCCTAAAACATTTCCAGGGATGAGACATCCCCAGCTTCTCTGGGCAAACTGTGCCAGGGCCTCACCATCGTCACTGTAAGGAATTTCTTCCTAACATCTGATCTTAATCTCTTCTCTTTTAGTTTAAAACAACTCCCCCTTATCCTATCTCTATATGTCCATGTAAGAAATCACTCTCTGTCTTTTTTATATAGATACAGCTGTCAATTCCTGCTGTAGCAGCAGCTGCATGCAGAGATGTGCATGTACACACGCAGTGTCCTCCCACACACTGCCCTAGAGGGCAGGGTCCTGTAGGATGAGTTTAAGGGACCCTCAGCAGCTTTCCATCATTCCTGTGCATGTCCCTGAGCACCCACCTGCCCAGCCTTCCATGGAGCTCTCCCAGACTGGCAGTGGTCTGTGAGTGAACTCACCCAAGGTGCAGCAACTTGCCAGTAAATTGAAAACTCACAACATGGAAAGTGCTCTCAAAGCCACCAACTAACAAAACCTCAAAGATCAAAAACCAGGAAGAAATATTTTTGCCACTATCTTTGTACTAACATCACTGTTGTTGCTATTAGACTGAGTGTGCTTTTACACCCATATCTCATGAACTGAGAACACCAGTGGAGATGTTTCCAGTTCATGAGATATGGCTGTATCCTTCTAAAACTCTGGTGTGAGGGTCCATTCTACTGCAAAAAACGTGTCGAAGGCCAGTCTGAATGGGGCACGGAGGAATCAGATCTAGTGGAAGGTGTTCTTGCCCATGGTGGGGGAATTGGACCTGGATTATTTTTGAGGTGCCTTCCAACCCAAACTGTTCTGTGATTCTAAAAAAAGAGCCTGAGTCCTGTAAGACCTGCAAAAGTTTACTAATTCTTATCAGGTGCTGCTAACAAAACCACCTGGAAGCTATCCCCATCAAAAAAAAAAAAACCAAAAAAACAATCAAGTGTACTCACAGCCTTGAGCTGTGAAGGTGCCTAAGTGAACAGCTCATGCATTTTAACTCCCTTCTTCCTGTGCTGCAGTGCTCTTGATTTTGGGGTTCTTTGATCCACCTATTCATAGCTGTAAAGTGAGCAGAATTTAATCAGGCTCTGACAAGGCATGGTTGATTTTAATACCAGTCTTCAAAAAGGAGCTGTCAATCAAGGATGAGCTTTAATACCTTCAACCTGGAACTCCTTTACAGTTCTGCTGCAGCTGAGTGGTGCTCGGACAGCACTGGAGGAGCTGAGCATCTTCAAAAAGCACTGGGGGTTCTCTGGGCACTACTGGGAGAGTCCACAAGGGCTGTTCCTCGCTTCTCTAAAGGCCTGGTGGGACACTCTAATGAAGATGTCATTTCCAGGCCACATGAGAGGAGAGATTTCCTTGTTGAATAAGGAGTGGCTTTCCTAACTGCACGTCCCAAAAATCCTGCTGAGCTTTTGTGGGCCAGCAGGCAAAGTAGGTTGATAGTAATTTCGATTAAACCTTTTCTTATTGTAGCTGGAATGCACATAATGAGGACAAGGGTTACTTTCCCTACCTAATCTCAAGTTATATTAGCTGGGGATGTTAGATAAAATACTCAGTGACTGGCAGAGTGATAGAATAGGGGTTAATTTCAGATTTACTATCTGCCAACACATACTATTCAATCAGATAAACACAGGATTTCAGCTGTCATCACAATATCTTCTGCATGCTTAAAAATAGAGCAGTTTTTCTCACATCAAGAAGAAATGGAACAGGTTTATATATAGGATATGTACAGTCAGGAGGCTAGAAATTTTGAAATAGTCTGCCAATTCTAGAGAGATTCCCTATTTTTAAATTAAGGAATTATATTAGAAGAAATACTCATGGAGAAGTTTTATCATTGCCAGCTGCACTGAATAAATAAAAGTAAAGGGAACACCTTGAGAAGTTGGACTATACAGAATGAGGCAAATTTCTGTAGGATTTTCAGCAGAGGATATGAGACTGTGTAGAGACTCAGAAACTTCTCTGTGTGGGAATATCCTTCCTCCTCTGCTTTATACATTTCCGTCCTTGCTCTTTTGTCTGTTCTGGTTCATTGGACCTATCACTTTTAATGCTTGAAAGTCTGCAAGGCAGAGAGGGAAGATGACAATCTAGCAACACCCCAGCGATATCTTAATCCAATTTTCACAAGAAATGTAATTTAAGCACTTGCTGATTAAAGCTTCCCTCCTGAAAATACCCATCTTAGGCAGAATCATAGAATCATGGAATAGTTTGGATTGGTCGGGACCTTAAAGATCATGTCAAAGCTCATGTAGGTAAAATGTAACAGTGCTTGGAAATGATGCTTTAGATTATGAATTTGTGAGTATGGAGATGAGTATGGCTTTCTGGCTTGAGCACATAACTAGTATTTGAGTTTTTTATTTCATCCCTTTTGAAGAATAGCTAATGGCATAGTGCCGAATATTTTTAAGGTCCTGCCTAGTTTGTTCACGAGGGATGCACAGAACAGCTTGGCTCTGTAGGCATCATATGAGCAGACAGCAGCAGGCAGGTTTTCTGCTGAAAAATCTGCCAGTAGGCTTCCCTGCTCTGCTCTGCTGCCTTCTCTCCTGCTCACAAGCCTCTTTCTTCCTTAACACCAACATAGCTTGTACCTTCAGTCTCATAGAGTGTCATAGAATGAGCAAGGCTGGAGATCTCCAAGGTTTATGTTCAACCTTTGAGTGAATTCCACTTTTCCCACTAACCCATATTTCCCATATACTCATTTTTTTATTACTTCTAGGTATGGGAACTCCATCACATTCTCTGGGGAAGCTGTTCTAGTTCTTAACCACTGTTTCAATTATGAAATTTTTTCAAATGTCGAACCTGAACCTTCCCTGGTGCAATTTAAGGCCATAACCGCTTGCACTATTGCTAGTTGTGATATTACATACCTAGTCTGATCCATGATACGTGTCCTAGTCTGAGGTTTTGTCATCACCTTTTGTTCCAAGATGTCCTTGTTAGTAGCTGCTGGTATTTTCCAGCAAAACCAGTGCTTGCTGCTCTCATCTCCTTCTGTATTCTACTGGTCTGCACTGAAGTGAGCTCACTAATGATGTCCTGAGCTGTTCAGCATAACAGTGCCTTTGAAGCCAAGGCTTGGAATTCTCTTCTAAGACCAGCTGCAGCAAAAGGACAGCATTTTCTACTGAAGATAAGGGAAAGAATTCACGTCTTGAGAGCATTTCTCTCGCTGTTTCCCTGCAGGGGGGAGGCTTATGATTTTTTCTAGCACATGCAAAGGCACTCTTGAGGAGTTCAGCTATGACAGATTGTCGTATTGCCCACAGAGACACCATGCCAAATTTCCTACTGCTTGGGCTTCATCCCTTTGTGGTTCAGCTCTTATGCACTTCAGAGAAAGAAATGACTGCTGGGTTGCAGGTCCCTCAGCTCAGCTGTAAGAGGGTCTTTTTGTTTTCCACAGCACCCTCCAAGCTGGGTTTTGGCTACAGAGGCATTTTGTGCTGGGCAGTGCAAATAAATAACACAAAGGTATTTCAAGGCTGAAGTTCAGTGTGGGTGTTTTTCAGCCTTAAAGGCTTTAGATTTCTGAGTTTTGTTTTGTTTAACTATTTTATTATTTCTGGTCTGTTTCAGAAAAGCTTTTTGCATAGAGTGATCTCCCAAAGAATTTATTTGAACTCATTGGTGGGTGGTGCATACATTATGGGCTGTGGTTTCATTGATATGCTCAGCCTCACTAAGTAGATGGCATATTAAATGTTTTATTTACCCTGTGTGCTACCTGTCATCTAATCAGCTTTTGTGTTTCTGCTGCATTCTGTTTGTATTATAGTGAGAGTAAGTGGTTTCATGTAAATTAAAACCACATGAAACCTTTTAAAGCCATTTTAAAATACTAAATGGGTTTGCAAATAGTTTTGTCGGACAAGGATTGGAAAAAGAGCTCTTTGCTTACCCATTTATTCTTCTGTATGCTTATTAGAAGTCCCCATGTGACTTTTTCATCAAACATTGCATCCCAGTTCTCATCTGGAATGCCAAAGTCATTTATACTGTGCTCAAGAGCAGTTTGCATAAACAGGAGGCAGTTAACAAAGAATACAGTTGTGAGCTGCGATTGCAAAGGTTATATTATAAATTACAACACAGATGTACAATAAAGTCAAGACATGCAGCCCTGTTTTCTTGTTCGCCTGGAACATAAAGGCACGTTGGCTCAAAAGTTTCTTTGCCTTTATTGACTGTTGTTGCCAATATGGATGACTGTGATGCTTCCACTGTGAATCATTTTGTTTCTTACAGGTGGATCGTATCATCTTCTGCGTCTTTTTGGAGATTGACTACAAAATTTTCAAGAAGAAAATGGGCGAGTTTTTCCCTCTAGGTACGTATAGTAATCAAGTACCATTTGACTTTAAAAAAGGCATGCAGAAAAAAAATGCAACAGTTGGCATCCTTCTTTCCAAAGCCAAATACTGAAATGTGAACTTTCTTTAAAGATCAGCTGCACAAAGAGGTTCTGATCCTGGACAGATGCAGATATTTAAAATGTGTGAACCACTAAAACTATGTCTAATACTGCTTTTGCATGCTCAGTACAGCAAATCTCTTCATTCCATGCTGCATGGGTATCTTTTCCCAAAACCCAGTGCTGCTCTCTCGACACGAGAAGGAAATCATTTGCACTAATGTGTATAGCTCCTGGTGTATATTGCTTTTCCATACACTTTGTACACACTTTGGTCTTTCATTAACAATGCTGGTAGGGTTTCTTTGGGTCTGAAAAGACACCGCAGGGGTTAGAGCCCAACTGTGTCTGAATGAGGACTTTAAACTTCAGCCGTCCCTGGGTAAGAATGAATGGGGGAAAGATGGCTCTCACTGGAGCACTTGGGAAATGTTAGCCATTCATCTTGGATTTCACACAGGAGGTTGCTTACTAGATATAAGGAAACCTGATGGATAGTAAATTTGCTAATCCCCCTCCTCCTGTAAACCTGTGATTTATTTTTATCGTACATCCTTAGAAATCTGCTCTCTGTAATTTTATCAACCCTAAAACTCCTCCCACTTTATCTTGCTTTGTGCTTACATCAGCCCAACTATGTGTGAAAAGATCCATATTTTAGTGTTCTGTTTTATCTCCCAATACTCCCCATGCTGTCTGTCTGGTGGAAATAGCCCTGGAGGGGCAGGAAGCAGAGCTTTGGTATGTTCAGAGTCCCATTAATTTCACAGGGCTGTGTTGTAACTGTAGCCACAGAGATTTCTTTTTTTTCCTTTTGCTTTGTCTGATAGTGTGGAAATTGTGATATTTTTGTCTCATCTCACTAGAACAAAGCTTTTTTGTAGATGACTTTGTAATCACAGTGATTGGCAGCTGAAACTTAAAGACCTATTGAATTATTCAGGTAGCATCGAATGATGTCTAACCACTTAATAATATTTTTGTCTGGAGCACACTGAACATGCATTTCAAGAAGCTGCATTCATGTCTAATCCATTCACTGAGTGATTTTATTTTTTTGTCAGCATACCCAACCCAAAGGATAAAGTGGCAATACCCTGTCTAGTGTTGCTGGCTGTGTTACTGCCCTTCAGATTAAGTGAGATAAGAATATAGCATCCATTTGTCAACAAATCAAGAGTATTTGTGATCACTTCCATCTCTAAGGCCTTGGAAATTGTGATGTAAAGCCTGGTATTGTTTCTGTAAATGTAAAATTCACTTGGGTTTGAAAGTTTGGGAGACAAGAAGATGCTTCAGAGCTGTATCATGACAAGCCCAAAGGCAGAAAGCCAGTAAAGTGGAATACTTATTTCATTTGGACTGTTTTTTAAAACCTGACATTGTTGAACTCTGTCTACAAAGAGCCTGTGCAGCTGGGTCTTGTGTTATAGAAAAACATATAATTGCATTACACCACATTATGTAGATTATCTGCCCTACCATAGTTTTAAAAATATGTTTATTCTCGTGTATGTAAAGGTTTTATGATTTTTTTTGCTCAAACCAAAATCGGGATTCTGAGATATGTGACCAGAGACAGATAGTCATGGTAGAGACCCTCTAAATCCATTGTTTTGCATATATGGCTATTAAAAAAGTTTCATCTGAAATTTATAACTGTCCAGAGGAAGTTTAGTTCTCAGTATCTGAAATTTAGATAGATTATTATAGGATTAGGTAATTATAAAAATACCTTAGGACCCATTTTCATAGGCTCTGGTTGCAATTTTCTCATAACTAATGATTCTGGTTTTGATATGCCGTAATGTTATTGGGCATCTGCTGTCTGATTAGCCAGAGCTTTAAAAGGAACCAGTTTAGCTCTAGAACTTTATTCCTGATGCAGGGAAGGATTTCCTGTGGGTGAATCAGTATCCAGGGATTCGAGAAGTTTTTGTTTTAGTGTTTTATTTTTAGTGTCTTTGGATCTTCAACTTGTGAGGAGACAGGGAGGGGCATTTGGCATTTCTTCCCAATGGCTCTCCCGCAGTGTCACTGGGGAGATGGTCAGTGTCAGAGTCTCTCTCCTGGACTGCCCTAACCATTAATGTGCACTCTCAGGCTTTCTTTGCCCCCCTGCAGTGACACTTTTGCACAGGGTACCAGCACTTCAACAGATTCAGCTGAAGTCAGCCCCTTGCTAAAGTGCCTCTGGTGAGAACATCAGCTGAAGGGCTGGATGGAGATCACCAGATGACCGTCCTGTCTGCTGTTTGTTCCTTTTTTCAGGTGCCTTGGGAATTGCTGCCTACATTTAACATAGCAGACTTGGACAAGTTATCAGCAGACTCTCTTACTGTAGAGAAATCTCATCCCTCTGCAGGACTGGTTTCCTGCACAGAAGGCTTAGCTAACATGGTTCTGTGTCAAGGAGTTAGAAAGTGCCTCTACCTTTGGCAATAATTTCCTGGTATTTCTACTGTGGAAGAAGTTCATGAAACTGGTGGTTTTGTTTTGGTTTAAAGGAAATCAATTAATTTGGTGAAATTGAAGTCTTTAAGGATATACTTTCCCTAAATTTAAATTGATAGGATGCTATCTAAACACTCACAGGAGAGAATAACACTGAGGTATTGCTTTAAGCTTAGAGAAGAAACTTCAAGACATTTTTAAAGTGCATCTTGCGTTCAGAAACATTGTGAAATATATCTACTTTAATAGATGTGGACAAAAATGCTTAGAAAGAAGAAGATATTCATGGAGTTATATACATAAATAGTTATTACTTTAAACCCACTGCATTAATAAATCTAAAAAGACATGCAAGTGCTTGAGCTAGTCAAGTGATAATGAAATGAAGCTAGAATTACACCTCAGTGCATTAGAGTAAGTGGAATATAGATATAGGGAAATAGTTCCATTAGTTGAACATATCATTAGGCCTATTTTACAAGTAGAATGCCAAAGGAATTAGTCAAGTAATAATATTGATATCAAGACAACTGCCAGGAGCCTTGTCATTTTCAAATTTTGAATACATAGGAGGGAGAGACAGACTTTGAAGTAATGTAATGTCTTAGCAGTGTAGCAAAGTTGTGCAGTAACTGAGCAATTGTAACTGTCTCAGCATTTCTGATTCAATCTCAGTGATTACAGAGCCCAAGGCAGAGCCAGCATGCTCCAAGAAGGAGCAGAGCACCACTTATCTTTGATTCAGACATAGGTTCTCATGTCAGTGTTGTCCAGAAAAGTCCTGGTTTGGTAAAGTAAAGGGCTCTACTCAAGGCAGAATTTTCTGTTGATCCTCTAGGGTTTTGCTGAGAAGATTTTGTATATTCTAGTAAGAAAAAGAGTCGGAGCTCCCTGATAGAGAAACCACAACAGTTCTGTGCTGGGAGTAAATCAGGCAGACGGGACTTCCAGTATTGGGTCTTCAGGTTCATTGTTTATTAATTCTTATCTACATTGCAGTGCGCTCATCAACACACCAGACTAGCACACTGGGAAGAAAGGCACTAGAAGTCACAAGACCTCTGGTTTCAAGGTCTTTTATGGACATTTTATCCAATTACCTATTTCTACGTACTTTATTTCTACTTTACCACCAATAACTAATTCTTTGTCGTCCACGTAGCACCTGCATTGCGGACTTTTCTATCCAATCACTCTGTGCTACCAACACTGCAGAAAATGGGGTAAATTAAGAGGAAGGAGAAGCAGATTCAACTCTCTAAATCCTCCATCTTATGTTCTGTCTACCACCATGCTAAAAACCCAAAACTCTAAGTTTTTCCACCCTGTGACAAATCACACTTCTATCTATTTTACACACTCACAGAACCCAATTCTTCCCAAAGTTTTGGAAGCCTTCTCCATGGTCGAAGGTTAAAAGCAGAGCTCTCCTGAGGGTCAGAGCCCCTCAGCACAGGCAGAGGAATATTTCCTGTGCTCTGGGTTCCAACAAAAAGAGCAGTAGAATGAACAAATTTATTTGCTTAATATGGATCTTTCTTTTAATACATTAAACAGTGCCACAGTGACAGGGTTTTTTCTTTTTATGAATTGAGTCCTATCTCCTTGTGCAATGACATAGCCCAGCTGTTCCCCCTTCACCTGTATTGGAACATTCTCTCTACTTAAACTGAGAGAATGTCTTTCAGGCAACTAAAATAGCTTTACCCGCAGTTCTGGCTCATATGTGTAGCTCTTACATTGCTGGATTCATTGCTGTTAGTAGTATGAGTGAATTTTCTGGGAAAGGAACTGCTACTTAAATAATTTTTTCTTTTGGAATGCATCGTTTCTTCTAACAGAATTCTATATGGAGTCCAGACATTAGGCATTACTTTTCTTGCTAACTATACATATTTATAAGACTTACCAGAAAATGGAATCCTCCTTGAAAAGCCAGATTTGCCAACATTTACATTGGAGCGATACATACTTCCAGGATTCTATACATAGGAGGAAAATTAAAAGCATTTGTAAACAGTTGCCAGCTGGAGCAAAGATACCTCTTTTCTTTGCTTCCTGTATTCTGTGTACACAAAGCTACTTAATATGTCAGACAGATAATCTTGTAAGGACCTTTGGCAAATGCTTATTTTTCATGGTGGCTGTCATATATTATAAACGGTTTATCTTCAATTGTAATGCTTAAAGTATTTCTAAATCTACCACCTGTTACCAGTGCATTGGAGAGGAGAAACTTTTTTTTTTTTTGGAAATGTTTTTAGACAAAAATAATGCTATAAAAGGGATGTCCTGTGAAGCTGCAGCATCCAAGGTTATATTACTTCTTGCTGCTTTAAACAGAGTAACAAAATTACTTCACTAAAACATTGCAAAAATTTTTGGAGAAAGGACATTTGCACTTTCATTAGGCCAGCTGACAGATGGAAGGTGCATGCTTTTAGAGTTGTGTCCTTTTAGTGCTAATAAAAGGATGCTGAGCCCAAGAGTTTTGTTGGTTTGTTGTTGGGTTTTTTTTCCTTTTTTTTGTGCTGTTATCAGTTGGTGTTAGGAAAAAGAGAGAGAGATTGCTTCATCTTGAGAAAACTTTCTCTTCCCTCTATTACACGTTATGATATTTAATGCATTTTCTGCTTTCATCCTGGTTGATGAAAACACAGTTTCCCCTACCCAAACCATATGGATGAGAGCTACTGCCTTAGAATAATTCTCCTATTACTTCAGGAGGGTGCACAGCATCCCGCTTGTGAATAAAATGTGCAAATATATTACAATTGCAGAGGAAATTCATTGTTAAGAGATCTCCCAGGCTTGGAATCAAATTGGAAACTGTCTAAATGGCTGAATGAAGGCCTTTGTATTAAAAAGGCCAATCTCTGCACTAATACGTGAGTGAACTCCCAAGCAGGGGCTGTAATTTCTGTATTGAGAGGCATCGCTCTCTCTGCTTGCTATGGCAGGCTGCACTGGGGCTGGAGCAGTCCTCTGCATGAGCAAAAGAGTCATAAGTTAGCCCTTAGCAAGTAATCCAGTATCAAATGGATAATTCATCTGATAAATTTAGCCTCTCTATTTGCATTTGCAGTGTTCATGAGCCAGTTCGTTTCCATAATTCATCACCTGAACGTATTCCACAAAATATTTTTCATGGGCTTTATTTTACTCTGTGGAGAGGTGCCAGGCAGTTTACTGGAAGAGCCCGATATCCTTTATGGGAGGTTTCACCTGGGCAGTGATTTGCCTCATAAGTCATAAGGCTCTGATTTTCTGACTGGTTCAGGCTGGAGTACAAAGGCCACTGTGGCTTGGGGCCCCACAGAAATGTCCCTTAAGGAGTAAGATTTGGGGGAGTTTGATATCTCTTTGGCTTTCTTCTCCTGACCAATGATGGCCATCCTGAAGGGTTTGGTTGCAGCTGCTTTTCCTGTCTGCATGCAGGTTTTCCAAGTTGTTATCTTCACAGCTGCTGAATGCCTGTGATCTCAGAAGGTAAAACTGGAAGCAGCCAGATCACCATATTGCTCTCTTCACTGCTTTCCCTCACAAAACTTGTGAGGTGCTGTTGGCTGTCTTGCTTCCCCAACCCTGTAGTTCTGATGGAGCTGTTGTGTTGGGTTGCTTAGGGAACTCTGATTTCTCTGCCTCATGAAACTTTTGTCTTGTCCCTTGGAGATGCTGCTTGGCTTTTCAGATAGTGGCTGTGTCATGATCATGCATCTCTTTCCTTTCCAGAGCTGTGTATCAAGCCATTGAGAGCATACCAGCGAACCCCTCAGTATTTATGCAGCCACAGCCATCCAGCCTGCTCTGGATTCCATAACAGCATTTAACATTCCCCTCAGATTTCCAGTCTTGTGGGAGTCTTGTGTGGAGGCAGGGATGAGTGAGGATTTTTTAGTGGGTGGAAGGTGGAAGGCAGCAGTCGGTTTGGAGAAGTTATGATGTTTTCATGGGGGTGCAAAATGCTCTCTGCATCCCTTTGAACTGTGTTTATAGTGGAAGCTGTCATACTCAGATGGCTCCTGCAAGGCCCCTTGTTGAAGGACTAAATTCAAACCAGCTGGAAGAAGCACAGCCCCACTGTTTCCCCTGGTGGTTCCTTGGCCCTGAGCAGTGGAGGCTTCCAAGGTGGCACTGCCCATCTGGGGAGCTGGAGGAGCCTGTGCTCCAAATAGGATGTTGGCTTTGCTCTGGTTCTCTCTCACAGCACCTTCAGACCATGATAAAGCACCCTCCAGTGTAAATAGGTTGCTGTAAAAATCATTCTCAATCCAAAAATTTAAAATAGCCACAATATTTAAAATACCTGACCATTTGGAAACATGTCTGAAAGCAACTTACCTCAGAAAAATCTCAAGGTCACTTCAAGCTAAATATGTTCATAAAACTGTAAACCAAATTTTTTTCTATGACTTTGTCTTTGTTTGCCGTGGTAAAGACTGTGCCAGTCCTACCACTCACTGGAGTTGTCTGTTTTGCCCATTTTGCGAGCATCTCAGTGTAGTGCAGGAGAGTGATCAAGCAGCAGCTCAGGAGTGGTGCTTGGGGGACAGAGGTTGATGGTTCAGCTGGTTCAGCTGGTGGTTCAGATATTGTTTTCAGTATCTTAGGAGATACGCAGATCAGGAAAGGACTCCCAGCACCTTCCAACATGGCAGTGGGTTTCCAGTACCTAAAAAAAAAGTTTATGGATAGTTTCCCGCTGCCTTTTGAATCATAATAAAACTTCCTGGTATGATCTCATGGGAACTATTTTCTGGCCAACTGCTGACAGGGAATTGATCTAGATTTTGTGTGTTGCAAGTATTGGTCACCTAAAAACATGGTTTGAGAGAGGCTTGTGATACTGTCTGCTCTATGGTCTGAAAACTGTTACGTCCTCATTCCTGATGGCAGCAGTGTCACAGCTTGGAGCAGGGCATGGATGAGCAGTGGGACCATAACCTATAAAAGTGCTGTTGTCAGGAGCTTTTGCTTTTGCTTTGCTAAATGGAGCCTCATCTTCTTTGCTTCTTGTAGGGATTTCTTTTTCTCCTTTTGTGAGACTGACAACAGAGACTGCAATCAATCCAGAAGTCTGGGAAAATGGCTGTTTCTATGTATTTGTCCACTCACTCCAAATCCATGAGCTTTCCAGTTCTTGGGAGACACCTGGATAGGAGCTGCATTGAAACAGCAGAGTGGCAGGTGGATGAGGATGCCCTTGAAGGCACAGGGGCCATTTAGATGCAAGGATCAGGTTGCTGTGCATGATAACAGCATGGGGCAGCACAGGAAGTTGACGAGCCTGGTAATTAGAAAGGTGAATATGGAGCAGATATTTATCATCTCTTGTAACACAAAGAGTGCAAGGTGTTCCAGGAAATGATGAATTTGGATGAAAAAAAGCAAAAAGAAATCGTTTTTCCCCCAACATACAGTTAGGATCTAAGAGTACTTGATGTGAGGTGCTGCAGATCCTGTAGGTCTTAAACAAAGTTTAAAAAAGGATTAGCTCAAGCAAGAGAAGATTGGTGCAACGACAGCTATTCATCTTCATGGTCTGTGTGTAACCTCAGGCTCAGGGAGTGGCTGAGACAGAGAATTGTGATGCTGTTCTCCTCTGTACTCAGCCCTTCACACATGGATGCCTGGCACCAGAAAATGCAGCTTTTTCTGTTTAATACATTATGTGAATGCATCTTTGATCAGGGATCTTTTCTTCCTCCTCTGTTGGGTATTGTGGCACCTTATTAAAGCATTCCAAATGCATTTTATGTTATCATCAAAAATATCCTGTCCTCTCTGGCCATAGACTCCAAATGACTTCATGTGCTCAACTGCTTCTTACTTCCAAGGATGCAGTTAAATTTGGGGTTGCCTCTGCCATAGGTTACTGATGAAATCTTGTTGGAAGCTTGTATTTGCAAATGTATGGCCATATGCAAAACATGCGACTAGCTACATTGACATCCAATTCAGCACTCGTGTGAACAAAACATTGTTATTTTCAGTATTTTAGGACAGAGAGGAAATACAGAATAGGTTATTTTTAAAAACCTGTTTCACTAGGGAGTGCCTTGTTCCTTTTACGTAAGGTAGAAGCATCTGGAAAATAGAAGTCCAAATCTGATCCTGGCGTGAGTACCATTTCCTTCACAGGACTAAGGTTGTCCAGTTCCCTCACTGTGGGACAGCAGTTACTTCATAGTCTTTGTGTGCAGCTGAGGTTCACATGGTTTGTTGGTATGTATTTTACAGCAGATCAGGTGACACGGTTCATAAAAGAGGTTGTCAATGTGATGACAAAAAAGCCCCAGCTTCCTGGGAGATTGGTAGTAAGGATTTTGATTTGATATGGCCTCAAAAGCTACAAACACATTCTACACTCTGTGAGGCTCCAGTGTTGTGAGGCTGGTGTAACTAAGCAACACAGGAAGGAAAGCAGAGCTACTGCTGCAGTATGGCCAGGATGTACAGAGTGTATCAGAGGAAGTTTCTTTATAATTAGACAAAAAAATTTAATTAAACTTGCTCAGTATCAGGTGGAGGTTTATGTAGTATGCTCTGTATGCAGGATTGCATGATGAAAGGATAGAAATAGGACCAAAAGAAGTCCTATTTTTACTTCCAAAGTGGAAGAATTAACTATTTTTTTGTTTAAAATCTTTTTCTTTTTTTTTTTTCCCTTCATGTTAGGAGCACTGAGGATGAGGAAAAGTTTTATAGAAAATATAACTTCTTACTAGGAGAGGAGAAAAGAGTTAGGCCTGGTTTATTTGATCTCATCTGCCAGAGATTTCCAAACCTGCTTTTCCTCAAAGAAAATATTGCCCTTTTTTGTGCTATTTTCTGTCACATTTCCCCAGTGGAGAGTTGAGCTGGGAGGAATCAAAACAACCAAAAGAGCCTGGGAGATCCTAGGTTATTGCAAGCCTCATATGTATGTTTAGGCTTCAAGAAACCTTCCTGTGTGGCTCACTGTGCTACAACAACATTGACTCTTATGCTGAGGTGGACATGAAGCCTGTACACTGTTGTGAAGCTCCTTTTGGGTACCAGCAGTGGTTGTGAAGTCATTTTTCAGTTACTAGGTATGATAAATAGATATGAAATAGGATTATAAATCTCCTTAAGGCTGTGAAAGTGATGGTGCAGTCAGGTGGTTGAAGCTTTGGGATAAAAATTTGGAAAGAAAGGTGTGGGAGAGAGAAATATGGACAGTGAGAACCTGCTTGGTCTTTTCAGCTGTTGGAAACCTGATACTATCATAGTTTAGATGGTTTGCTTCAGATGAGTAGTGTTGCCCACACTGCTGGCTGCTCTGAAACTGGACACTAAAAGTTTTTCAAAACTGACCCAAAATGGGATCCATTTCCCTCAAAGATGTGAGACTGCTGTGCTCCTCCTCCTCTGTAATCCCCGTGGAAATGGTATGGGCTGATCTTGGAATACATGCTAGGGAAATGCTTGACAGTAGAAACTTTTTGAGCCAGACCCCTATTTTTGCACTGCAGATAAACTCAAGAGGATGGCTGAAGCTTTCAGTGCTAAAATTTTGGGGTGCTTATTCTGGTTTGACCTTTTAGTTTGACATCAACACTATGTCACCAACTTGTCATTTCAGCCTCCTGTACAGCTCTGCCCATCTCATTG
This sequence comes from Bombycilla garrulus, assembly GCA_013400315.1. Lineage (NCBI taxonomy): Eukaryota > Metazoa > Chordata > Aves > Passeriformes > Bombycillidae > Bombycilla > Bombycilla garrulus. The sequence goes on from VXBU01008285.1 coordinate 757,771, forward strand.
CTCTGTTTGGCAGAGGGGAATGTTCCTACAAGCTACAGAGAGGATTTTTATCCATTCCCACATTGCTCTCCCAGTTCTCCCCTGGCTGTGGTCTGGACACAGAGCCACGCTAGCAAAGAGGAGCAGACCAAGACATGTAGGTTGACTAGAAATAGGGAAACACCTGGAAATCAGGAAACTGCCGAAAATGTTGGGTAAAAATAAAAATCCTGAAGGTTACAATTAGGCATCTGAGGAAGGATTGGAGGGAGGCAGAGAGGAGCCAGCAGCATGCAGTGCTGTTGGGGAGTGCCAGCAGCCCAGGATGCAGGATCTGAACGCAGATGAAGCAGCAGCCTCCTGCAGCATGGAGCTGGCTCTCATGTAAGGGCTTCCCAGTGCTCAGTGTTTGTACATTGCTGGCTTTCTGCATGCTAACATGAAGGAGAATGCAAATGGAAGCCTGAGCAACAAGGAGGAGGTGGTTTAATGGCTTTGGGGATTAGTGGTGGTATTTAGGGCCTTTCACCTCTCTGTTCCTAACATAAATCTTAACACAGATTGATGATTTTAGCCATCTGGCTTGTGTTTGCTTGTATGCCACGACTTGGGGGACAGGGAAACAAGCAAGGCAAAAGGCAAAACAAAAGGATCTGACAGAAGGCATCTCCTTCCCCTGTGTCAGTAAGAGCAGATATGGTGTAATTAATCCATTTCCCAAAGCCTGGCAGATAACAAGGGAGAGGGCAAAGAAAGAGCCACAGGCATCACTTAGAGCATGACCCCACCAGGGAGCCTGTGGCTCGTGGTTTGAGCACCTTGCTCCCAAATGCAAAGCTCTCTGATCTTTAGAGATACAGTCACCCCAGATAGCCTGGAGTTAGAGGAAAACTTTGAATCATAGGTTGACTTTCAACTGTAAATGATTTTGTACTTGAGTGGGAACTTCTCCCACACATCACCCTTTTAATACCTTATTTTTATGTAGTATAAAATACAACTTATAAACTGGAAAATTTTGTACACATTTTGGATTAGAAGGTTTTCTTGTCTCCTAAGCCTTCTAAATACTGATGTGACTTTTCCTGGGGATGAGCTGACCCTTTCTGGTAGTTGCTGTCAGTTTTCTTCTCACTCCAGACTGCAAGGTCAGTCATTCCTTTTCTAGCAAAGTCATCTCAGTAAACTTCCTAAAGTCCAGGGCTTTAATGGGGAAGGGATGTGAAAGGTCATTGTTCTGCTTCTCCAGCCAGAGTAACCAAGTGTGGGTAGATGTGTGCACACACCAGAGCATGTCTGCTAGTCAATTATTTTTCAACAGCTCTCAAGTGAGGATGAGTGGTACAGAGAATCTCACCTCTGGTCTTTCCAGTGGGGGAGTTTGGACGAGAAATATTGACAATATGTACTTAAGGAAATGTTTGCTGCTGTCAAAGATTCACTCTAAGGTTTTTCCGGGGTTTTATCCAATTTTGCTTTGGGATTGACTGTCTGTGGTGCATATTTCAAACCAAAACAAACCTTTCAAAGGCCTTTCCTCTAGATGGGGTAAGAAATTTTATAGGGGAAAAAATTAAAAAAACCAAAAGAAACAAAAGAAAAACAAAACTAAGTATAACAAATCAAATTTATGGTAATCTTGGCACTGATTTTGCTTTAGTTTAGGCATGTAGAGCTTCAGTGTAAAAGTATTTTTACTTTTTCAGAACCAGTAACCAAGAAACTGCCCTTAATATTTTTTCAGGGAGTGAGTGAATGCATTTTGGATATAGACTTCTAAACCACTTGTTTTTATCTCAAATAATGGGTTTTGGCATAGAGCTGTGTCAGGTAAACATGGTGTTTATCACTTCAGCCAGCCACACCAAGGTCAGTGAAAGAGAATGTTTTATATTTAACAGAGAAATGCTTCCACCAGATGGATTAATAGTGTGAGAGTAATAATTACAGACACGTGAAGTGGCTGGGGATTGCTGTGTGCCAAAGTGAACTCAGATTCCTACCTAGATTGGGGTAAATTTTTCAAAGGCACCACAGTGACTCAGAGATCATGTCACCAAGTTATTGGGAGCCCAACTTCCATTTTCAGAAATGATGTAGAGACTTCACTACCTTTCATCAAGCCCTAGGAACTTTTTCCCAGAAAAAAACACAGCCTTTAATTCACAATTAGTTCACAAAAGCAGCCTTTGCCTCTTCATAATTATATTGCATAATGACTTCTCTACTTTTTAATAACATCAGATTTTTTTGTCTGTGTCCATTATCACTAGCTTAGAAACTATTCTGTTGCTTTGGGAATTTCATATTCCAAGTCACTTACAGAGCTATAATTAAGAACTTCCACAGAAGACCAGGTGATATATGTATGTTAAGATTCTGCTGATTTTGTCTCATATCTTAGATTAATTTGAAACCTTATCATGCTGGTTTCATTATAAATGCTTCCATGGAAAGAACATGTTATTGGAAACTGAATAATTAATAATCTCCATGTTGCCAAATGTTTTCTGAGCAGTTTGTTGAAGAATAACAGAACTCCAGTTAAAAATCCTGGCTCTGTTGAAGCCAATGACAGAATACCATGGGCTTTAACAATATTTTTCATTTTCTTATCTTAAAAATTGCTTGTCAAAGCTCCTTAAGGTTGAATGTTGGGGGTTAGGATTTTTTCCTTTTGTTTTCTTCTGTTTAGGTAATTTACTTCTATTTGTTGCTAAGAAAAAATAACAACTGATAAGTTAAGAGAGACAAAGGATGTAGCCACAGGGGAGGAGGAGGGGTGCAGCTGGCTGCTACTCCCTTAGCTAAGGGGTTTCCTCTTGGGAAGGTCAGAGTTACCTCAAGATTTTGGGCTGAGGGAAGGGGTTGGGCAGAGCCTCTAGCTCACTGTCACTTTCGACATCGGAGGGGAGATGGGCTGATGTTGCTGTGGGGAGAATTTGCCACCACTGCAGGATTCCATTTCCTGCTGCTTTCTCCTACCATGAGTGAAGCTCTCTTGTAAGAGCGGCCATGGCACTGGGACCTTATTAACACCTAACTGGAAAGGACCCTCAACATTCGCTCTGGTCTCTCAGGGGAAAGCTGGGTGACCTGAGCCCTTCTCCATCTGAGGGAGCCTCTCGCGGACGTGTTCAGGAGCTGGGCTGCCACTGCCCAGCCACGCTGCTACTCTGCCATTGCTCTGGGTTTTTCACTACACTGTAACCTCACACCCCCTGGCAACTGGGACAGGCCTAGGTTCCAGCTCCAGCTGCAGAGTTTCTGATACATTTTATTTATTACGCTGGGGTCTGCTCGCCTTTGCTATTCCAACCCTCTGCTCTGAGGTTCCTGCTACAGCTCTTTTCACCATCCAGAGGGGCACCAGTCCCGGCTGCCCCTGGGGGTTTGTACAGGAAGCTCCTTTTCCATCTCTTTCACCGGCCCGCCCGCCATTACTGTGAGAATTACGCGGCTGAGGCACAGCGCCCCCTGCAGGCGCGGGGGGATCATCGCACCCACCCTGCCCGGCCGGGAGCCACCAGCGCCCCTGCTGGCTGTGAGCGGAACTGCACCCAGGGGAAAGTGCCCACGGCCGAGAGAGGCTGGCACGGGGTTTGTGCTTCTGCTTGCTGCCATTGTTGTTTTGGTTTGCCTTGTTATCCTTATACACACTACAAAAGAACTATTACTCCTTTCCCATATCTTTGCCTGAAAGCCCCTTAATTTCAAAGTTATAATAAGTCAGAAGGAAGGGGTCATATTCTCCATTCCAAGGGAGGTTCCTGTCTTCCTTGAGAGACACCTGTCTTTCAAATCATGACCGTGTACAAATTTATATTTGTACAGTACAGGCGTATGTGCCTTTTTCACCTCCGAAGAAATGTTTGAAGAACAGGGGGAAAGGAAGTAAAATATGCAGTGACTTTTTTCAGTCCTCTGGGCCAGAACAAAGTATACTCAAGAGAAATGTAATCTGCTGTTTTTTTAGTTCCTACAGAAAGTTCTGTCCTCCAGATCATGTCTGAATGAGAGGAAAACGGGAGAAGAGTGGATGCAGATCCATCTACTGAAGATTCGGAAGCATGAAAATTCTCACACTCCTGATTTCAGTGCTTATAATGAATTATAATTCCCAGTAGAGGCCTCTATTATTAAGTAATTTTTCTGCTCTCATGCTACTTAGAATAAAGTTTCAGGCTCCAAATCTTGGTGAGACCAGATCTTCATAATCAGTCACAGCAGTTTGATCTCAGTAGAGTTTCTGATGTAAAGTTCTAATCCTGTAAATTTGGACCTAAATACTGCTGTTAGTTTCCATTAGCATTGCTTATTATATTGCAAAGCTCCTTTGAGTTCATAGGGTGGTCAGTCATAATATGCATATATGCCAGTTTGAAAGACACTAAACCTCACACAGAAGCTGTGGGCTTGCTGCAGAGTTTGCACATGCCCAAATCACAGAATCATAGAATGACTGGTTGGAGGGGACCTGCAAGACTGTCTGATTCCAATGCACCCTGCTGTGGGCTGGGACACCTTCCACTAGACCAGGTTCTCCAAGCACTTCCAGGGATAGGGCATTCACAGTTTCTCTGTCAGCTTGTTCTATTGCCTCAACACATTCACAATGAAGAATTTCTTTCCAATATCTCATTTAAACCAGCCCTCTATTAATTTAAAGCCATTCCCTCTTGTTCTCTCACTACAGGCTCTGGTAAAAAGTCCCTCAGCAACTTCATTTAAAAGGATATAAATGGAGTCTGTATGAATCAGGAACATAATTTATATAAATGTCTGTGGTCAGTGAGCTCTCCATTAGATGATTGAGGCTCTGGAACACTGAATTACCAAAATGTTAACTAAGGCTAATATATTTTTTTTTAACTCAGCAGAACAACTTGTAAGAAATTCCTTTGCTACCAAAATGGAACCTTTTACAAAAGGAATCTGCTTTCCTTGTCTCTCATCTTGATCTGTTCCTAGCTAGCCCAAGTTCAGTCTTCACAGATTCATTTTGTTCTTAAACCAGTTTGATTGTCTGGCAAATATTTAGTAACGTCTTCATGTGGTTTTCTAGTAAGGTAGCTACTTCTCTTCTTAGCATAGCCAGAGAAACAAAGCAAACTGAAACTAGTCAAGTAAACCAAAAGCTCTGCAGGGAAGAGAATGGAATTTCGTATTGTACCTGTCTTTATTTGCAGAATTTTGTAAATTATGCAGACTTTTATTTCCTGTCTTTATTCACTGCATTACCTGTATCTGATAGTAACCAGTATCAAAACCTTCCTCCCCATCCAGCTCCAGATTTCACTGCAAAATGTTAAACAGGAGAAGGCAAATTAAGATATGCACAATTTGAAACATGGAATATTTCATTTTAGTTGTTTGCTGATATTCCCAGTAACCTTTTTCTTTCAATTTTTTTTGACAGATGATGCTAATGAAGAAGGGCCTCAGCTGAGTGAAGAGGGAGGTGAGTAAAGGATATTTTATGCTAAAATATATCACTTCTCTGAAGCATAAGCCAAACTGAAAAAATTCTAGAAATTAATTGCCTTTGTTGAGATAAGCAGTGCTAATCATTGTTGCCAACAGTCATCTCTGGTTTTTACATAAAATTAGGGTGAACCATCCCTGCTAATAAGTAGTGCATGGTAAGACCGGCTGAGATTACTTTTTAATGCCATCATTTTATCAGCCTCTGGGCAATATTTCATTGCTTTTTATCAACAGCTAGTTTGAACATGAAGGGGAAATAATAACAATTCTTCAGTCTCTTTGTCTGTAAAAAGGTGTGCAAAAAAGAGCAATTCTTAAGTCATTTGCCATTCTGAACAGTGGCAGTGATATGTTTTCCATGAAAACAGTAGCAAAACTCTTCCACAAACTCTTAAATACATTGATCTTGGTCAGCAATGGTTCAGAGAATTTCCTCCTGGTCCTCATAGTTTGCTTGTTTAAAACAAGTGTCACTGTTTAGGGTTTGTGGATGACATAATGAAAATGATGCCTAGGTATAAGGGGAAGAAAGGCCAGAGGAACAAGAAAAGGAGAGGACAGAGGATTAGATAACTCCCATGAGAACAAAAGCTTCCATTCAGATTTCTGCTAGGATTTTTTGATAAAGCTTCATCCAGTTAATCTTGATCAGGTGTTTTGTAACAGACTTCCACCACAGCATCTTCTCATAATTTCCTTGCTGAACTCACCTGGAGGTCCTCAGTGATCATTTCTTGTTCAATACAGATTTCTGTGCAGTGCATTTCCTTTTATGTGTAGAGTAGCTCCCTATACTCGTCTTCCTCTCCTTCCAAATCAGCTATTATGCCAAGGTCTCCGTGACCCTGATCCCATCTTGCTCCAGTGGCTGTGCAGAAACATCCAGCTCTCTACATCCAGCTCTCTTTATGAAAACATACAGGGTCAGAAAGAAGTGCCATATAACATACAGGGTCAGAACGAACTGCCACATGGGGAGAGGCAGGGATATACCAGCCAGAAAACAGAGCTAAAAGCTTTTGAAGCAGTATCTTGACTACTTAAATTGGCAAGATTGTCCTGAAGACAAAGGGATTATGATCATTTATGCAACCACTTAATTACCTGAGAAATTAGAAATACTTGAAGAGTGATGCATATTCATAGGTGTGAAAACATATATATACACAGATAGATATGCATTATACTGATGGATTAGCACATTCTTTCATGGCTGTTCTGGCCTGTTGATTTTATTACATATAATTGTAATTACATTTTGGTGTCAAGATTACTGGATAGGAACTTTTAGTAATTTTAATACAGTTAGTGTGATTGATGTAGTTGTATGAACATACATAAAAGTAAAAAAAAATAAGCCTGTCATTATATAACAAACATTTGCTGAAGATAATGCTACAGTTAAATTTGCAGTATTCATCTGATATTTCTAATTTAATTTATTATATTTATCGTTGCATGTGTATTTTTAGAAGCCAAATTATTTTAGATTTTTTGTCTTGTTTTTTTGGAGATTATGCAAATTAAATTGGTGTGGGTTTTTTTAAAAAGCATTTTAAATTAGAATTAAAAGGAAGCGCAGTTCTGCTTAATAGCCAATCTCTTCTTTTTTGTCTGTATCCTTCACAGCTTCATTACTTTAGGTAAAACTACATAGATACTCTGGGAAATTATCCCTGAATTATGTAATTTGAGGAATGTGTTTCCATACCTGTCTCTTTCTTTTGTGTGTATGTGATAGATCAGATCAGAGCTGCCCTCACAGGTCTAGCATGCTGTGAGCTTCAATGGCACATCCTTGGTTATTTCTTTATCAGTTGGAGACATTTGGGAATCAGTGCATTGACTGTAAGCAATCAATATCTACAGGGCTAAAAATAAGTATCATTTGTATATTGTAAGTGTCATATCCACCCCAGTAGTGTAGCAGATACACAAAGTTATTCCCTTCTGACCTATTTCTCTATGGAGTCTTTAATGACTGTAGGATGTGTTTACTGGAACTATAAATACAAACATAATTTTTGCATTGAGGGGAGTTTTTCATTTTTATACTCAAATTTTTATCAGTCTGGAGGATATCTGCTTTTTACTCTTCAAACAGAAAAATAGAGAAGTAACTTTTAGTCTCCACTTCAAGATATTAATTGAATAATCATTCTTCATTCCACTTGACTTCATGGGTCATCACTGCAGCAGATGGAGCCAACAAGTGGCATTGATATTGATGAACCTTTTTCCTTGAGCTGTCCATATCCAATCTGCTTTGAGGTCTATCCTCCAATTCTTTTGCTTAAAGTGAAAAAGAGAGGTCAGATTCCTATAGAGCACATTTTGCAAACTAGACAGGTATAGGACCTTTGGCAGAGATTTAAATCTAAATTTACCTAAATTCCTGTGCCTCAGCTTCCTTTTGGCTGGGTGTTTCTGAGGGCCAATATCAGACCAAGAGAAAACACAGAAAAATAAAAGGACTGTAGGCTCATTGTGTCTCTACCAATCACACTTTGAAGAATGTGGTAGGATGGTGAGGTGCAGGTTACAGAATCTATCCTAGTTTAAATTTGGTGGCAGAAATTAGAGGAAAAAGAAAAAAAAAAAAACCAAAAAACGGATCCTGGTTTGGTGTCTGCTGAAGGCAGTGGGAATATGTCCATTGGCTTCAATGCATACCAGATTAGGTCTCAGGAATAGACAGAAAATTACCTGGGAGTAAGAAATAACAGATTACCAGATGGGTGTGTTACTGAGTGATGGATTCATTATGAAAGTAATTTATCTTGTGTTTCTACCACGCTGAAGTGCAAATATGTCATTACGTGCAAAAAGGCTTTTCTTTCTTTGATTAATCTTCAAAATAAGTAAGAGAATATCCTAATTACATCTGTGTCCTGGTTTAAAGAACAGGTGTCTGCCAAGGAAGGTGGGAATCTCCTTTGGAATGGAAAATGTGACTTCCCCTACTCCCAATTATTATAACTTTGAAATTAAGGGACTTTCAGGCAAAGATATGTAAAAATGAATAACAGTCCTTTACTAGAATATATATACGGTGTATGCAAGGCAGACAAACAGCAATGGCTGAACAGCAAGCAGAAGCACAAACCCCGTGCCAGCCTCTCTCGGCCGCGGGCACTTTCCCCTGGGTGCAGTTCCGCTCACAGCCAGCAGGGGCGCTGGTGGCTCCCGGCCGGGCAGGGCGGGTGCGATGATTCCCCCGCGCCTGCAGGGGGCGCTGTGCCTCAGCCACGTCCCCCTCACAGTAATGGCGGGCTGGCAGGGGAGAGACAGAGAATGGGACTTTCTTTGCAAATTCATGGTAAGCAGCCAGTCTCAGTGCTGGACTGCAGCAGGAAACCTTGGAAGCAGTAAACTGGAATGGCAGAGGCGGGCACAACCAGGCGTGGCAAACATAATGTAGCAGAAACTCCAGGGCCCTGTCCAAATCTGTGGGGTGTCCAGGGCTCGGGTCCCAGTGTAGCAAACAGCGCTGAAGCCGCAGCAGCGAGCAGCAGGGCTGGATGTGGAATCACTGCCGTGGTAGCTCACCGGGGTTGGCTGGTCCCGGGACTGAGCTGCACAGAGGGGGTGTGCCCCAGCAGGGGACTGGGTGCTCCTGGGTCCCACTCTGAGCTCCCAAGCAGCAGAGAAGCAAACCAGTAAGCTCCTGTCGCAGTGCCAAAGGAAAAGAAAAAAGGAAAAAACAGGTAACAACCACACAGCAACAAGTATCTCTTGTCGGAGGGATCCTGCCGCTTTCCCATGGAGATGAAATCACCCTACGGGAAGGCAGCAAGTGTCCTTCTCCCCAGCTCTCACAGGAAATCCCAGGCTGGCTCTCACCCATTGTGATACTCCCAGACCTCGGGGAGGAGAGGGGGAGAAAGTCAGTGACCATACTGGCCACGAAACAAAAACAGAAGCTAAATGAGTGTGGGATAAAAAAATATCCCCAAGATAACCTGCCAGATAATATCCATTAATACCAATATTCATTCTATAAAACAACAGGCAGGAATGACCATTTTGGTGAGTTTATCACATAACATCACTGCTTATATTGGACATAGTAGAATAAGAACAAACATTTTAAAATAAAAATAATCCACTCTCGTTAAACATACACACTTAAACCCACTCTTCTAATGGCATTTGACTCACAGGCTTTTAACCCATCAGTCTGTTATTCTGAAAGCTGAGTCTCATAGCAGTTGCTAGTTTAACAGCACCACTTAATCTGAAGTGCTTTGAGGTTATCATGTGTTATGCAGTTGGTGTTAGAAGAGTTTCAGTCAAAAGGGTAGATATAGAAATATCAGGTCCAAGCTTGTGCTAGTCTACCTCTCAACTTTACTTTGTGAAATGATTTCTTACATAACCTAAGACAAGGACCAGATGACCCAGTAGTTAGTTTTTCCTGAGTGTTTTCACTTCCCTGTTTTCTTTTTTCTTTTTTTTTCCCCTGATAGTAAGAGAATTATGTCAGCGCATAATAATGTTATTATGTGGTAACATAAGTCAATTCTCTTACTATTGTAATTTAAAAAAAAAAAAAAGAAAAAATAAAGAAACACTCAGGAAAATATTTCAGTTCTGAATGTGAGTCTGTATTCTCCCACAAACTGTTGAGCTTCAGTCTCACCAAAGCCTTTTGACCTCATCCCTATGTCTGTTGCCACACTACTGTCATTTCCCATCAAGTAGTTGTTCCTCATAAATGCCCTGCTGGTTATCCTGTTTCTATCCTGATCGTCCTAATTAATCACATATTCATTACTTAGAAGTCACAGCCAGTTAAAACAAGATGAAGAATCTCATTCACACTAACAGGGTGATTATTAGTAACTAATAACATCCTATTAGAATCAAGATGCATAAATGCAGAATTTTTTTGCATGTTCCACTGTAGGCACACCCTTACACTTGGAGATTGTTTTTTGGAGGGAGACTTTATCTTTTTTCCTCAGATGAACATAGCAATCACTTGCAACAAGGCAAATTTGGGAGTTGTGAAGGATTTTGGAAATAGGTTACTGTGAGACACACTGTGAGATTTAAATACTTGTTGACCCTCTGAATTAGCCTATAAAGAAGAAATATGCCTCCCAGTAGAGCTCAGAAAACTTTTTGCACAAATGATCACAATTAGAAAAGCTTTTAATATAATCAGTTCAGACGCATGCCCAGGTGTGCTCTTTTTAAAAAGAAATTTGCAGACAAAAATTCTGTAATATTTGGCTCACTGTTTGGAATGATATACACACGACTGGAGAGCAGAAAGGATTAAGAGCTGTATTTGGACCATGGTAAACACAGATTCTTTTCTGTCTCTGGAATGAGGGATATCTGCAAAAAAACGGTGAAATTGTGATTGAAAACTTGTTCTCCTGGGATGCTGCTTTTCTATCCTTTTGTGAGCATTTTGAAGGCTCTTTATAAAGCGCAAAAAGATGGTTTCTTCTGAGATAGCAGCAGTTCTGACTTCCCTGAATGTACACCTCCTCCCTCTCCATCTTTGGGCTGTCAACTAAGATGTTGGTTATATTATCTAATGTATTCAAATAGTCCTGAAAGACCTGGCAGGACATTTGCACTTTAACTTGATTGACACTTGATGTGTGGGACTGGAGGAAACTTCACAGATTGATTAGATGATAAAATTCCTCAGTAGAGGGGCAAGTGTTGATTGAAGCATTCCTATTAATTCAGTCCCCTAATGTGAGTTATTCTCAAACAAAACAGAAAACTTAGCAGGCAGTTCAGAGTGGCATTTGAACCAAAGAAGCCATATGTGATACAGTCCATTATAAATATTCAAGTTATTTTTTAAAAGAAAGTGAGAGCATAAGTGAATAAGTCCTCACAAGTCTGGTTATTTTCAGGATCTCTCTTTTGTATTACAGTTCTTGTTGAACTCTATCAGCATTGCCCCTGAGCCCCTTAAAGGGTTGACAAAGCGTGTCTTTATTTGGCAGGTTTTGCCTTTATTCTTCCCCATGGATTTTCTTGTGGCTACTCCTGCCTTCTTCACACCAGAAAGAAATTCATCTCAGCACTTGAAAAACTCTTGTATCCCTCAAAATGCTGTGTTTGAATTTCAAATTCAGATGAGTAAACATGATGACATGACACTTGACATGTCCTGGATTAAGTGCTCTCAAGAACAGTCTACCACCTGATACCAAGCCAAACCTCAGGGCTTGTTCTGCTTTGCAGTAACTGGCTTTATTTACTGATTGCTAAGGGCTCTTCATGCTCTGAGCTGTAGGCAGTTCTAGAAGGAAGTCTAAATTCCCCTCTAGTAGAAATTTGTAAGAGCAATGTTCAGTTTAGCCTTCTTTTTTTCTTATATTGCTCTTTCATTAAAATTAAGAAAGTGAGATAGAATTTAACTACTCACATACAGATCTTCATTCAGGATTTTTTTGGGGAATTTTGAGCTGTCCTGCCACCTTCCTAATCCATGGCTCTTCTGGGTTTTTTGGGCATAAGTATGGGGGAATAACCAGGAGGACAGCAGAGGATATTTCTGTGTTCCTTGGTGTCCTGGGGTGACTTTATAATGCTTATATCCCCAATCATCTGTTCTATTATGCTGGATATTAAGTTCTGCACCTTTCAGACAGGTTCTGAGAGTGAAGGGGGAGAGGAAAAGTGCAGAGTTTGTTTTCAGAAACTGCACTTGCTCCCGGACTGTGTTGTCTGCAGAGGACAGCAGGAGAGAGCTCTCCTTTGCTTTTAGTTAGTTTCTAGCTAGCTGAGGCAGTGAAGTTCTCTGGACTGTGGCTTTTCATTTTTTTTTAAAACTGATCAACCCTGCTCTGGCTTAAAAACCCAGAAAAGCACTGGGAGCTCACACCTGTGGCCGACCAGGGCCCGACATGGGAGGGACTGACGAGAGACTGAGTGAGCCAAGCTCACCGATAAAAAAGACTGTCTCTCTGAATTTGCCATCTCTTAAGAGGAGCAAGAGGTTTTGTTGTTTTGGGTTTTTTGTTGTTGTTTTGTTTGTTTGTTTGTTTGATTGTTTTATGTTTTTGAATACTTTGCTTTGTTAAATAAACAGATTTTTTCCACTTCTCTCCGAGGAAATCTTTACCAGAACCAGAGGGGCCACTTGAGTCTGTTTTCTAGAGGGATTTTTTTGGAATTTCCTGCCAAATTTGCCCTCAACCAGGACACCTGAGCTCCATGCAAAGCCAATGATTCACTCCTGTTTTGTCTTTTGAATGAACACAATATTCTTAGAGATGTAGAATATCCTGAATTGAAGGGACGCACAAGGATCATTGAGTCCAACTATGCCTTGAATCTGCAAGTTCCTTTTTCACATCCTAACTACTTTCATACCTCCTGTTCCAAAATTTTCAGCATTTTGGTTCTAGATATATGTAATTGTGGAAGGGTACAAGATAAAAGGGGAGAATCTACAACTCTTAGCAGAGCCAAATCCTTCATGAGAGCTGGGCATCTGATTGTCAAGAGCTGTTTAAAACTCCAGCAATTTAAAAACTTGTGTGGCATACATGTGACAGCAGGAGAGACCCTGGGAGTTTTTGAAACACGTAAGCAATTTATAAAACATGTGTAGATAGTTTTTTCCCAGTTGTTAATTAACTAATCAGTTTGAAGTAGTACCATGATTCTTATTTTCTAATGGCAATAAGGGTCAATCATGTGAGGTCATATGCCTTCCTAAATTTCCTGGTTACAAGTGGTCAAGGTTTACTTCCAGCACACACAAAAGTATTTTTCCTTTAGGCTTCTCCTGCACCCAAGCCCTCAGTTAGCCACAAGGAATCAGGAGGTTTGACAGAAAGTCAAATGACAGAAAGTCACTTTCCCATCACGGTTGAATACATTCAGTAGACGCCATGAATTGAGTTTTAATTGTCTGTCAGTCTCTGCTTTCGTGGTTAAGCAACAATGTTTAAAGAATGTTTTAATTAGGGAACCTGCTTGCATGAAATGTCTTCATTTATGAATACCTTTTATGCTTAATTTCCAGCTTGGCCTCCCTTTTTATTAACAGGCTTTCTCTGCTACAAATTTGTGCCTTGAGGTGTGTTATAGCAAACAAATAGTAAGGTCATCCTTTATGTTAGGATGACAGGATATTTTGAAAATATCGGGGGAAAAGTTTGCAATATTTAAAGTTTAACCAACTGATATGAAACACTGTGTGCTTCAGCCCCTATAAGTAAGGGAGATCTTACATTTCATTGGCCTCAATCACTTCTTTTACTCCCTTTCCTCTGTGATATTGCCTACTGTCTGAAGGGCTGGATGGATTTTTTTTTCAACCTGAACATTTCTATCTTGTAAAACTTTCATTTCCTTAACTTCACTATCAAATTTGTTTACCTACCTTTAATTTAATTATTCATTTCAGTCTATATCCATTTGTTGTTGTGTTAAAACAGTGAATGAAGAATTGAACTGAGGGAAAAAATCATTTAGCTCAGATTATTCCTCCACAGTTCCATAATGCAGTATATAATAAATATTATGTTTACAACTACAAATTAAAACATTACTTGGGTGAGGGTTATGATTATTGTTTCTGTAGTGTTTGTGAAGTAGTATGTTATTTCGGTATGAGCTTTCTTTACTTCTGTCCTGTGAAAGTCAGAGAAAGTCCAGTCCTGGCTGGAGGACACATGTATTATAAATTTTGTAAGAGATGATGCAATAATAAATTTAAATAACAGAAAGATAAGTCCTGAATGGAGGGCTGAGTTGTGGTATCACACATGGTAGTATCTGATACAATGAAACCATTTCCAAATAATATATGTAATTTATAATTTTTTGTGTTTAAAGAAGGCCAGCCTCCATCTCCCACAAAGAGCAAAGAAGAGCAGCCCGAGGACCTGCAGGATGATGCTGAAGGTAGGTGGTCTAACACCTTCTCAGGGCTATTAAGCAATTCACATTTTGAGGGAAAGTCTGTTTTGAATTCTTGGGAAAGAACTGGAAAACTTTCAGTTAAGAATGCTCTTTGTATGTACTTGGAGAGTTCTTTTTGGCCTAGATAATGGGATTATAAATCTTCTGAAGTATATTTCATCCTAAGGTAGATTCACAATTACAAACCCTATTTTTATGTGATGGGCTACTGATAATTGCTGATACATCTTAATAAATTGCTGCTGTTTTATCTCTAACCAGTTCTGACTTTTTGTAATTAAAAAGCCCAAGTGTAATCCATGTTGTGCAGGGCTTGGCTCATAGTCTGGTTGGTTAATTTGGTCAGGTACCTGCTGCTAAACACAGAGCAAGAGAATCCTCAGTTTCCTGTTCCACAAGAAATTTTTGCTGTTTTCCTTTTTACAATGTTTATATCTCTAGACCTGACACAGTGTAGCACATCTCTGTGTGCAGTCAGAAGTCACAGGTGATTAACATTATGCCTATAGTATTGTTCCCCTGAGGATACTCTCTTCCACTTGAGTCTGCTCAGGGAAGCTTGTCCATGTGCATGGATGTAAACGTGGTCTATGTTGTTCTAAAACTGGATCAAAGTATATTTTCCTAATTACTGTCTTGTTGGAAGAGTTGTTTATAAGATGTTAACATCAAAGGCTTATGTTCAGAGTGCACAATTTCACACTTTCAGATGTGTGGAAGAGAAAAACACCCCAATGCTAAAGAAATTCCCCTTCTGTGAAACAGTTAAAAGGATGAACCTTAATCTTTAATCCATGACAGTTCCTTATCATCATCTTTTTGACCTAATATTTCTCAAATGACACATCTAATTTTCAATCTCAACCAGTGGCTCCACTGTCTTCAGCATTTTGACCTAGCACTGTGCATTCAGCTCCTAAAATATTCTGCCTAGGTATAGTGTGAGTCACAAAGAGCAGAAAAGTGTTAACATCTATCATTTTAAGTGACTGCTAGTAACGTGCTGTCACTAACATTGTGACTACTTGTTACGGGCAAGTCATTAAAGCAATAGCTGTCATCACCTGGAAGGTGTGGAGGCACCCAAGAAATTTCATCACACCTGAATGTCTTTCCTTTCACGCTGCACTGAACCCAGATTAAATTAAAATACCAAATTTATGTTTGAGTTAGAGAATTCAGTGATGACAAACCACATGCCCATTTGCATGCAGGCTTACCCATGGCTGGGATGGTAGTGACACTTTCAATGCTCCTAAACAGACAGAACAATAGTTGTTTTATGATATATTCTTACATGGAGTGTGGCTAGAAGTTTTCATTGTCTTAGTATGTTGGGAAAAGAAAATGAAAGGAAAGGAGAAAGTATTGTTAAACTCTAAGGTTTTCCTTCCATTCAAAAGATAACTGATGTTGTTTCACTCTTTCTGTGGCTCCCTAGATACAGTTTCCTGTTTCTCTGTGCCTATCCATTTTCCCCAGTGACCCACTGTTCACTTTGTGAAGCACAAATAAATGTGTTGGGAGGGCAAAGTAAACAGTATGGCAATAGAATTATTGCATTACTTCTGAGCTGTGAAATGCCTGAAATCCTTGTATTTGATGCCATACAGTAGATTTTGCTGATGTAGAATTGAAGTCTGTAAAGCATAATCACTGCTGCTGGATCTAATATGTGGTGGCAGAGCCCCCATCTGCTAGGCCGGAAGCAAACCTGTCATGTTTAGGATTGAAAGTTCAGATTTAGCCTTGAGAGTTGTGATGGAGAAAAGAATAGGTGATTAAAGTGTTTGCTGAGGGGCCTGTGGAGAAACCTGGATCAGATTTCTTTGGCATTACCTGTGCCTCTGGAAGAGGAGACAAGGAGTTGGGATCCAGACACTGAATTCCTGTCAAGTTGCCAAGTGGCTGGAGTCTAACATATCACACCTGTGAGCATTTCTATTGAAGAAAATGGGATTTGCACACATTTGTCTGAGAAGGGGATTTCATTTCTCCTGGTCTAATTAATAGCTGATGGTTTTGATGAATTAAATGAACTTTTAATGGGGAACCTTGAAGATTACAAAAGTTCTGAATATTTGACATGAACCGCAACTATATGTCTGAATAATTTTATTTAGGTAGGGGTTTGTCTTCACTTCCAAGAAGCTAGCTTTTTTTTTCTTTCTTTTTTAAAGAAAAACTGAGTGGCTAATGCATATAAACAGTCTTGAATAAAACACAACAAAGGCAAATGCTGCCTGAGGTCAACTTGGTTGAATTTCCCTTGGGATAGAGCTGAAGTGCTTTGTGATTTGGTGGGTTTAAACTTTAGGATAGTTCACTTTAAGTACCCCAAGTTAAAAAAAAAAAAAAGAGAGAGGAGAGGAGANCCCAACCTTTTGTCAATAAAAGCAATTCCAAATTTAACATAGGATATAATTTTCCCCTTGGTAACATGACCAGCTATAAAATATTTAATATGAGATATGGGAAGAACCCAGTGTATTNAACCTTGAAGATTACAAAAGTTCTGAATATTTGACATGAACCGCAACTATATGTCTGAATAATTTTATTTAGGTAGGGGTTTGTCTTCACTTCCAAGAAGCTAGCTTTTTTTTTCTTTCTTTTTTAAAGAAAAACTGAGTGGCTAATGCATATAAACAGTCTTGAATAAAACACAACAAAGGCAAATGCTGCCTGAGGTCAACTTGGTTGAATTTCCCTTGGGATAGAGCTGAAGTGCTTTGTGATTTGGTGGGTTTAAACTTTAGGATAGTTCACTTTAAGTACCCCAAGTTAAAAAAAAAAAAAANTTATAGACTGAAGATGGGAGTGCAACTTGTGATGATACAGCCTCATGTCTGCCCTCGTGGCAGTCTCTATAGTGGAATCCTATTCCACTGAGTTCAGCAATATTTCTGCTGCAATATTTTTTTCTCCAGCTCACCGGGCTGGTTCATTGGCTAGAGGTAATGGAGCAATATCATTTCAGTGCATGTTAAAACTTCCACGGAATATTGGGGAAAGTAAGTTCCTTTATTATTGCCCTCTTTGTAATCAAGGAGAGGTGAGTAAGTGGCTGTATGAAAGGAGCTTGTTTTGCAGTAAGCTAAAATAAACAAGTACTTGACATGCTAATGAAAGCAATCTTATACCAAACCACTAAAGTATTAATGGTGTCTGTTATTATGTTATGAAATACATTGTTAGCTGCCTCCAGACTGTTGGTAGAGAAAAGTAAGTGTGAACTGCACAGCAGATTCTTATGTCAGTGCTTGTATTCCATAGATTTTCACTGCAGAGGTCTTGTCTGTGAAAATGGATAGCCTAGGAAACCTCTTTTACTCACAGGTTCCCTGCAGTATTTCAGGTCTGACGTGTGCAAACACGCCAAGTAATTTTCTTCTTTTTTGCCTTTTCTTTTTTCTCCTGCCACTTTCCTGCATCCTGGGAGAGTAAAAGCAGCCAGGGATAATTTTGCCTTTCTCTCAATCAGATGCATTAATTGATTGAGTGATTGTAAAGTGTCAGGTGAACAAAATATGTTTGATACTAAACAAAACATATGCATGTCTTACTTCAGTAGCTTCATAACACAATCTTAAAGTGGTTACATAGAGAAAATGGCACTTGTCACAACATAGCAGCCATGAGTTGGCACAAATGCCACCTGTTCTCATCCTACTTATTGTCACCAAGCAAACACAAACCATTTATACAAAAGCCTAACAAAACAAAAAATTTAATTTTTCCTTGTTTCTCTTACCTACCTCCCCACATGTCCTCCCATATGTGTGTGCAATAGGGAGAAGCAAAACTGTTTGCCCTTTCCTTCTTTATGGGATTTCTCAGATATAAAGCAGAGCCTGCCAAAGAGCTTCCCCATCCATTCCCTCCATGGTCTGTGTGAGACCAATATTGCATCAAAGATGAGTAACACATCTAGCAACAGCAGCACAAATGCCTGCTTTTTCTCTTCCTACAGCAGAAAAATAATCAATCCATGCAGCAAAAATAATTTCCTTGCCTTCCTTCAAGGGATGTGAAGACAGAACTGGAGCTCTGGAAGTGTCTTACTCCAGCTTCTCTCATAAGCTGCTCCCTGGATGAACGAGCAGATTCGTTCTGATAGATTGATAGGTTGTTGGTGTCCCAGGATCACCTGTGGAAGGAGTTATTTGTCCAGGATGAACTTTGCCTGCTTTCCATTCACTTGGTGGAAAGGAGAACAGGTTGATGAATAAGCCAAACCACAAAGTTCAAAATGAACACAAATCAACTTTAACAGAGTTGATAGTGTTGGTTCTTTGCCTGATGGGGTCATCACAATTTGGCCTCTTGGCTTTCAAAGGTAACGACATCACATGTCTGAATGTTGTGTCAGAAATCCAGGCTCACCAGATGGCACCTGCCTGACTTGGTGGATAATCTGTCCATGAGAGGTGTCAGTCTGGTGATTGAAGTACACAGCAGAAATGAGGCAAAATAAAACTGCATCTTATCTCGACAACTCTTTGGTCGAGTAGGTCATGGCCGTTCAATAGGATTCTCACCAAGAAGGAGACACCCTGGCTCCTCATCCCTTCTCCCAAAAAAAGTTTTGTGAAATGGCAAAAAGTGCATAGTCTTGGGACTAGAAAAAAAAAAAAAAAACAACTCTGTTTATGGCTTAATTCTCTAACTGTGAGATTAACAAAAGGCTTCCCCTTCCTGCTTCTCCTTAATTTGTCATGAATTTTGCTGCTGTGCTGTTCACTCTCTAGCTTGATGGAGAAGGATCTGATGTATGTGCTCACCACAATCCATGGCACTTGGCTTGGGCTACATCCCCCTCAGAGTGGGCTCCATCCTCTCTGGAGCTGGTGGGATGCACACAGTAGCTGCTCTTTCTTCCCATTACACAGAGATGTTCTAAGCATCTCTTCTAAGGGTCTTCTAACACCTGCAGGCCTGATGGTCTCTCTCTTAAAGGTATTAATTAATATTATCTAGATTTGACTTCTGATTAGTTTTAATATGTTCTGCAGTTTCTAGCAAGGGGTTCTTTCATGCCTTGCTGAATTGTAGCTACATTCATACTTTTCATCCCATGGGGCAGTCATATTCTTCAGTGAATTTCTTCTCCAATCATAATCTACTAAAAATGAACATCGAGACACATAATTATACTTCAAAAAACACAGTCATTTATTCATCCTTAAAAGTGTTGCTTTTTATTAAGATATCTTAGAATTGACTGTCTTCTTTTCACCAAACCTAATCCTTCAATAAAATGTTAAATGAAGATAAAGTACTACAGAAGAAATTCTCTGGGAAGGATGTGTATCAAGCATGCCTGTGAGACATTTCACCTTAATGCAGATGGGTTATATTTAAAAAGGGGCAATTAACCTCCATCCACTGTGGTTGATAGCTGCTCTTTTCACTTCTGTTTTGAAGTCTACCATCTGTCCTGAATGATTACAGCTTTCAGAATATTAGGTGATCACCTCGCGCTTAGCCAGGGGTAAAATAGGATGCTATCTGTATTTTCAGTTGTATTTTCTCTCTGAGCAAACATTTCTTAGAAGATTGTTTTCATCAGTGAAGTGGATTCTGCTGTTGTATTAAATTGCCATGCAGTGGCTGTGCAAAACTCAGAGAACACAGCTCATTTTGGCCTCCACAGGTGATGTGCAGTCCTGTTGTGCTGGCCGTTTACCCATTTGGGTTTCTTTTAGCAGCTGAATGTACGTCTGTGTAACAGCACCAGACACATTTGCAATTCCTGGTTTTGCCCTGAGTGCTTCGCAGTAGATTGTCTTCCTTCTGAGATGAGCTAAGGTGCAAAAGACTAAGTTACTGGGGCGACCAATGCAGGGTTGTCAAAGGCTCATCTATCAAGGAATTCATTGCTCATTTCTAAGCATGATGTGAATAACAGTAACCATCATGATTTTTCAGGCCTGGTGCAGGAGATGGGGCTGGTCCCTTCATTCCAAAATGCTGATGTTAAATAGTCCATGGTTTTGTTTGCATTTTGTGAGGGTCTTTTATGAGTGTAGTCTTCTCTGTGGCTTCTCTGTCTGTTTCTTCTATTTGTGGAAAATCAAAATAGGTCTCAAGTTTTATTTTGACTGTGGCTTGGGAAAGAAGCCATGTGGCCATCCCTTGTAGTATCTTGTTACTAAGACTTCAGGTACACTGTAAAAGCATGAACAAAGAGTAAATTTATATAGTAATGATAAAATGTGTGGGTTTATTTTGCACTTGCCCTCATGAGGTTATTTTATTTCTCTTGGATAGGACTAATTGTAGGGCCAGGAGGCAGGGCTTCTTTATACTGCTATGAACTCTTCATCAACTCACAGGAGCAATTTCTGAGCCCCTTTATACACTACAAGAACAGTGGTAATACTCTGCAGCACCTGTATTGCACAATCTGAGTCAGGGGAGAGTTAGACCCAGTGAAAAGCCAAGTGAGCATGGTGTGTATTTTTTGCATCGAAATGCCAGTTTTATCTTTGTCCACTGCACAGACTGCCTGTGACATCTAGGGTGTGATATCCATCCATATTCTGGTTGTGTTGGTCAGCCCAAGCTTGCAGGACATGTCTCCGTCCCTTCATTTGTTTTGAACCATCACAGGAATAGTGATGCTCAGCATCTTTGGCAGTGAAATGTTCCATGTGCCTTGCACTGCACAATCTGAGTCAGGGGACAGTTAGACCCAGTGAAAAGCCAGGTGAGCATGGTGTGTATTTTTTTGCATCGAAATGCCAGTTTTATCTTTGTCCCAGCAGTGTTCCCAGCAGTGAGCTGAGACAAACAGGCCTGCTCCTGTCTACCCAGGACTTACTGTGAGGCTGTAGCTGCTGTCCCCTGCTTCTTCCCAAACCAGAGGGGTTATAATAAAGCTGAATTAGTTGTCTTCAGACCCACAGAATAGTGAAGCAAGTGGAACATGCACGGTGACTTCACCAGGCTTTAGCCAAGACTCTTGTATTTCTCAGGATGTTAAATACGTGAAATACAATAGTTTTATTTTTAACCTCTGAGATAAGCTACTCAAGCTACAGTTTTCTCATTCTTTTCCCACAGTCCTGGACAAAATGCTGCATGGAAATGAAACCCTGTTATTTATTGGACTGACAGCTTCACTGGGCTGGGTGCATTCACAGTAGCATGTTCAGGGCTGCATCTGCAGCGTGGTAATTTGTTAAAGCAGCACAGAGGGAAGAGTCTCATAACTCCATTAAACAATTACTGCAGATAACTCATTACTAACCCTTCTTAAAATTTACCCCAAAGGGGTTATATACAAGTAATGATTAAAACTGACCTAAATCATAATTTAATTAAAAGAAATTAAAATGAAAACTGAAAATGTTCAGCAACCTCAAGCCATCCCGTTAATGATTCACTTTAATGTGTTTGTAGTTCTGCAATAATGCCCTTTATGTGTATATGCTTCTTGGGTTTTGTCTGATATTATTTTACCACTGGAATAGTTTGAAAATGGTTGCAGGCTGTATGATCTCAAGTGCCTGCATGGACGTACATGTGCTTTCTTCTCACACTGTAGGGGCTTCAGTGAAGCCAGCATATCTACTTGTGTGCAGAACGCAGATCAAGGCCTATATTTTTCACTTTCTCATTAATTAGTTTCTCTGCTATACAATAAGGACCTTCCTGTCATTGGTGTGATTACCATGGCAGTATGTCTGTGCTGTAAAAAAGATAATTCAAAACTCGTGTCTCTTGTCTGACAGATCTTGGTTGTGCTTGTATTTGTTATACAAGAAAAAAGAACAGGTCAGGCCAATGGAGAGATGCCAAAGTCACTGGCCATGCAGAAAAGCAGAGGATGCTCCTGGATTGCAGGGCAGACTCATTCAGGATGTGGCACCTGCACAAATAAAGATGAAAGCCTCAGATGTTGGCCCTTTGTCACTTTTATTTCTACCCCAGCAAGGAGGGGGAGGTTTGAAGAAACCTTATTCTGAGCATTGACACCCTGTGGATGACATAAATAGAGCTTTCTCAGTAGCAAAACCAATTTTATTAATAATAGCCTACGTGTTCATGAGCTGGACTTCATAATCCTTGTGAATCCTTTCCAGATCAGGATATTCTGTGATTCTGTATTGGAGGGGTAAAAATGAACTGGTTTGTGCTGGTTATGCAGAATTTCTTCCTTTATATAAAAAAATACAGTATTTGCAATCCTGTTTTCTTCTGAAAAATGTCTGTTTGCACCAGTTTTTGGGGCACTGACTTCAGCCTCATCTCTAAGTATGTCGCCAGCTGCTTGTGAAGAAAGGTGCTGCTGAAGAGGAGTAGGTGTGCGAGCAGACCTAGCACTTCCTCAGCTCCAAAAGGGAAAGAGCCAAGAGGCCAGCAGGCTGTTAACATTTTTGACTTGCCATGTTTGTCACAAGAACAGTGGAAGATGTAAGAAGCCACATGTTTCCAGGCTCTTGCAGAGAAAATATGAAGAATACTAAAACCTGCTCCAAAGGTTTGTTTCCTGATCTTTCATGGGGATCTTGTCCCAGCCCTCCCCTGTCTGATGGCTGGCTTATTATTTATCATATTATCTGCTTCATTTGGGGGCTGCCACTGCAGCTGGCACCTCACTGTGCATGCCAAATACCTCTGCACAACAGAAAGTGGGCAGGCACTCCTGGAGAATCTTCTTTTCTGGTGGAGTTAGAAGTGCCCCTTACTCTGCTCTTGCTGAGCATGCTGACTGAGCCTTGTTTAGCCTCTTTTCTACCAAATATATCATTTATGGAAGGAGAATGGATTTTCTTGATTACCTCAAAGAAAATGCCAAGGGAAGACAGCAAGAACCTATCAGGCAGTAGTCAACTTGGCAAGAGAAACCAGAATATATGGACAGAAGAAGGTATTTTAGTGTCTGATGTGCTTGTTTTGTTTGTACAGTACTACTGTAATCCTCAAACTTCTATATTTTAGAACTGACTGTCATGCCAAGGGGAAAGAAACAGATGTTTCCATTTGTCTTGTGATGTGGCTCAAAATCATTTACATGTTCTGGCCTAAAATGACACGACATGTCATTTGCCACTTTTTGTATCTCCTTTGGAGTGAGTGACAGATTGCTGTTCAATTACCAGTGTAATAGAAAAGCAAATATTGTGAGGACAGCTTTCAGCTAAAGGAAATGCAATCACTGATTGCTGCAGTAGTGGGAAGAGAAGGATGGCAGATACTGTAGAAGCCATCCAGTGGAAAAGACATTTTTATTATAAATAATGTTATGGGGAAGACTCAAGGAAAATGTATTGGCTCTGGCTTTTCTGCCCGGAAGAAGGGAGAGCCAGGGGTGAATAAAAATATGATGGTGAAATTGTCTCACTACTCTCGTAAAATGTATTTCCAGCTCTTTGCCTTGAGGGCGTGCTCCTTAAAGCCTTTCCATTCACTATGCACCCAGTTCCAGTGGAAAGCAATAACTGCAGAAAAACTCTTCATCAGTCAAAGACACTCAGTGATACACTCATTAGAAGGGTTTTTTAAAAGTGGAAAAACCTGTTTGTCAAAGAGTTTGGGATTAGTCACTTCTCCACTCCGTAGTTTGGCTCTCTTGTCAGTGTATTCATGCATTGCTTCCTCACTTTCTCACAAGATAAATAGATACTCCGGGCCAAGCAGAGCTTACCCATTCCTTCTGCAAGTCATTTACTTGAGCATCACTTGTCCAGTCTTAATTTTTAGCATTTTCTTTTCTCAATTTCTGCCAAAGTCACTTGCCAGGCACAACACTGTCAGTACACTGATCAAGATGAATTTTCATGTCATGATCCAGTCAGTCTATTGGACTGGGTCAGAGTGCAGGAGGTGAAGTTTCTGCTTAAAGTCTTTTACATTTTTCTTTCTAAAGGAACAAAATGAAATGAAAACGTTGTTTTCACTCCTATGTTTTCACTTCACTTTCATGTAATTTATGTTCTATCAGACCAGTTCTAAACAGTGAATGTCCAGTGAAATAATACATTTAGGATTGCGAAAATGTGCTTTACCTGATAATCTGCTTAACCAGATGATCATTTAAACTTTCCCATGTAGTTTAAGTTTTCTGAGTGACTTAAGCAAGAGATATAGTGCATTGGCAATAAATATGACTGAACCCTTGAAATACCTGGTTTTAGTCAAATAAGTTGTGGCTATAGTCATAATAATGGATATAGAAACAAGTATCATCTGGAAATAAGAGTTTTAAATTATGAATGCAGTAAGGTAATGGCTGGAATTAATTTCATTTATGTATCAGTAGTTACATTTATGTCTGACCTGCTTTTTCTGGTTATAAAGTTCTTTCTGCATAGAGTAAAACACGTTACACTTGACCATAGTTGAATCCTTGAAGCTTTGGCACTGCTCATTTTACAGGGATGCAATAA
Source organism: Bombycilla garrulus (assembly GCA_013400315.1). Classification (NCBI taxonomy): domain Eukaryota; kingdom Metazoa; phylum Chordata; class Aves; order Passeriformes; family Bombycillidae; genus Bombycilla; species Bombycilla garrulus. The sequence continues at coordinate 782,544 of VXBU01008285.1, forward strand.
TTTCTTTTGGTCTGACCTATTGGTAAAGATTTTTCCAGTGCTGCTGCACTGCTGTGTTACAGGATTGTCTTTATTTATGAATTGCCAGCTGCATAGCTTGATGGTGCCAAGCCTGTGTTTTAAGAGAAAAGGGGCGGGGGAGAGAAAAGTTTAGCTAACTTTCTATTTTGCATGGGGTCCTCCTATTGTGTGTGGACAGGCAGAATGGTGACTTGGAAAACAATACCTTTTGATTTCAAGGCAGGGAAAGAAAAACCCCGCAGGTCACTCCATTTGGGTCATCCACATAACGCAATTTTTTTACAGGTTAGAGCTCACTAATGTGCTAAGAAATCACTATGGCAAGGCATCCATTAAGGTTAGAATTCATACAAAGAGCTACAGGAGGGCAGGAAGCCCAAGTCCCTGCTGATGGCCATCAGCTGCACCCTGCCCACCTCTCTTCTAACAGGTGAGGAGTGTCAAGTTCCTGCTCCATTTCCTCTCCTCCTGAGAGCAGCTCCGTGCAGGGCCAGCCTTGGAAATAATTCTCCACTAGTCCCATCTGCTGGATGCCAGGAAGAATTGCCTGCTGGAAAGAGGGAAAGCATCATACTTCAGCCTTTAAATATCAGCTGGGTGCAGTGTGCCACTAGATGTACATCTGCCTGTGGAAAATACGTGCTCTCTCTCTTTTCGTTCCATCCACCTAATCACATTTGGACCACTGCTATTCCCATCACCAGGTTCCATGTGTTAAGTAAAAGCAAGGTGGCTGACACAAGGAACTTTACCTGTGTTGCTTTAGAGAAGCTGCAATCATAAAACCCGGCAGCCAGCAAAGATCACAGCAAAAAAAAAATACGTGTATCATTATCAAGACATTTCCAGGCCTGAGAATGAATTTCCCTTCTCGCAATGTATATGCTCAGCAGTCAACTTTTCAAAATCCTCATTATGGCTGGTATCAGCTGTTCTTGTGGTGCTGCAAAGCAGGGAGCGTGGCCATGGCATCCGATCCCGCATGCAGCTCTGCAGCCTCTCGTGTTATTATGAAGCTAAAAGGGCCTTTTCCTTCCCTGAAAATAGAGAATTCCTGATATATTTCTAATCAGGGCAAGCACAGTTTAAGAGAGGCATAGATATTTTTCAGGGTATTACCCGTTCTGGTTATTTGCTGTATGGTGCCTGCCTTCCAAAAGGGAGCTGGAGGGTAGAAAATGGATAATGAATGTGAAGTAGTGGAGAAAATTGGGAATGAATGTGAATGTAAAAAGGGGAAAAATTCATTCAGTCCTAGCAATCCTACTTTGGTTTGATGTGCTCTCTTCATTACAGCCATTTGTGATGCATTTTTATACTTTACGTTAAGTGGCACTGTGGCTTTTGCTTTAAAATTCAATTCAGTTGATTCTTACCTTCCACAGGCATTGAAGTAAGTTCTGCAGGTCAGAAACACAGCCACTTCAAGGATCCTGTTGAAATGTTACAAGAGGAAAATAATCCTAGGAAAAAACCTCTTTATAAAATAAATAGAAGTTCAAGCAACAATTTCATTTATTGCAGACTGTGTTTAGGGAGACATCCCTTTATTTGGTATTGTTATTTCCAGTGAGCCTATTGAGATAAAATCTATAATCCTCATCTTGAGGTATAAAAACATGACTGGTTTAAATGGAACTGGTCCTGTTGGCAGTTTTTTCCAGCTTACCTTTACATCTCTCCTTTTTTATCACAGCACTTCGCTGTAAATTAGCAGTTTGTGCTAAATTGGTTACAATTAATATTGCACTGCTCCAGATACCAATAAAAAGATGTATCATAAATAATTTTTATGTGTTTTTCTCAATAGGTGGTAATGGCGCAGTGGATAAGCGAAGCACTGATGAAAATAAGACCCAGAGCCAAGAAGCAGGTTTGTGCCCAGCTCCTTAAAGGCCTGTCTTAGGTTTTATCCACTTTACAATAACCTTAGTCAGTGCTTTTGGAGGGGAATGTTTTTACATTTTCACCAGATTAGTTCAGGTCTTGAGCAATTCTCCCTTTGGAGACCGAATCTTCCTTTATTATGAGTGAATGTGTTGCAGTGCAGGAATGCAGACCCCTCTCTGGCTTACCAGCTCTACAGTCTCCCTTTAAGGTGCCTAATCTAGCTAATCCTCTCACAAGGTATAAATATTTTTTTTTCCCCTCTGCACAGAATAGGAATGAGGGAAAAAAAATTTGGGGAAGGAGGAAGCAAGGAGCCGTCTCCTTCTGATAAAAACTCCACTCCTGAATATTTTTAAAGGGTATTTTCAAGTTTTAAAAAATTGTCTACACAAGTCACAGTGGTTATGAAGATTTAAATCCATAGAGAAAATTATTGCGTATGCTGTGAGTGAATGTCAGAGTTCACAAGTGGTGGGTTTTGCAGGTGACATGCTTATAAATTATAGTGAGTTCAGTATGTTGGAATACAGGGTCACTCCATGCTCACAAGAGGTTTATATTTCTGTTTATGGTTGTATTTTTCATGCTGCACGACTCTGTTCCTTGCAAGAGACAGCTAGAATGAATTAGCTACCAAAAGGCCTGAAGTGGCAATCAAAATGTCTGTCTTTTCCCTTATTTCTTAAGTATTTCTTTAACTGTAGTATTACATGTAGCACACTGCTTTTCTCATTTGGTTGGGATTTTTTTCCCATTGTAATACAGAATGTTCCCTAAGCATATTTAAACCAGAGAGAGTAAAAGGCTTTTCCTTGGAATTTCTTGAGCTGAAGTTGGCCAGTCAGCAAAGACAGCAGATAAACGTAGAAAGCCTGGACTCCTGACTTACCTGATTTGCTTCCTGTATTGTGGTAGTGAGAAGTCCATTGAATGAGGGTCTTTTGTGCTGTGCATTGGCCACTGTGTAGCTAGAAGGGCAGCTTTTCCCGTTGCCTTTCACAGGTTCACTGTGTTTCACAGGTCACTGTGTTGTGTTCTGCAGCTGAGCGTTAACAACTGCACGTGCTTGAGGTGCCTCTGTGTTTCATGTCCTTTTTGTCACCTCTTCTGTTTGTCCAACAGCAGGGCAGCACTGGGAGGTGAAGCCAAAAGCAAACAGTATTACAGAATAAAATAGATTCCCATGGACCTCAGCAAACTTTATCCTCCCCAAGATAAGTGCGTGGTGGTGTTTGTAAGTGCTGGAGGGCAACCACATATCCTTCCCTGGTTTTCTCACTTTCATGCTAGTTGTATTTTAAACAGGCCAAGGGGACCAGGGAGAAGAATGAGTTATTCTGTGTGAATTGAGATTCTGTTTTGAATCTCTTACTAGACTGGGGCATATCTTTTTCCAAGAAATGTTGAGCTTTTAACTTTACTAAGTACTGCTTGACTGCTAGCTCACCTAAGAGCTAATACTGCCTGGAGCTCCTGGCTCCAGTTGCAGAGGTTCCTGTTAAACCTGATTATAGCATCTGCAGATCCCAATACAGCCCATGGTGCTTGTCAGTGGTAGTCACTCTGATGGGGTGAGTATTTCAATTTGATTGAATAAAATCCTCTTTTTTTTCCCAAGAGGATTAAGGAATAGTTACCTCTTGAAACTACTGCTTTGCTACTGTAGGTGTTTTAAATGCACTGTGCTTTTCCCAAAACTGCTTGTTATGACTTGTTACAATATGAGCTGTCAGAGCTGGTTTATCAGAGCCGTGATATGCATTCTTTTGTTATCTTGTATTGGTACACTCATGTTTTATTATTCTCCTGAAGAGTGTCAAAGAAAAGATCCAGACATTTGAGGTCCCAGATGCAGAAAATGTTATACTTTAGGGACGTGGTTTAGGTACGTGCCTAAAGATAATGTCATGGCTACTCATAACTCAATAGTCATCTCTTTGGCCACAGGCAGATGGTGTTGCAGGAAAAAATTATTTGGCTAAACAATTTCCCCTCCTGGTTTACATAGGGACAGGAACAGAGGGGGCCACAATTACCCCAAGTTAGTTACATCCACTCAGTGAGTTTCTGCTGCTTCTTGCTCTATGCATTGCAGAGACAAAGCATCACCAGGAACTTTGAGGCTGCTGCTTTTGCAGCCTTTCTTGGCAGTAGAAAATGACCTGATTGTGCAAGGTACACAGCTGTATGCTTAGATTTCTAAACACTATGAGTCACCACTGTTAGAAGCAATCCCATCAAATGTTAAAGTTCTTATTTGTATTATCTAAACCAAAAGGCATAAACTTCCTCTGAGTGTGACAAATCATATACTTTGATATTGTGAAAGAAAATATAGGACAAAAAATTGATGCTCTATTCTTACCTAGTCTGTTACATAAAGATGTATTCTCATTAGAGTGAAGAATGTCATGATATTATAGAGAAAAGTATTTTATTATAAAGAAAACCATGGTGCAAAAAAACCAGTAAAAGTCTGAAAAGACTGAAAATTTTCAACTGTGTGGGTTTTTTTTAAGGTCTGGCCTCCAGTCTGTCATCAATGAGCTTCACAGTTAACACGTGGAAAAAAAACAACATGGCAGGTGGTTCTGAGCTCTTGTTTCAATCTAGTTAAAAGTACTAGATGGCTATATATGGAAAAAAATTTATCAGAGTCATCAAAGACGAGTCTTTTGAAAGAAATTAAAGTCTAGAAATTAAAATGAAAGCTTATAAAGATTTTAGAGCTATAAAAGTTAGCAAGAAGAATCAACAGTGAAAGTGAAAACATTTCAAGTTCAGGTACCAGTTGTATCTATGAACTACAATAGTTTTCACTGTGAGCTCTACTATTAAAAAACTCCAGATTTTTAGGGACTTTCTAATTTTAGGCCTGATTCATGAAAGCTTCTATTTTCAGGAAAGCATTTGCATCTAGTCATTTGGATTCCAGTGGGATTCATGGACATGATTCAAGTTAAGAATGACTGAATTGTTTTTTCTCAAAATGTATGGATTAAATTAAAAGAAAAACTCTCAGAGCAAATAGAACACCAGCCTACCCATGAAACCAATAGCTGTTCCTCTCTCTGTGTTATGAGAAATTGAAATCCAGATTTGGTCTGGCTGTACTGGAATGTTAGTTTACATCTTGCTTAGAGAAGACAATCAGACCAGTAATAGCCAGTGAATGGATGGAAGCCCAGTAAATGAAATTCAGGTCTATATCTTGTCTCAATAAGGTGTAACATTTTTTTTTCAGTAAAGTGGTTCATCGGTTTTCTATTTAATGAATAGCTTCTCTTTCATTTTTTTTTATTCTTACAGGTGAAACAAAACTTTCAGCTGCAGCCAGCCAATCATCAGAAAACATTGAGCTGAGTGAGAATAAAGGTACAGATTGGAAATTGTGTTTTGAAATATCCTGTCCCAAGAGGACATTTCATGAAACTGTTTTTTGCTTTGTCTGGAAATAGCCAAAATTACAGTTCAACATTACACAAATAGGTGAATGCTTGGAATTTCATTTAAAAAAGTCTTTGTAATGAAGTACTTGGCACCACCAACTGTTGAGCTGATAGGAGAGATGCCACAAATTCATAAGTCCTCCTGTTACAGAGTTAATACTAAAATATCATACATGACAAATCCAAAATAAGCCCAAAGCTTGAGCTCACTAGGGTGATTCACAGGCATACAGATAAGCATGCACATCTATCTCAGCAATATCAGCTCCCTCTTCAGTGCTCTCCTGATGTGGGGAATGAAAAACACAATAGCTATAAACACATCAGGAGGAGATGAAATCATAATAGAGAGGCAGAAAGTAATGTTTATCTTGTGCAGACTGTGCTGGGCACTCAGATCATTTAGTTTGTAATAAATATTTAAAAGTGTCACAGGGCCAAATGACAGGGAGTTTAGGAAAAAAGAGAGATTATCTAATTTAAATGTTTCAAGCTGAGATTTTTCCTGTGGAGTTGTTGGTTTACCAACAGATAGGAGCCAGTGCACAGCTGTATGGTTTTTGATATTCCTGTAATAATCATGCTATTAGTTGCTTTTGCTGGTCTACATTTTTTAGCGTTTTTGTAGGGGTACATCAGGAAAAAGTCTGAGTGATACGCAAAATGTTTGCTACTGGTAATCTAAAACAGGAGTTGTGCTATCTCTAATAAATACAATCCATCAGTATGGCCTTCAAGAAAGACTAATAGAAAATTTTCATGCATTTTACTGAGATAACATAATTATTAACATCTATTAACTTATTTATTTTAAAAGATTTAATGTTTAATTCAGCATTGCTACTTGACTCTCTTCTCATTTTTCTAGATAAGTGTGACAGGGTGTGAGATTCTGCCCTTTTGTTTCAAAGCCACATGCTGGACAGCCCACATACTTACCTGATTATGAGTTCAAAGCCTCATGCAGGTTGATTTAAGTGCTCTTTTAACAGATTGATTGATCCTGCAAAGAAAAAAAAGAACCACAAACCTTTGCTGGAGCACTGGCTTTTGCTTTTTATACATCACAAACTGAAGTCATAGCAGGCAGAAACAGTGATGGATTCAATCCCAGCGTGGTTGGTGATTGCCTGTCATTAATTTCTCTTGTTTTGATGACATTTGGCCTGTTTATGTGTTCTGTATCTGGAAGACTCCCCATTTTATGTGTTTCACAATGTGAGGGTCACAGTGAGGATTTGGGTTTGGATTTTCCTTTTCTGTCTGCAGTCAGCTGACAGTCCCAAGAAATTTGTGTTGTTCTGAGTGCTTATTCCCAGCTAAGAAGATAACTGTCTTCTGATGTGCTTCCCAGGGTGTAAGCCCTCCAGGTTTTTACACCATTCATTAGAAGTCTCTTCTTAGGAAAGAAATCATCTTTGTGCGATAAGTCTCACTTTTCATATAATATATTAAGATTATATATAGTGTTTTCCCCTGACAGAAGAGATAATGCACTTTGGATCTCTTAGGGCACTACCTCTTTGATGTCCTGCTCTCCTCATAAGAAAGATGGGAAGCATCTGGTAGGGAAAAAGGAGTAAGACAAACTCTCCTACATAGATTTTGTTTGTAAAACTGTACAAGTTTAAAAAAAAAAAAAAAAAGAAGCTAAGACCATGCTTTTGTATTAGCTTGCTAGTTTTTTAATGGAAACAAGACTTTTGAACAGCAAGGCCACCATGGACCAGGCCATGGTTGTAATTTTTATTTCCATTGGTGGATTTTCAGCTTTACAGATTTTTACTGTGAGGGTGCTGAGGCATTGGCAGAGGTTACACAGAGAAGCTGTGGCTGCCCCAACCCTGGAAGTGTTCAAGGCCAGGTTGGACAGGGCTTTGAGCTACCTGGTCTAGTGAAAGTTGTCCCTGCTGGGGGTTTGGAATGAAAATAATCTTCAAGATACCTTCCAACCCAAACCATTCAGGGATTCTTCAATGTTTCTATAATTTCTGACTTTGACTTGTTGTTTTTTGTTTGTTTTTTTTTTAATAAGTACTGCTTATTTTATAAAGTTATAAAAAAAGTACTGCTTCTTGAGAAATGGCACTTTTACAAAATCCTGGCATTTCTGAAAACACCTGATGCTCCCAAAATAAATTCCAGCTTTCAAATTGTTTGCCCACTGAGTTAACACAGCTAAAAACCTCCAGGTTCTGGAACATACTCATTTCTCTAGTTTATCTTCAGCTAAATGAACAGAACATAAAGCATTTAGAGAAATTATGTTTTCTCAATTCTTCCACCTAATTACTGCAAAAGATTTATGCCAAATAAGTCTAGCTGCACATTTCCAAAGTGCATAGTTTTGAAGCACTGTTTCCTGCTATGAAAGTTTAAGTCTTTCAAATGTCAGCTCACTTGTGAGTGCACCAGAACAAATATTTTGAGTCCAATCAGAGTTGACTAGAAGTTTTTCTGGGTTTTTTTTTCTCCTCATATTTCTGAGATTAGAATATAGGACATACATTGACATAGTTGTTGCTCTAAAATGTGGTGATATTCAAAACAGAGCACATACATCTCTGCTACTATGAAGATCTAGTATTTTTGTTGTGAGTCCTCTTTATAATTTTTTAAAGGAAAAGAGGAAAGATGGGAATATGAAAGAAATTTTCATTCTAAGAATGGGGGACAGTGGAGGAATTATGTTTTGAGGGGCTTTGATTAAAATGAAAACCTCCTGTGAGACTGTAAATCTCACCTTAATCTAAAAGTGTATGTCTTCTGTTACCATAGAAGTGATACTGTCCAGGAAGAAAAGTCCTCACAAACCCAGTTTTCACATGGCCTCTGAGCAAACTGAATTTTTTGGGTGTTCATCTCTCTACAGAAAAGAGAAAAAAAATGGTGGGGGCAGAACAGTCATATTTCAAGAATATCAGGATTTTCAATGCAACAATGTAGAGGTATCCTCTTATTCCTGTCTGTGCCAAGTTTCTCTTTCCACTGTCTGCAAAGAATTGTTGCAATTTTACCCTTAAAAAACCTTTCATGGTTAACCATGATCTCTTGGGGGAGAGCTGACATCTCCAGGCAGCACCTTTGCAAGTGCTTCATTACTGTGCACGTGGGAGCAGATCCTTTATAAACAGCATATTTCAAGTGAGAGATGCTTCTTTCTGTGAAGTGCAAGGGCAGAACAAAGTGATTGCAGTCATTAATGTTTATGCAGCAGATAAAGGGTGTATCAGGCAGGCTGCACTCAGGCTGGTACGTCTGTCTGTACAAGATTGTGCTGGGGCTACAAACTTATTTTAAATTGACCATGTAGTACATAGAGATTGGATGGAACGTGCTTACGTTATGTTAAAGACAGTATGTGTACATATACAGAGAGTGTTCTGCATCTTCAGCTCATCTTCTACCAATTACTGTTTAACTCAACTCAATGATTAAACTTTCTGGCAGAAAGATGTAAAAATGAACTGGATTTAGTACAAGTGAAACATAACTCCCTACTATGTGAAGTTTCTGTGCACAATACATTGATTATAATTCATTAGCACTTAATAAGAACAGAATTTTCATTTGAAGGTCAACTAAATTAAATCATATACTAATTAATTTTTAAAATAAAGTAGTGATTGATTAATTATTCCCAGGTGTTCACCAAAGTTTGAGCTTCTATGGGAGTGCCATTGAAAGCAAGTCACTGTTTTTCTGCATTCTCTGAAATGGGGTCAGATTCAGTTGGCTGGAGGGCTTGTGTTTACAGAAACAGAATTAGGTATATGACTTGGCTAGGGGTTAGTACTAAAAATTCTCTTTGGGCAATGCAGAAGCTGGCAAGTTATTCTCCCTGTGAAATGTAATGGGTATAAATTCCTCTTTGGCCAGCTGTAGCTCATAGTATGGAAAAATCTTGATGTCCTAAAGACATTGAGAGGGGATAAACTAAAAGATACAGCATTTCAAATGCAGGGAAGCTGTGTAAATGGCATAAATTAGGCATTGTTAAGTGCTTGAAAAAGATTGACTAAAAGGCCAATGTGTTCAGCAAGAGGTGTTTAAAATCAGCTCTTTGGTATATATTGAGACATCTAAATGACTGACCTGATTTTGAGAAGTGCTGAGCACTCAGCAGCTCCCAATGAAATGTTTTTACTTCACCCTTGGGCTATGATTAGACCTAAAATTTCAGCCTGGAAAATTTAAATTATAGGTAACTGAAAAAGAACCTTCTTTTAATGGAAGAGTTTCAACACCCTCAACCATACTTGTGGCTTTGCATGCCTCCTCAAGTGATAACATTTTTCTGTCCCTTGGTTAGAAGGATTCCTGTGAAAGCAAACTGGCTAACATAAGCCAGTTTGTGGGGTTTGGGGTTTTTAATCAGGGATGTCAGCACCACCATCCAACCAGCCACTTATTCTCTTAACAACTTCCACAGGGTTCACTTCGAGCTGTTCCTAATGTGGGTTGTTCACTTCTTCACATTTAATCTGACCTGAGTTGTGCATCCAGATGGGGTCCAGCCCCTGAACTGCCCAATAGGTATTTCTGCTCTACCCTTCAGCAGTACTGGCATCTGCAACAGTGAACACTAATCCACTTACCTGGTTTATTTAAATCCTCCTTATTTTTGAATATTAGCTGACCTGGAGCCATTTGGCTGCACTCCCATGCAGTGAGATCCTGCTCTTTCATCTCCTCCCTCCAGTCCTTTCCCCTGGACAGGCTCTAAAAAATGCAGTCAGGTTTTTCTCAGCTTTCTCATTTCCCAGAGCCCTGTACAACAGGCCCGGCTCCTTACATCAGGAGAAGGATTCCCACAGTTTTTGTACCTGCTGCCCCTGGAATTTCTCAGGTGGACAGAAGGTGAGATGCCCTTCTGTCAGCTTGAAGAACAAACAGGTGGGAGAAGTATTCAGTGGATCCCACCTGCAGAGATGAACTCTTTGGTCCATTACCTGAAAACCTGATAAAATATCTCTACAGGTTGTTGCACCTTAAAGGTCTGGTTTACCAAGCATTTTAAGCTTGGGTTCCAATAAATCTAATCTGTTATAAAGACAGATTAAAATGAAATCTTGGTGGATATAAAAATAACATTTTAAAGTCAAAGCTCAAGAATCACTTCCTAACTTCTCATAAATCATCATTTTATAGTACTTAATTTTCACATATTTTCCTCGGTTTATGAGGCAAAAGAATACCCTAATCATGTGGCAGCTTCTGTGCACACCATTACTTGTAATTTTAGATGTCTGCTTGATTTCTTTTACTCTGGAAATATTCCAGTCATTTATCACAGTATCATGCTTAAAAAATAAAATGTACTGAACCTGTTTCTTTCCTAATGACCAGCATTTTCCCTCTTTGATCTTCTTACAGCTCCCTAAAACATGGTGATTTATGTATGCTGTGTACAAGGACCCAGGTGTTTTGCACATTAGGAACTACTCAGCAAATAACCCGTACAGAGAGTAGCTGGGGAAGATCATTAAAACCACTTAACATTCAGTCCTTACCATCTCCCCTCTTTCTTAGCTTTTGCAAAATTTGAGCAGCATCGCCTATACAGTCAAAAGAAAAAATGAAAGGTACAGAAAAGCGTGGGGATTTATGCAGGATTTAGACAAAATAGTGCCTGACTATTGGCAGGAAGGATAAGTTTGATAGTTTACTGTATGCTACATGCTTTTCTTGGAGATGAATGCAACATAGAGTTGATAGGAGCAGTGAATATACTTGTGGAGTATTCTGATCAGTGTATTTAAAGCCTAAATATTTTATAAGAAGGTTGTTAAAGACTGGGGCTAATTCCCAGATGGATTCAAGCATGCAGTCCCACAAGACACTTGTTTCAATTAAATGGAGGGTAGCAGAGACAAGCCCTCTTGACATGGACACTGCCACCCCAGCCAGCAAGGAGGAGTTTTGAGAGAACTAAGGGGTGCTCAGACTTCAACAAGCACTTCAGCTCCAGGTAGTAGATATCCAGTAGATAAATGTGGCCTATCTTTGGCTTATTTATGCCATTAAATGTCCTGTTTGGTTCATTCATGTGTGATGTTAGGAACTGTGCTCCAGTGTGGTAGCAGAAACACTGACGTTTTTTCAGTCCTGACTGGAGGAGTGTTAAATTTTACAGTCCCAATTTGTACTTACCCAAAGTAAACAGTGCCCAGTGTGTATGTTATCAAAAAGTTAAGCAGTACTGTGCTGTGGAAGAATATCCTGGCTTGCATTCTCTGGTATGACTTAACAGATAATTAACTGTGTTAGGAGAAGACTAACATTGCTTTATGCCATTTTAAAAAATCAGGTGAGCAAGAGGTGAACAAAGGCCTTAGGGATGGCCAGAGCTCTTGTAGACTCTGGAATCATATAGGACTGTAATGCTGGGCTTATGCACAGTGGCACGAGGCTCCAAAGGGCTGAGTGAGCACAGAGGATCAGCTGAGCCTCGGGAATACCACTATCCTACTGAAAACTTGCAGACAGAAATTTGTGTATCATCAGCATTTTTATTGATCACTGCCTTTGGTTTTACACTTTCACTTTTGCTTGGCACAAATTTCCTTCATAAATCTGAGTTTATTACTTTGCTTTATTTTATTCTTGTTAATCCTAAAAGTAAATCTGTCTTTGAACCTTTTTGCTTGAATATTTAGGGCAATATTTGGATTTGAAAAGAAGGAAACTTTGATATGGTCTTGACCTTAAGGATTTTAGAACTCAGAATCTGCATGGTAAAACCAATCAAGACAGGTTCCTGCTGCTGAAACAAAACTGGGAGACTCTTACAGCTAGGCAGTAACTTCTGTCCATTGACTGTTATTTTCAGAGACATGCTTTGCAAAAAACAACTGGCAAAAAATTATCATTGTATATTGCCTGGGATCATTTGGAATTATCTTATTAACTTAAGTGAAGTTAAATTGCTCTCTCAAGCACTTTTGACTGCTTGAAGGGCTGTGTTTGGGCCTTGGCATCATGGTACTCAAGGCAGAGGACTTCTGATTCCAGCTTTGCCAGTACAGTTCCTTTTACAAGCATGCAGCTGTGTGATACCGAAAAAAAATATTATATTAATTTAGGGTATGGGGTTACAGGTAGTACAAATCTTGGCTTGTCTGAAATCCTTTGTCAAAAACTTCAGCAAAGCCAGAATTTCCCTCAATGTGGTTCAAGTTGGCTTGAAAAATTTCCTATAGAATTTTTTGCTATTCCCATTTATACCAAGAGATCCTTCCACTGAATTTTTGATTAAACTTGGAATTTGATAAAATTGTAATTTAGTTTTGCTCCAATTCAGGCTGATAAGGATAATCCTTTGAACTCCATTGTACAGTATGGTATGAAAGATTGGTGCAGTGGTCCACCTGAGAAGAGTGAGTAGAAATTTAAGTTTACAGTAGGGCAAAAAAAGTGCAGCAAGTATAAAGTTTAGCAAATTGTGCATCAGTGAGTTATTCTACTTTCAAACTTGGGTTTTTTAAACTTATTGTCATGCCATGAAAGACGTAAAAAACTGTGCAGGTAATTAAATATTTACCTTGGGGGATTATTTGCAGTTAATTAAAGCCACAAAATTTCAGCACATACCTTTCCTACAGATTATTAAATTTGGATCAGATATTAATAACCCAGCTTTCTACTTATCCATCAGAGATATTTTTTGACACCTACAGGAACAGTTTTACAGAGGCATCCTTGGCTATATCGTAAGATTTGCTCAGCTGTGTTGAAGAGGGGAACCTGCCAGAATTTAAGCTATAAAAACACTGTCATAATGTAATTTATTATCGTGTGATGTAGATCTTCTGGCACCATCACTTACTTTTTCCATTTTGCAGGATTTTAGAAAGCATCTCACATGGGAACATAAACACTGATTATCTGTTGCTGCTGTTATGACCTGGAGTGGACTTATCCCTGTGGTTTGCACCATGTCCAGTTAGATCAGCACTGTTTTTTTAATGAGGCTCAAAGAGAGCTTTTTATCCAGTGAAATCTGTGTGTGATAAGGATGAGCAAAACTAAATGGAGTGTCTGTGTTGCTCTATTACCTGAATGCAGTGGAATTATGCATTATGTATTTCTCCAGCCCCATGCAAAAACTGTTTTCAGAAAATGCTGTTTGACAAAACAAAATAATGCCTTGTGTTTATGAAGACCCCAGACAGCACAGGGATTGGACTTTCTGCCAAAATGTAATTGAAGTCTCACTGTGCCACAGGTTCCAAGTATTGCTTTGGGCAGTTCATTTTGATAGTCTGCCCCAAAAAGGAAAAGCACTCTTGGCCACAATAATGACCTTGGGAGCTAGACTGTCATCAAGTGACATGAGGCTAGGATTTGCACAGGGATTTATGGGATTTAATGTTTCTGGAAAGATTTAAAGTTTCTGGAAATCATACAGTGAGAAACTGTTATTGTAAATAAATAATAAATCACTTTATTTATCAAGTATGTGGTTTGTGCTATTTCTCATAGATTTGCACTGCTCCACTCATTAGGAATAAAATTCTTGGTAGTGCTGCTGATTATTCTTATGCATACTTCCTCACCAGATCCTGGTTTGAGGTTTGTGCTGCCAGCAAAAAACTGCTCAGTAAGGGTAGGGATTCTGAAATCAATTTGAATAATTGAAACCCACAAATATACTTTTGTAGTTTATAACACTGTAGCTAAACAGATAGAAAATCGGTCAGTGTATTAAAATGCTGAACATTGAGCTGGCACCTAAGAGCTCCTCTAAGTCAAGTAACTACTTTTCCAGCATGAAAACTGCTTCAGGATTTATTTGTTTGTTTACTTTTTTCCTCAGATTCCCTGAAGGACTCCAAAGGCATGCAGAAGGGTGATTCAGTGCATCCTGTGGTGTGTGAACAAGATCAAGCCAAAGGTAAAGTTATGTATCAAAGTTTTCTAAGACAGTGATAATGAACCAGTGTGAAACTTCAGTTCTTCCAGTTTCAGTGCCCAGTGGGTTTCAGCCTGACTTTTGCCACCTTAGGAGATGCTTGTAGGGGATTATAGAGGTTATGTGCCAGCCACTTGTGGGGCAGTAGTCCCTGGTGCTACGGAGAAAGCCACATATCTCTAAATAGGTTTAGCTATGCTATCCTGGGTGCATGGCATTGTTATCATGTCCTTCTATATTGTTATTGTGGTTCTGAAAGCCTATGGGATGTTTCTGCTCTTTCTGCTGACCATCAAGTGCAAGCACTTTACAACAGCTCCTATGAGAAACAGTGTCAAGGCTGAGCTGCAAAAGTGCTGCAGGGTCTGTTTTGACCAGATATTTAATTAACTTAATGCTTAGTATTGTTAAGTGTTGTTTTCATATATAAAACGTGTCCAACATTGTTCACTTAATAGAAAAAAAAGGGTGCTTGGCGTAGAGGTACCGTGCTGTGTGTGAGGTTCATGTTCGGTTGTAATAAATTCAGCATTGCCAGCTCTCAGCATCATCCTGAAACCACCTTCTGTTTGTTGTACTCACAGGACAACAAGATGTTTCTGCAAATGAGGAGATAAAAACTGGGGCAGATTCTCAAGGCTCCTGCATGGAAGTAGAAGGTACTCCTTGTGTCTTGAAATCAAAAAGCAAGATCAACAAGCAAAAACACTAACAGAATCATGGAATCATAGAATGTCTGGGATTGAAGGGACCTTAAAGATCATCTAGTTCCAACCCCCCTGCCTTGGGCAGGTGCACCTTCTACATTGCTCAGAACCGCTCCAGCCTGGCCTTCAATACATCCAGGGATGGGGCATGGACTGTGTGGAATCTGGGATTGCAATGAGTCCCAGTGGAGACCCATGCTGGGAGTAGGAATGTGGGATTTTGTGCATCTTCAAGGCTTTGCTTTGAGCTAGAGCCCCTTGGAATTCCTTGGACGGCTTTTTTATTTATTGTACTCATGGAGGGAAAGATCCTTTTCCTCTGCCAGTGCTTTTAATGGCAAGGTTTCTAGTGGCTGTTAATCCATTCTGAAAAGTCTTACTCTTCATCTTTTTTGTCAAATTTATTCAGATCCACTGTCGGACCAAGAAGACAAAAAACCAGATGAGATACCTTTGATTCGTGGTGCAGAGGAAAAGGAAGAAGGAAAAGAAGAAGAAGGAGGTGAGCCTATTATAAAACATGTAGAGACAGAGAATGCTGCAGGACTCATCCTTTTCTCCTGTGAGAAAACATGGAAAGGACACATAAAAGCACTCTTTTACCCTAAGAAAAAAATCCTTTTTTTGTCTTATTTTTGAGTGTAGTTTTGATGTTTTGGACTTGAGTTTGCATAGGAAGCTAAGTGGAAAAAAGTGCACACTCGGGTTCAAAAGTGACATTTCAGTACTCTTCTCCTTTTGGGTTTTTTGCACTTAAGCACATAATGCTGATTAAACAACCAATTTATGTCCATCTAAGTATCCTTTTGATCACATTTGCTAGAAGCATTAGGAGTATTTAAAATAAATGGGTATGATAATTATTTGTGAGGTCATTAATAGAGATTTAACTAAAGAGTAACAAAAACTAGTAATTATTATAAAGAAAACAATATTTAGAGTGAGAATGCAGAGTCTTCTGAAGCAGTTTTGGGGTTTTTTTTGTTTTTTTTATGGGTGTAAAGTATTTAAAACCTTGGGAATGGTTTTGCAAGGAAATGCTGAAGTTTAAGTGCTGGGTGCTCCTGGGAACCCTGCAATCATCTCACCATTTGTAAAGGCACATGGTTGTATAAAAAATAATGTACTATGTAAAGAATTCTCTAATTTTAAAGTAACTGCAGGTTAATTATATGGTCATTTGAAGAGGCCAAGGATGAATTTTACAGCTCCAAATTAAAAGGCAGACATGATTTTTATTGAAAATTCAGGTCAATAGTAACTGTGTTGTCCTAATTATGAAGTCCTTTTCTCAGCCACATTGACACCAACTTAATTGCAAACCAACATTAGCAATATTGACAATTTTCTTCACTGCAAAGCCAGGTTAATAGAACCTCTTTGTTCATATACAGCTAAACAATATTTCCTTTTTTTTTTTAATTGCCTATCCAAGTTGAGACTAATCACATCTCCTTGTTATCATTTGTGTTAATGGTATTGGTTTTGTGCTGTGTTAATGATGATGAATTGATATAATTCTTACATTGAAATTCAGGTAAATGGTACCACACCACCTCAGTTGCAAACCCAGGTTATACAATACAGGCTCTCTCTGATTGCAAATACCCATGTTGTTATGTTAATCTCCTCCAAACAGAAATTATTTACATATTATTTTATGCATCATCACAACTAAATTGGACAAAATGCACCTTCATTATTTGCACATTTTCTCCTCTTTACTATTTTAGTGTCCCCAACAGCTAGGGACTGTCATTTAGTTCTCAGAAGAGAGATTACATTTCAACATCTGTTCTACTTACTCTTAAAATATCCAATGTTAAGGAAAAGCAGGTAATGTCAGAAAAAAATGTCAGGGTTTTTCTTGGCACCTTTCCTTTTCCAACCCTTGATTTAAAAGTTTCAAATACTAAGTAAAATAAAAAGTTCTTGCTAAATATTTTGGAACTTGTTCCTACGTGGGGTCTCAGGTGTTGATACTGTGCAGGATTTATCTGATCCAAAGCTTGGTGAAGTCCGTAGAAGGAGTGTCATCAATTTAAGTGATCTTTTGGAAAGTTCCATGATAAGAGGAGATGTGTTGAGTCTGTGTGCAGGATAACAGCATAAATATTCTGTTCAGCTTCTTCCAAATGTACTGTCTTTGGCACAGGGAAAATAAATGGGTGCTCTTGCAGAGCAGGAACAGAGAAGGAAATAAAGCCTTTCCCTTGCCTTGTTTCATTCTTATGGGTATAAGCATCCTCGTAGCTCATCTTGCTAGATGATTCTTGTTCTGGCGGGCACAAATTCTGCCACATGGATTTTGAAAGTTTGCCATGAAGTGAAGTGGACAAAAGAGGTAAGAAAAAGAAAAAATCAGCTGACTTTCAGACTGATAAAATAAGCTGTATTTCCCAATGAGAGACTCCTCTTAATGGAAAGACATTAACTGGCATTAAAAAGAGATTTAATATGCGACATTATTTTGTGTAACCTAAGTGCTACCTCCTAAAGTAATTCAGCTGAATAGTTTTCCAGCAGCACACATATTTGAAACAGGATGAAACATTGTATTTTTGTCTAAGAACATGGGAAAAAGACTAATGTGGGACTGCTAGTCCTGTTAAACAGAAATTCACAGATCTTAAGTCAGTTTGACCCATTCTGGATCTATATGCGTAGCCAAATGTAGCAACCCCTAAATTCCAAACTACCTGGTCCTTCTGTTCTACATGAGATTACTGTGTGTGTGTTTTCAAACTCATCCCAGAGCAAAGGGTAGCACACAGCTGTCTCTCTCTTCTCTCTGTCTCAGTGGGAGCATTTGATTCTTGGGAGTCATCTGCAATCCCTTCAGTCCTCAGAACTGGAGCTGTGTAAGCCACTAAAAGACCATCAAAGTCCCTTTTTCAACCTAAAGCTGAATTTCTGCTCAGTTACTGATAGTGGCTTTGAAGTGTGCTAGGAATTTTTTCAGTGATGTGGTTTTCCGTGGAAAAAAATGTCTGTTTCTTGTTATTTTAGAGATGTGTCTTAGTTTATATGAACTTCTGACAAACCATAGGTTATCTTCTGATTTAATTGCACAAATTTTACTGCCAGCTCATCTTGGTGTTTTGGGGTTTTTTTTTAAAGCTTGTTGGGTCCTTTCTGTGTAGCTCATTTCACTTCACAGCTCCAGGATCATGCTGTAGTGTGAATTCCCAAGGAGTCCCAGATCCTGGTGCTTTCAAGGTTCTGGGATGCTGGGAGCCCAGAGGAATGAAGAACCAAAATCTTGGCAGTCGCACTATTACATCCCATTGCCAGCAGTAAGAACCAAGCCAGACTACCCTGAAGAACATAACAATGTGAGGCACTGTGTGTTTCATAAAAACCTGCTGTTGCTTTTCCAAAATCAGTAATAAAATATCACATGTTCCAATTTATTCCCTTTTTTCCTACTGCAACTTGAAGTTATATATTATGAGGGAGCAGCTGAAGAAAAAAGGCAAACCAAGATGCCTTTTTCATTCTTTTTCCAACTACTATAATGCACTCATTCTGGTTCACAAAAGAATAATGAAAATCTATGTTTCTTATAAGACTGGGGAATATTCTCAAATCCCTTTATTAAAAACCAGAGCAAGTGGTGATCACTGACCTATTTGCTGACTAGGTAAGTGTACACAGTTTTTACAGACCTTTTGGCAGTCCCTTTATATGTACTCTTGGAAACAGTCCTGTTGTGTTGTAATGACCATGCACTCAGCACTTACTTGTAGGTTTAATCAGCACATTTATTCCACAACACAAATTGCAGCACATGGAAGTAAATCCCATATTTGTGTGAATATGCAGCCAATTTCTCCTCTGAGCCCTCTCTCACCTCTATCATCTTACTTCCCCTCTCTTTCTATATCCCTTCATCAAGACATTCAATATGATGATTTTCCTCACTAATCACCCTTAGAAGTCATTTAACTCTTTGAAGGGGTAGGATCTCTGTCAGAGAACCAGAAAATGAACAGTTATCGCTGTTATTTCTCTCTCTTCTCTATTTGGGCTGAAATATTTTGTCATCTTGTGCCATTTGGAAGATAGTTTGAGCTTGACCTGCGATGTTTCTCCACATGAGACACATATTAGAGTGGTTGGGTGGAATCCTCACCTTAACCATGAGGGTAGGGCTGGCTCAGGGGCAGGCTGGGGGAGGTTTCCATCATTTGCAGTACATGTGATTCCTTTTGTCAGTCTTCTCATCAGAGTTTGTTTTACTCTAAATTTGGAATATGCCTAATTTCAAATCTGAAGTCTGCCAAATTCTGTTCTAGCTAAGCCCAGTTTTGCTCACCAGTCTTAGTAACGTGAATAGCTGTACCCTGTAACTCTGTAGGCAACACTTTGTCCTTTCCTCACTTGTCCATTTTGCTTTAGCAGGAGTGATAATTTTATGGCATAATCTTGGAGAGAACTAAATATTCCGAAAGCTGGGGAAAAGAGCTCTCATGTTTTATAGCTTCAGTCTCAGGCATTTATAGGACTTTATGTGCATTGATACAGTCATAAATAATGTCAAAATAATGACTTTGTTATCAAACAGTCAAAAAATTCAAAATGACATGGCTACAGAGAAATGAAAGAGTCCTTGAGAAAGATCTTTTTGGACAAATCTGACATTTTTATTAGTGATTCATGGCAATTTTATTGCTTAACCAAACTCCTTTAATTCTTCAAGTGGAGAGAGATAAGACATTTTGGGGAAAAAAAAAAAAGTCTTCCCTAGAATCTTTAAGTAGGTAATTTCACTTTGGAAAGAAAAGAATATTTTGGATTGCTGTGCCTTCTGAAGATCTAGTATAAAGGCTCCAACTTCTTTTATTCAGTTGCTCAAAGAGAAGAGGAAAAAAATATCCTGAAGCAGATACAATGCATTTGGTGTTTGATAAGAATGCATACTGAATAGATTGGATGCCATTTCTGGGGCTGTTACAGCATATTCAGACACTAAGTATGAAATTTATCTTTAAAATCCTATTTTAACAGATATTGATATTTGGCAAAGAAAAAACAAAGTGCACCATTGCACCTTTTGCAGAAATGCTGGAAAGGTTGTGGAAGCAGCAAGTTGCAAATGGGCATTTAAAGCTGTAAGCTGTGCAGAGATATGGGCTGTTGGGAAGCAGTAGATGGGACCTAGTGGGAGATGCACAGACAAATTAGGAGTGGAAATCGTAAAAGGTGCCTCGCCTCTGAAGCCTCGCTTTGCATGCCGTTATTTTCTTGAGAACTTCACAAAAGTCCAGTGAACTTTTCAGCTGCAGTATCAGCCAGCTGAGGAGATTTTGTGAGCAGATTATGTTTGTCAGTCCACTATGCTGAGTTTGTGGAGGTCCAAGGGCTGTTTGGTCTGTCCCGCTATGCTGAGTTTGTGGAGGCATTATAGCTGTGGCAGAAAAGGATATCCAAGTAATTTCTCTGCCTGGTGGAGGTAGATGAGGCTCACCTGCATCGTCTCTGCTCCATTTACACATTGCAGAGTGCAGAGGAGGAGTGGGGGTTTGTCCCCAGTGTCCGTGGGTGTGTGTTTGTGTGGCACATGCTTTATGTAACCGTCTGGCAGTTGTGAGGTGGGAGGTGTCCAGGCTCTTAGAGCAGCACAGAGCCTTCACTGATGGTGCAGGACGGGCAGCAAAGGGGCTGCACACCTCCTGCAGGGCTTTCCTGAGGCCACTTCCCTGAGGATGCTGTGCAGCACTGTGCATTGGCAGTCAGGGTGGTTATTACACTGTCAGTCTGCTCTAGATATTGATTTCAGTCTCTTGTGGGGAAAAAAGTCATATTTATTTTCCTGCCACAGAAGGAATCTGTTTCTTCTCATTACTGCCCATATATCAGGTTCTAGCCTGAATGTACATAAAAAATAGGTGGTGCAAGATTAATTTGAAGTTTTAATTATTTTTCATCCCTCGGAAGGAAAAATTTTTTTTTTCTGTGTGATTTTCTAATAAGAAAGTAGAAAACGTAAGGAATTTTCCAGCTTAAACGTTTTGCTTGCTGTCACAGTCACTTTATGTTACGAAACTTGATGGTAAGGGTAAAAGACAAAAAGCCAAAAGGAACAAAAACAGGAAAACAACAATAGGGAATACTATAACAATGATAGCATTTAAGGTTTATTATCTCTACTTGATTGTTTTCTTAATTTCATTTACAGTAAGCAGAATAGAAATAGTATTATGAATTGTCAATTTTTATTGCATTTAAAAAATATAATCTTTGTTCCT
This sequence comes from Bombycilla garrulus, assembly GCA_013400315.1. Classification (NCBI taxonomy): domain Eukaryota; kingdom Metazoa; phylum Chordata; class Aves; order Passeriformes; family Bombycillidae; genus Bombycilla; species Bombycilla garrulus. The sequence goes on from VXBU01008285.1 coordinate 803,776, forward strand.
GTTGAAAGTGTTGACAATGCAGCCTTTGTTTAGTTTAATTAACTTATGTTACAGCACTGAATTGAATCACACTCAGCATTAAATCAAGTAAAAGAAGCTTTAGAATGCTTTTCCATGCACAGAAAAATAAAAAGAAAGAGAAGAAATTAAATTCTCAAAGACACCAGAGGAGAAACTGGATATTTTTAATGGAATATATTGAAGTGCCATTTTCATTTTGATTTTCCATGTTGGGAATGCCAAAAAATACAAAATCATGAAATCCCAGTGAAAAGCAGATGCTATGATGTCATTCTTAGTCCTCATATGTTTATAATAGTATTACATGATATTACATGTTTTTTACTTGTGAGCTACAAGTTTTGAAGAGCTTTAAGACACTGATAATGCCCTTTTCACATATGAAAACTGGGGAGATAATAGAATCCATATTCCGAATGGTGAGGTCCAAGTCTACCAGGCTTTGGTTTTAGTTCACCTCTCCAGAGAGACAGCAGTGCCTCATGCAAACAAAACATGTATCTCTTTCAGACTATCTCAAATAGCTCCCAAGGAATGAGGGAAGGGAATATGGGAGAGTCTGACATGTTAGAAACCGTCTCCTGTAACATATTGAAAAAGTAGGACTCACTGGCCGAGGACTGCACTGTTACAGATGGCATCATAGCCAGCAGTATTTCTGGAAATAAGCTTTAGCACCTCCAGAGATATGGCACCACTTTAACATATCCTGTACAGCTACAGAGGCATCTGTCTGAGCAGTGAGCTTAGCTCCTGTGTGCCACAGTAAGAAATTCAGTCTTAAATTAGAATAGGTCCAGCAGACCAAAGGAGTGCAGGCAGTTTCACCAGGAAACAATTTGATCACTCACAGACAAATGTTATGTTATGTCTTTGTGCCATCTTCTACAAAAGGAGTCTTCATTTCGTTAAGCAATGATAAATTTTAGATTCTTACCTCTTTTAATGGAGTTCATTTATGATGGAATACAAAGAGATCCAACTGAGCTGCCTCTGGAACTGGAAATTCTGTGCTCCCACTTCCTTAGGTTTTGGATGGATGTACAGCTTTGTGCAGGTTGTGGCACTATGTTATAGCTGTGTCAAAACCTCAAATGGCCACACACTTGGGGTAGCAGTGAGACAAACTGCATTTCACCAAGGATTTTCATAAGTAGAGTCAAGTCCAGTCATAACTGTGTGCATACCATAGCCAGTGGGAGTGGAGAAGGTATGATTTGGAGAACCATCTTATTTTTTTTTCAAGTATAGAACAGGAAGGAATTTAAAGAAAACATCATATGCCCTAGGGTGGAAAGATTCTGTGGCTTGATCTTTGAGGAGTGGAAGAACATTTTTCACTTCACTGTTTATTTCTGTAGTTTTGCCCAGTGCTGTGGTGAGGAGTAAATCTTGTTCTCATATGAGAAGGGTGCCATTCACTCACTGTACACTGTCACGTGGATCAAGAGACACACTTTTTGATTCAGCTCTGTTCTGTTTTCTCTTCTGTGTATTCCCACTTCTGGCTCTGCTAGTGAGGTGCACCATGGCTTCATACATAGGTGTCCTTGCTTCTTGTGCTTGGAGAGGAAGGCCAGAGCTGTACAAGAAGGGACCTTTACATAGTGAGGAGAAATGTGTGAACAGCCTTGAAAAGTAGAGGTTGCTTTGCTAGAGCATGACTCATTATTCCCCTTTGTGCATGTGGATGTTCCTTTCTGTTTGTTCTGCAGTCACTGTGCTAGTAATCATACCTACTGCAGAGGCCAAAACCACCTTTATTCCATTTACATCATCCTAAAACCTCTCAATTCTTACATTACTTGACAGCCCTTGAAAGACAGCGTGTCTACACATTCAGCATTTTCTCTGTGGAGGAAATAAGTAGTCACTTACAGGCTATAGCGTTCTTACCTGGACAGAAAAATTGGTTAAAAATTGTTCAGGATTTTGAGCAGAAAAAGTCAATAGTCTCTTCTCTATTGCCCCCTGGTTACAGCTAACAGTGGTGTCTAGTTAGGGGGTCAGGATGGCAAATTCACTGTATCAGGGCTTAGAAAACATTTGAGATTTCCCATTTGTGGCCAAATGCTATCACAGTCACAAGGTGTTTCATAAGGTAAAGCACAACTGCTGGACGTGTTTTCATGGTCTGTCAGCCTGAAATGTAGCACAAAGGTGTCAAATGAGAACAAATGGAGACACCTCAAGTGCTTCAAAATAAGATGTCAATATGCTGGAAAATCAATGCCTAACTCCAGCAGCTGGAGTCAAGGAAATTAACTTGCCTGATTCTTCCAGCTATCCTAGCTAGAAAGAGGATTAGTAGGAACCTCACAGACAGAGCAGGGGGGTAGTCAGCACAGCTGGGTCTGAGCATCACCCCCCTCTGGGGTTCTGGTACCTTAGCATGGTGCCTCCATCAATCCAGGTGGTCTGGAGAGGTCAGAAAACTGAGGAGGACTTGCTGTTATGAGTGTACAGCAGCTTCATTGCTCTTTGTTCTGCTCTTTTCTGAGCATTAAAAGGTCTCCACAGGTGACACATTCTCATTAGTGCTGTCCCAGCAATGAAAGGGGTTTCCCATATGGCTGGAATCTCTAAGACACAAGGATCAGGGTGGAACCCTTCCAGCATTAATTCAGATTTATTTCCAACATGCTCTGATCAATAGGGTGTGAGGCCAGGGTAAGCACAGGCATGGTCCCTCTCCCTCACTTGGGTTCAGATCCTCAGTGCTCCAAGATTTGCATGGCTGCTGCCATCACATCTCAGTCAAGCCTTTGGCCCTTCTTGTGATCTCACCTCACAGATTCATGGTGTTTTGCTGTGGTTCTTACCAGCAGACCCAATTCTTCCTTTAAATATCAGGAGCTCCTGTCTGGAGGTCACGTTGATCTAAACAGCTGGATCACCAGAAGAGACCAGAGCTGTGCTTTCATTTTTTGGGACTTCCTCCTTGGGACAGCATATATTTTACAATTACCTTCACATGAGCATAGCTAACAGCTTCCACACTCATCTTAGCCTGGTAAAACTGGCATCCTCTGTGCTTTTGGTTTATCTCTCTCCCAAAGCAGTAACTGTCCAGTGTGCGGTAGGTACAGCTATTGTGGTCTGTTTAAACCATGGTCAATGTTTTAATGCCTGTATCATCATAAATCTGCTCACACATAGAAACCTGAGTCTTGAATTGCAGATGACTGAGGTTACCGAGAGGTTACTGACATGTCTCTGTAACCACACAGTGGTACTGCAGACTCCTGCAGCTGGAACACAGCTGGTTTTCAGGTAAATGTCCAAACGTTCAGATGGTTTTTTTTAATCTTCTGGCACTGCAGTATGGGCAAGTTTGCTTTAAAAAGAAAAGAAAGTTAAAGCAAAAAGTCTTTAAACAATATTTCTAGTATTGCCTGCTTCCAGCATGGCATAGAATAGATTTCCTGGACACAGTTCCGCTTGCAGATCCAGCTGGCTCTTGAAGTGTGTGAGCATGAGAAGCAGATGATAAGAAATACATACATATCTTGTACCTATCTAAAGGAACCCAAGCTATCTTAGAAATTGATGCATATAGAGATTACAGAATCTGCTCATGAAACCGCTCCCTCTGGCATTAAACACAGCCAATGTTTAACAGTACTAAGTTGAAGGTGTGATGTTTAAGACACAGGAAATCTTTCCAAAGTGAAAAGAACTTTCAAGGGGAGCCTGGGGCAGACATATTCATGTCAAGACTTGGCTTTAAAATATGGTTAATGCCATTTGTTCTTATCACAACTGCTATGGGATATTTAACCACCAGAGGTACCCATGACCTGAGGCTTATATCTGATCCTGGAAGCAGCAGTGCCATGCAATGTATTAGAATGCCAAAACCATTTCCTTCTTGTAATGAGGTCTGCTATTCAAGGATAGATATAGCTTGCTCTTGCCCAGCTTGTGAATCCATCTAGATCATCAGCACACAGCTGAAAAAACTGGAGAAGGATCTGCACGTAGGAGGGAAGGAAATAATCAGCTACGCATATTCACACTCCAAAAGTGAGAATGAGCACAGCAATGCTTTTTGGCAAAGGTTTGGTCACAGCTTTGGGTGTCAAAGCCAGCTTGCTCCTCGCTAACCTGCACCTGTAATCAGCTGAATACATTTCCATCTCCTTCAAAAGGAGAAGGCAGGATGGCACTGGCACTTTCACAGCTCGTAACTGACAAAGTCATTTAGAGCAAAGATAGTTCAGAATTTGCTCCAGTGTGCGAAGTTGGCCCTTTGAATGTTGTGCTTTTTCTCTAGCTAGTCTTAGAGACAAGAAAACACAGCTGAGTCATATTCAGGCCTGAAGAGGCTGGAGCACATCAGCTGCTTGCCATATTGCTGGAACACCTGGGGCATTTGCTTTGAAATCTAAATGCAGGCTGTTCACCTGTATTGCCAAGTACAACAGAAGCTTCCTTCTGGCTGGCAGGGTGGTATTAATTTAAAGAGAACACCATCTGTAGAGCCTTTGAGAGCAGCAGTCAGAAGAAACGGGTAGAGAGGTCACCAGGAATAGTCTTGTTCTCTTCTGGGAGCCTCGCCACCTGCATCTACCGCTCATCATTTCTAATTAGCAAATGTATCCTGGGAAAGCTACTTCTATTTACTTTCCTGAAGATGCTATTCTTAATAAGAGATGTTTTTGCTGAGCCTTGTAAGTTCATTTTGTGAGCTTTCACAGGCATCTGGGGTGGTAATTGTCTTGGCGGCCCAATAATTAAGGAGTCCTGTACCTCCCTGCTGCAGACTGCCCCATTGTCTTTCCCCTTTCTTCTCAATGCTACCCAGATAGTTGGAGATTTTTCACCCTTTCAAGAGCTTTGTATTTCCCCATCTCATCAAGCATATCTCAGCAATGTTTAATTAGCCTTATGCTTTTCAGGCCCCCTTATTTGCCCCCCAGAAGATCAGTTAAGGACTTGAACATTTTCAAAAAAGGGCTTGGAAAGCAAATCCTTAGAGGCAAGTCATGGGTGCAGGAGAATGTTATTTAGTGTTATTTAGTTGTTTGTTCTTGCTTCTCTCTCTTCCTTCTGTCTGTCCTCTCATCCATCCATCCTTCTGCCCAACCTCTTCTTCTCTTTCAGAACATTCAGGGATGCCCCTTGATTTTTGTCAGTGGTTGACAGCAGCTGATGTCTGGTACTACCCAGAGAGCTCTTCCCCTTGGGCCAGTTCCTGAATAGCATTATTTTTAACCTGTTTTAATCTGTTTAAATCCCCTGAATAAAAAATGGCAAATATAACTAGCTAACCAGTACTAGGAGACCATTGAGTTAAGGTGTTTTGAATTAGGGTTTGGGATTTTTTTTTGTTTGCTTAATTCCCACACTTCCTTGAAACTAGTTTGTAGGCTTTATTTACAACATCAGAGCAGTTGAAATGAAAGCCTGGTTAATTAACAGAAAAATATATTTGCATCTTGCTTTGTATTTGGCATTGAGCATCATTTGTTTCTGCATTGTCATACATATACACTCTTTTATTATTAATCTGTAAGCTGTAACTGTACAGCTGCAAATGAGATTTAAAAAAAAAAAACAAAACCACCAAGCAAAACTTCTCTTCTTCCATTCTTCCCTCCCTTTAAAACATGAGAGCTAGCTGCTTAACCATGTGAAGCACAGATTTTCTGTGGGATTCCAAATACCTCAGAGATAACTGTCACATAATTTTGCCACATAATTTAATTCAGTGGCTGGTGTTTTGCATTTACAGGTAGGTGAGAGCATCCAGCTGTCAGGTGTTTTCATCACTAGAATTAAATGCCTACTGGTTTATCTGCTCAGGAGATAAACATTTAGATATCATTAAAATGGTTAGCTGTATATACATGGAAATGTCCATGGATGATGGGGAAAAATGTGTGAAGGTTTCCTTGCAATCACAGAAGATGTGACCTCAATTACTGCAGTTTTCTCCCTGACACTTTCCTTCATGTTGTACATAAAGTTGTTGCTGCTGGGTGCTCGCTGCCCAGAGCAGGAAAGTGCCTTATCTAAGGCTAGATTAAAATGCTCTTCATATGCTGTTCTGATTCTTGGCATTTTTTTAAGCTGCTGAGGGAAATAAAATGCAAAGAGTGTATCTAAACGAATGCAGAGTGTCATGGGTGAGTGTTATCTCTGTAATGGTGCTCCCTCTGTTTGCATAACTCAAGCTGTGGCTGAAGACGAGCACAGCTCCCCCGTGTATTAACATCCATGTTTACAGACCACGTGGCAATCTTTGAAGTGCTAATTTGCTTTCTTTTAAGCGAGTTGTTGCATTTTTCTGTTCTATTTGTTTTCCAGTAAAAGGAACGTTAGTATTTTTGTGATGGCTGGCACTTTGTGGAGCTCCTCTGTATAAAGATAACAAATGAATTATGCGACCTGACATTCTCCCTGGGACTGTGCTTAGAACAAAGCAAGCCACTGGCATTTCAAAGCCTGCTTTTAAAGTAGCTGGTTATATACTCTGTTTATCAGAATCACTAGGAAATGCCATTTCTCTGGTATTTTGCACCTTCTCTTAATTGACTGGGAAGTGGAAGAATCTTTGAGCGAAAACTTACGGCAGGGATGTTGGAACTAGATGATCTTTAAGATCCCTTCCCAAACTATTCTATGACCCCAGGACCCAAAGGACACATATGCAGAAAGCTTGAACTGCTCCATGCCTTCTGTATCCCTGTGCAGTCCAAGAGCTTCAAGCAGCTGGGTCTGCCATAGGCTTTGGGAAAGAAGAGGTGAGCTCTAAACCTCTGAGAGCAGCTATTGCAGGTACAACTTTCCAGGCAGACTTTGGAATTGACATCTCGAATTTCCTCTTCCTGCCCTGCTGCTGGGAGATGCTGAGGAGGCATTTCCCGGAGCAGCAGGGGCTCCCCAGTTGCTCACTGAGCACCCCTGTTTCTCGTAACGTGGAATAAATCAGCATTTGGGGATATGTCCAGAGGAAAGCTGGAGGAAGGGCCAGGGGTTGGTCCAGCCTTGGCTGTGCTCAACCAGTGTGGAGGGACTGTCACCCAGCATCCCCAAAGCCTTGGTGATGAGGTTTGTGATGTACTGTGTTTCTGCAAAATAATTTGTCTTTCATTCAACACTCTATATAAACAGGAATTTTGTTTTGGTGAGAAGGCAGCTCTTTCTCCCCCCCTTCCACAGGTTTCTAGTTTCTGGAGACTTCAGAGTTTTGTTGATATAAACCATCACACACTTAAACTGATTGGCCCACTAGCAGCCCTTGGCAAACTTTTTGAAAAACAGTCACCTTTTTGAGGGCTGGTATTCAAATCTCCTTGGGAGGGATGGCCTTTTGTTATGAGCATTGCTCCATCAGTTGAAACCTGGCTGTACGTGGCAACAGTGCCAGTGATCCAAGGACTGGACTTGTATGATGAATGCCAAAAAGCACTGCTACATAGGCTTACTCTGGGGAAGCCATTCTGTGCACAGAATGTGATCCATGGCACCTGTAGTTCTTATCATTTCCTTCAGCTATTTGCACAGTTCTTTCATGTGTGGGCTGTGAAAAGAGCTGCATTAATTCAGGGTTTGTAAATCAGAGGACAGGCAGAAATAAAATGGGTCTAAACTTTAAGGTTTGCTATAGTAAATATGGCATGAGATGAAGAGTAGGTAAAGTGAATTTAGAGAACTTTAATTTAGGTTCATTTTCATTATACTTTCTATTGTACATTGATGGTTACACTGTTAGGTTGTCACTTAGGGTATGGATTGCTCTGTGTTAAGGAAATGGAACTTAAGTGAAGAATTTTTCTGATAGGAAACATACAGAAGGATAAGCAAGATCTTTTTACCTGTTTGTATTTTTACTATCATCATTAATGATTACTGCTGAATAGTCCAGTCTCTAAACTTAAACTGGAAATACCGTGCAAAGTGCCCTTCACAGTTTTCTTCATCCAAGGAGTGCACAGCCTAAATTCCGTGATTTTGCATTCTCATCAGCCTAATTGAGGCATCCCTTTCATGGACTGCCAACACAGTGGCACCATTGTCTTATACATGGATCCTCTGTGACTAACAGGGTTCCTCCAGCTCTGCTGCTTAAAAAATAGCTTTGCTTGCCTCTGCCAGAAGTACTTGTGTCATGAATGATCACTAAACACATTCTTAAATGCTTCCTGCCGGGTAATCAGAAGCAGTTTCTTCTTGTTCCTCCCTCCATGAAAATGTCTGACAAAATTGAAAAATACTCATGTCTTTTTGAATTGAGGGGGGTTTCACTTTTCTTTTAATGTTTTTAACAGCAGTCCGGTAGCTTCAGTGTATAGTTTTGGCAAGAGCCAGCAACATTTCTCTGGAAATCTTGTGCTTCACAGGTTACATTTGTATGACTCTCTGAAAATATGACATTTCCCATTATACTATCTGTTCTTTTAAACCAGGAAAAACAAAACATAATTTGATGCAGGAGAAGGTTTTGTTAGAAATATTTTGATGGACTCCACATGTGCCTTTGCAGTGGGTTCCCTGCACTGCAGGACCACCCCCTGCCTTGCAGAATGCAGTAGCTGCAGTGGCTTTGTCACAGTGTCAGGGCTTCTGCCTGTCTCCAGCCTGAGCTAGGCACAATACTTCCAAATTCTGGCAGGTTTTATCAGGCTGAGGATCAGTGCTTGCGTCCTGTTAAGATTTTCAATCAGTTCTCAACCTTGTCACAGACATCCAGGGTGACTTGAAACACCCCTTTAAGGCACGAGGCTTATTTCCTCCCTACCACCCCAAATAGTCTCTACACCTGTTAACTGAAATGCCACAGACTTCAGACTTAAAGCACAACTCTTTTTGGTGCTTGCATCAAAATAACTGGGTAGCCGAGTTGGAAAGACCTAGATTTGCTATGAGCTATAAACTTTCTAGGCAAAGACCAATTTTCTGTCTAACGACCCTCCCCTTTTAGGGTCTGTATCATTTAAAATAGGTTCTGTGTGAAGGGAGCCATGCAAGGTGTTTATTTTATTTCCTGTATTTTCTTAGATACATAGAATGCACAGTTGTGAAAGAAATTTGTTTGGTCTCTTCGGATTGTCAGATTGATGGTTTTTAGTGCACTGAAGTGTAGTAAAAAATGGAAACTATACAATTATGAGCCATCTAGACTTTTAAGCCTACTTGGCTACTACTGAAATATATTTTTATATATTTAAAGAAATACAATAAAGCTTGTTTTTAAGATGGTAAAATTTGCTGTTTTCAGTGCCCAGCAAGACTATGATTCAAGGCCAGTGACTTAATTCTAGGTGACACCTCTCTTAATCCTTTATGGCTTAATCCTTCAGTTTTATCTGTGACTCTGAGGAAATGTCTGTCAGGGCTGAAGTCACTTGCACCAGGAGATTAGCACTTCTGCATTCTTTTGAAAGCTTCAGTAGTTCCCATGAAAGTAAGAGATGCCAAAGTATTTGTGGAGACTGTGGGACAGTGACAATCCTTACACCAGCGAACAAATCCTTGCAGAGCTGGGCCATGTGCACATTTGTAGAGAGCACACCTGTAGCCTCTAATTCTTACCCTTGTGCTGTGTGCTGGCAAAAGCTCTGTATTACCCTCCAGCTGTGGGTATTCAAGGGAAGAAGGAGAGGGGAAATGTTGCTGCTTTTTGACGCAAGGCTGGAACCACAATGTCAGGTTTGTTTTTTTTTTTCCTAAACTCAAAATACTTGAAAGATATATAATGGAAAAGCTCTAGGCATCCTAAGCTAAGAAGGTCTTATTATAAATAAATCATAAAGCATAGTCTGAATCCAGCAATCTGAAGAATTTAACTTGTTTTTAGTGTGTGTGTGTCATCCTGCTTTAGCAGGACACAGGTCTGCCACTATCAGCTGCTAATACAATTATTCTCTTCTGGTTTAATTGGTAGAGGTCTTGACTTTGGTGCCAAGATTGAAAATACAAGCCCTTGGGTTTTCTGGCACCCTGCACGAGGGAGCTGGCATTCCAGGAAGAGCTAAGTAGTCCAACCTGGAAATCAGTCCTCTTCTACGGCCCGTGGTATTTCTCAGTATCCCAAAGCCCTAGCTGCTAGGTTCTGGCTGACCTTCAGGACAGCTCTTTGTCAGGAACTCTTGTTACTCATCAATTACAAAGGGGATTTGAGGAAATGCCACTGAATAGTTTCAAGGAAAATTATAGTTACCTTTTTAGACTCAACTCTGCTAGTTTTCATGATAGTCACCAGTTTTATTAGGAGTTCTACAAATTCTGTTGAGGGAAAAGGAACGGAAAAGCCAGGTTGTTGGTTATAATGTCACTTAGCTTTCTAAGCACAGATTAAAGAGGTGATGTTATCCTTAGTGCAGTGAGAATTGGCACGGATTTTTAAAGTCCGTGTTTAGGATTCAAAATAGGTGCCCTGAATTTCAAAAATGCTGAGCACATCCAACACACTTTATGAAGTGAGCCCCCTTTGAAGCCAGAAGGAGCTGCTGGGAGCTTGAAGCTTTTGAAAAAAAGGATCTAAACTCCCTTTTAAAGTGCTCCTAACGTTAGTCAACCATTGTTGAAAATGCTGACCTATGTGTGCTGTCATCTGGAACAACCTCTATGTTAAAAGATAGCTTGATGGATAGAGGTGATATGATCTCCAGTGCTAAAGAAAAATCCTGAATTTTTTTTTTGAAAGTATATTATCTGATAAGAAACATACTGAGACAGTTCCGTCCTCCTCTTTTTCCTCCTCTTTTTTTTTCTTAAAGACTTTTGTTCAGACTCTGTGTTATATGGTTTTGGCCTCCAGTTTCTCTCCAGTGCCTTGAGGATAACAGAACTTTGAGAAATTTTCAATAATATGGAATGATGGCAGGATGGTTGAGGAAAAACATGCCTCAGCTTTCCAGAAAAGTTGCTCCAGTTTTTACCCAATGTCACAGTAATGATCTAGACATAAGCCAGCCTTGGTCTAACTTGCTATTTGAATTTACTATCTTTTGATAAAATAAGTGTCTGATGTATGTGAAACCTTGTGTAAATTTCTGATCCCTTGTTCTCCTGCTTGTTGCCAGAGTGCCCAATAACAGCAGGCTGGACTTCTTCAAACAGTGGGAATGAGTTGTGTAAGGGGAAGTGTTGTTTGGAATAAAGTAGTTTGGGAGATGAAGAAGCCCATCATACATGCCCCTTCCACCTAAACTGAGCCGAAAATCTCATAAATGACAGGAACTGGGTATCAGTGATGATAACGTCAGAGCTGATGAACGTGAGTGAAGGATGATATCTAAATGTAAATTCCTGTCTCTGATATAAGGTTCTAGTTAGACTCTAGAGTTTATGAACCCAACAAAGAATGAAATGTGAAAAAGTTCAGAGAAAAAAAAATCTGCAAATCTATATTTGTGTAATTTTTACTGAGAGCTGATATAAATGGAAGAAAAATCAAAGGCAACAATAGCACTGCACGTTTTATCTCACACCGTGTGATGCATATTAGTGTCGTTTCCCATACTGAGCCAGAAAGAGCATTTACAATTTTAGAAAACACTGCATAATGGCTCTCTGCAAGAAAAAGAAGCAAGTGGGCAACTGCCAGCACTGACACTTGCTTTTTCTCACCTGCCAAATTGTGGTTCTGGAAGCATTATTGTGGGCAAAATTTTTCAGTGTCACAGTGGTAATTTTGAATTTGGTCTTAAAGTTTTCTTCAGGAAACAGAGCAAATAAAATTCACTAATGTGACAATCTAAATCCAGTCTCTACCCTTGCAGGAAATATTGGCTAAGTCTATCATCATGTGGATAATGGATCTCCGGTAGGGTAGATGTTAACAACCAGGCTGATGGAATACTTTATTGTAAAGCAACCTACAGGAGTTATCTTCTCCATTGTGCTTTTCAGTGTCTTGGAAGTACTCTTGGCTTCATGCTAGGACATGAGTGTCAGGAGGACAGGTAGGTTTTTCAAGTGTTAAACACCAGCTATGCTGTCCCTGTCTGGCTGTGCACCTTCCTTGGTCCCCAAGAAATCTGATTCGTAAGAGCTGCCGCTGAAATTGGGAGAAGAGCATGATTGCCCCTACGCAGCTGAATTGCTTGCCCTAGTATGGAGGTTGTTCTTTGAGGCTTGTATCAGTTTGGGGATATGTGGCATGTGGTTACATCTGGCACTGCTGTTATCGTGCAGTGCTTTGGATTGAAATGGACCTTAAGAACTCTTTAGTTCTTATCTCCTCGCCATGGGCAGGGACACCTTCCAGTAGAGCAGGCTGCTGAGAGCTCCATACAACCTGAACACTTCCAGGGGTGGGTCATCCCCAGCTTCTCTGGGAAACCTGTGCCAGTGCCTCACCACACTTGATCTGGGGTTCAAATCACCACTCATGATTTAGGTCCTCACCTGCCTTAGTTAGCTACAGTCTCTGTTCAGAAGAGGGTGTGGCTATTCCCTGCTGGCATAGAGCAGCTGAAGGTTAGACTAACCCTTCCTCTCATTTAGTCCTGTTATTTGCTGGGGAAATATCTTAATCCATGTCACTGCTATAAAATTTTTACTCTTACATTCATGCAGTTATCAGCAGAAATTAAAAATGGCATCCATGCTTAGGAGGTAATACACATTTTCAGTATGTTTGCTTTCCCTCCCATTCCTTTGAGGCTGGCTCTCTGCTGTGAAGAAGGATGCCAGGCTTTCAGAGGAGAAAGCAGGGCAGCTGTCAGCATTAATGATGTCCTCTGACAGCGAAAGCTACATGGATCTCCAAAAGCCAGATTTCAGCCTTGGCTTTTCTCCACAGGCATTTTCAAAGCAGGGTGGGAAGTATCACCTTGGGTAACATATCCATCTCTCTGCTATTCCCTTCCTTACAGAGGGAAAACAACTCCCAGCCATTTATTTATGAAAAATTGTTTACTGCCCTTTAACACAGATATGTACACAAAAGTGTGCCCATATGTGTGTTTTATTTAAACACCTGTTCTGTTTTAATGAGTCACCATCAAAGTCTGAAAAAACAGTCCTGAGAACTTGAACAGGTGAGGAGCTCAGTAGCAACATGAGTCCTTTAGAGCAGATTCTTCTTTTTCACCATATAGTTAATATGTGTTAAATATAGTTAAAGGTGATTGTAAAATTTTGACTCTGAAGGAATTGGAACAGGGTTCTGCTAAATAAAAAGAAACCATGGTACCTTTCTGTCTCAGTTTGAAAGACAGGTATCTGCCAAGGAAAGTGGAAACCTCCCTTGGAACAGAGAATATGACCTCCTTCCCTCTGAATTATTAAAACTTTGAAATTATGGGGCTTTCATGCAAAGATATGGAAAAGGAATAATAGTTCTTTACTAGTGTGTATATGGATAACAAAGCAAACCAAACCAGCAATGGCTGAACAGCAAGCAGAAGCACAAACCCCGTGCCAGCCTCTCTCGGCCGCGGGCACTTTCCCCTGGGTGCAGTTCCGCTCACAGCCAGCAGGGGCGCTGGTGGCTCCCGGCCGGGCAGGGCGGGTGCGATGATTCCGCCGCGCCTGCAGGGGGCGCTGTGCCTCAGCCCCCTCACAGTAATGGCGGGCGGGGCGGTGAAAGAGATGGAAAAGGAGCTTCCTGTACAAACCCCTGGGGCAGCTGGGCCCTGTGCCCCTCTGGATGGTGAAATGAGCTGTAGCAGGAACCTCGGAAACAGCAAGCTGGAAAGGCAGGGATGAGCAGATCCAGGGAGTAGCAAAGGAAATGTAGCAGAAACTCTGCAGCTGTAGCAGGAGCCACGGGGAAGATGGTGGGGGGCGGAGGTCCCAGCAGGCAGGAGGCATAGGGTTGCGGTATAGCAAAAAACACAGAGCAGTGGGAGGAAAGCTGTGGTGTTGAGTGGGGAATTGTTCCCCTGGATGGCTCACCCGTGATGGTTGATCCCTGGATCCAGGCTGTGTGGAGGGGGACACCCCTCAGCAGGGACCAGCAGGTTCCTGGGCCCCAGTGTGGCTGGCACTGGCTCTGGGCTCCCCAGAGCGCACAAGCAGAGAAGCAAGCCAGCAAGCCCAGTCATGATGCTGAAGGAAAAGAAACAAAAAAGAAACAGGTAAAACCCACAAAGCAACAGTATTCCTGGTCAGAGAAACCACTACACTGCATGGGCAGCCAAATCCCAGCCGGGAAGGAAAGAGCTGCCCTTGCACCTCCCCTGCCCCCAGCTTTCACCAGAAATCCCAGCCTGGCTCTCACCTACTGTGATACTCACAGAGTCCAGGGGAGCAGTGATCAGCCTGGATGTAAAAAAAAAAAAAAAAACAAACAAACAAAACAAAAAACTAAACTAAACAAAAAGAAAAAAAAAAAGTTATGGGATAAAAAACCACCTCCGAGACACTTTCTTAAATTTATCTTTTTTTGAAAAATTATAATTATTCAGTTATTGACACAATTATCATGTTTTGGCAGGGAAAAAAGATGTGATAAGGTTCATCTATAAGGTCTTTGTTATTGAGTGCTGCTAATTACTGCTTCTTCATGAGCAAATGTGTTTCATTTTAAATAGGACATTGAGGTGCTGGAGTGAGTCCAGAGAAGGGCAACAGAGCTCTTGGTGAAGGGTCTGGAGCACAAGTCCTAAGAGGAACAGCCAAGGGAAGTGTGGATATTTAGCCTGGAGAGAAGGAGGCTTCAGGGAGGGACCTCACTACTCTCTACAACTCCCTGAAAGGAGGTTGTAGTGAGGTGGGTCTTGGTCTCTTCTGCGATGTCTCAAGTAAAAGGGTGAGAGGAAATGGCCTAAAGCTGTGCCAGGGGAGGAGAAGACTAAATGTTAGGGAAAAAAAAAAATCACTGGAAGAGTGCTTTGGCTTTGGAGTAAGTTGCCCAATGTGGAGGGATCACCACCTCTAGAAGTGCTCAAGAGGCATCTGCATGTGGCACTTAGGGATACAGTTTAGGCATGATTATTGTGGTGCTGGGTTGCAGGTTTGACTTGATGATCTTGAAGGTTTCCTCCAGTTTTGTGATTCTGTGGTTCAATGATATGATGATCACCTTGGTTTTAGAAAGCAAACAGTTTTCTAAAATTAAAACAGACTACTTGGCCAGGAGCTGCTGAGCTTCAGAAAGGCAAGTGCTCTTTCCAAATTGCACAGTGTTTCAGTCACGTATGCTCTACCTCTGGTTATCCAAATTTTATTGAGGATTGTGGTGAGTTTCATTTGTTTTGGGGTTTTATAATTAATTTTTACTTTGCATGCTGGCTGTGGTATCCTTATATCACAAAGGATTTGAGAATTACAGCGTGCCTATTCCTTCTGTTCCATCTGTTAGTATAACTTTGTTCAACTTCTTGTGCCACTCCTTGTTGTAAATATTATGTTCTGTTTTAAGCCCCTTGTGCTCTAATTCCTCACACCTACAGAGTTTTTAGGATGAGGCAGGTAGGGATCAGGAACTGAACCAAATCACTCATGAGTTTCATAAACAGCAGGAAAAAATGACAGAATGGGAAAGGGAGGTAAATAATCATATCATTTCTGTTCCCTTCACTTGTCATAATGCTACTGAGCATGCTATCTGCCTTATTTGTAGGCAGGGATGGAGCACAAGTACTTTGGAAGCCATTCAGGACAGGTATCTCCTAGTTTGATCACAACATTTTAGTTGTGTTAACAGCCAGCAATTGAGGGATGAGATGAAATTTTCTGGGCACTCCATTTCAAACATTCTATGCTGCAGGCTTCTTCTCTGATAAGTAGTTTCACAAAAAGAGCATCTGGAAAACAATTACATGGCCTTTTACACATTTTTCAGAATAAAAAACAAAAATCGAAAAGGCTTTTCTTAAAACAAAGTACCTTGTATTCATCAAGAGCCTGCTGTGTGCAGGTTTATCCTGTTCTTAGAGAGAGACAAAATACACAAAGTGCTCCTGATGGACATGAGTAATTTTAGATGTGCCAAATTTCTGTGGCTCTTATGGACCATATTGCTGAGCAACAATCCTCACTAGCCTCCCATTACCACCACTGGAGAAAGGTAGGCACAGTGGGATTTTATTAACAGTATATTTAATAAAGGGCTGGAAGGGGATAGGGATAAGCAGATGTTAGACACTTTTAAACTGCATTTTTTAAAAATTGCCATTCAGCTGGAGCCGAGAATGACAGTGGCTGGGAGCAGCACGATGCCTTTAGGTACAGTTGTGTGCACAAACACAGAGAGCTGAGCTGACACCCACTGCACTGGAAGGACAGGGAGATTCATCGCCCTTTGTTATTCTGGAAAACAAAGCCAAAATGCCAAAAAGGAGGATACACACACTGTTTCACAATGAAGGGGCTGCAATACAAATCCAGAATGATGCTCAGTGCCTTGAAGAGCCCGGCAAAGCTCGTACCGTAACCAACACACCCTCCTCTGAAATCTGAATCCGAGTTTCCCTTCATCTCTGTGGTGCGTAATTGCTGGGGACAGGGTGATGGTTGATGGAGGTGTAATATTCCTGATATAACAGATGGAGTTGGTTGTTATTTACTGAGGCACGCTGAGTAACAAGAGGCATGGTGGTGGCAGGGCCGTTCCTGCAGACTCGGAACTGTCAAGCCTGACCTGTGCATTGCAGGAGGACAGCAAGGGAGAAAACTGCCCTCCAGCTCGGATGTAATGAAGCACAGATGGAAAATGATGGCTGGTTTTTTTCTTAGAGCCCCAAGAGCAGCAGGTTGGGTGCTTATACCTGCGGAGCTGTACAAGATGGCACAAATACGTGCTGTGGTAGAATCCAGTCTGATTAAAAGGGTCAGTCATCCCAGATGGATATCAAACAGGAGCCAAACAGAATCCTTGTATCACAGACAACTTCAGTTTCTAAATGAGGCAGCATTTATAATGTTACTAAAATAAAGCAGTAAACAAAGTACATGAAGGCTTGACAGTCACATTAGCAAAGTGCTACAGTGAAATGACTGGAAAGAAGGAAAAAAAACAACTCTGGCTATTTGCAGAGCAAGAAAATGGGAACTGGTTTTGACAGATAAGACAATGCAGCTGTTGGTTGAAGAGCTTTGTCTGGTTTCGGGTTGGTTTTGTTTTTGTTTTTGTTTGTTTGTTTTGTTTTGTTTTTGCTACTGCAGATGAAAAATGGTGTGTTCCAATTTTAAACAGAGAAATTTGGATTTATTCTTTTTTAACATGCCTAACTCTCTCAGAATCTCGTGATTAGGGGAAGCATATTTACAGCTAAACTCCAAACAATAAAATTTATTCAGTGGTATGAATTGGAGAAATCTGGATTGTTCAGAATAGCTGTAACATGGTTTTCGTATTGCATAATGACAGAGGTGATTTTTTCAAAGTACATAACACGAGTCGAAACAACTGCTCAACAAATAATTTACAGCTAGTGAATTTCTTCAGGTTGCACATTGTCTGTGGGTAGGATAGTGCTTTATTTGAATTCCTGTGGCAACACCCAAAATTGCAGAGCAGACTAGCTATGGGAATAATGACATTGCCATTTTGCCTGTAAAAATAGTAGTTTTCTGGATTGTTACAGTATTGACAACTCCTTTCTCCCTCAAATATTCGGAGTGATCTTATTAATAAGAATTTCCCACTTATTACAAGACTTCTGTAATTGGGGAATTTTTAAAGATTTAAGTTACCATGGAGTATGTGATTACACTGACAGAACTAATTTACACATGAAATCTGTTCTTCTGTTTGTGTTAAAGGAGGTCTCTGACATTATTAACAAGCTAGAAACCAACAGCAGGAACCCAGGTTCCTCTTTCAGAGCCCACTTGACATCCCTGACCCACACCCAATGCCAGGGATGGTCTCAAAGAATCTGCCAAGAGACACCCCCAACCCCCTCGAGACTCAACAAAGAGAAATAAATATCCTTAAGGTAGGCAGCTCAGAGCAGAAACTCAGTTCTTAGGTTGTTACAGCTTCTAAGCCTGCATTGTTGCCTACTTTTGTTGCTTGAAATAGATGTAAACCTTGTGCAAAGGGAGAAGGAGGATCATGAGGAAGACAAGGGTTACACTTTTTCCTTGTTAGAATTTATTAAGGGTTTGGAAAATAGATGTCTAACCTCTATATTTGGGCAATTTTAAAATCGATGCTAAGGTACCAAGAGCTACCACAAGAGCTTCATGTTAGTCTTGTAAACAGTATGTGAATCTAGTGGGGAAAAAAATCATATTTCTGTAAAGAAAATGGTGTATTAACTGCAAGCACATGGAACAAGTGACAATAAGGGGAAAAAATAAGAGATGAAATAAGAGTACAGAGATTTCTGATCTCCTGGTATATTCTTGTTTTATGCATTGGAAAAGGCAGGAGCCCTGCTTGCCCATGCCAGCAGCCCATTGTTTCTTAGTGCTGGGCTGGTTGTGTAACCGGCTGGCAGAGAGTTCATATAATGAGCTCTGGCAGGAGCACAATTGGAAATGGGAATTGATATTGAAAGCGGTATCTCCCGGGCTCCCTCCCCTCCAGGAACCCTCAGCTCTTGCATGGAGACCTGAAACCCTGTGCTTGTTTGTGCTTTAACCTGAAGGAATTAAATCGAGGGAGAGGCCTCACGAATAAATTGGTTGTCAAGTCGGTTTCTGGTATTGATCAAATTCTGCTGTTTATGTGAATTGGGCTGATCTCAGAGTGAACTTGAATTGACTGCACAGCAGGGGAGCTATTTTGGATAATACCCTTTCCACATGCATGGCAGGATAGTGAATGTCCCTGTGTCCATCCCAAAGTAACAATGAAGGAAGACATTAAATTTATATTAACTGAATTTGTAAATCTTCCCAAAAAATGGGATGGTAAGCTGTGCAAACCTCCTCCCAAGATTTGCAAAGGTGCTCAACTCTGTAAAAGTTTTAAATATCTTCTGCCTGTTTGCCTCTGAACATTGTTTCCCACTATAATTTTCTTGCTGACAATATCCAACAATAAACTCCCAGTGTAAAAACCACTGATACTGCAACAATCCCCGCTTAGAAAGGATGGGGAATCAGAGTCTCAAATGTGGAAAGAAGTTGAAAAAGCAGAACAAAAGCAACTCTCCTGACAGTATTTATGATCCTAAATCTCTGAAAAAAGTAATTTCGCAGATCTGTTGATGCTGTTGTTACTCTTCCTAGACTCTTTCTAGGCTTGCCACCTCCCCCCCCAGTCCCATGCGTGATGTTATCACTGCAAATGGGAGAAACCGGAACAAAGCACATGTGCAGAAATTCACACACATGTCCATGGAATTCTCTTCCATTAGCCCCCATCATCACCTTGCACTATGCCAGTGAACCTTTGCACCTGTCAGCTGCATGAGAGATTTCTGAAATGGAGAGCCAGGTGAGGCCAGGCGTGCCAGCTAGTTCAAGATCTTGTGATAAGGGCTGGGAACTTCATGTGGTCATCTACAGGCAGTGACAAGGGGAGAAACTGGGAGGCAAGACAGAACCTGTCATATCTCCTTTATTTGGGTAATGGATGGTGGTTTAGAGGAGTCAAAGTCAGATTCAGAGGCAGCAGCTGCCAGCTGGAGCATGCTGGTGTTTACCAGCCATCCCAAATACCTACATGAGACATCGGGGTGTCTTGGTGAGTAGGGCTGCATCCACTGCAGGCTGCACTCATATAGAGACAGTCAATAGGACAACGGGGAATGGTTCTAACATGAAAGAGTAGGGTAAAGAGGATATTAGGAGGAAATTCTTTATTCAGAGGGTGGTGAGGCCCTGGCACATATTGCTTTGTGGAGCTGTCATTGCCCCATCCATTGAAGTTCAAGGCCAGGTTCCATGAGGCTTGGAACAACCTGGTCGAGTGGAAGGTGTCCCTGCCCATGGCAGGGGAATTGGAACTAAATGGTTTTTAAGCTTCCTTCCAGGCCAGCTGATTATTTTGAGATATTTTTTTTAAATTTTATTTTTCATAGAGCTGCTTCCCTCAGATAATCAGAATGTATCACAATCAGAATGTCTGTGTTTCTTCCTTCATTAATTAGTGTTTTCATGGGCCCTCAGATTTCGTATTGATCTTGCCAGAAGTCAGGCAGGGATTTTGAAACACCTGTTCAGTCTTGTTCTTGACAAATTCCTGCCATATACACATTATTTGTGTGGGGTCACCTGGGTTTATCTTTTGCATGAGCCAAAAAGACAGGTGCATGAGCACTGGGAAATCTTGGGGATGTTGGCACATTAAAAACCACAGGAGATAACCACACTCTCTCTCATTAATTCCCTGGAGAAGCATCTGGAGTTTGATGCACTCACAAAGGGGCCATTTCAGGCAGATATGCAGCATTCTCAGTCACAGATGTTTACAAGAATTTTATTTGTGTCTACGGGGAGATGATTTTTAAACCAGTGAAGAGGAGCTGAAGCTGGTGATATGATGATCCACTGAAAAGTTTCTGCATGCGAAGTAGGGTCTGTTGAAAAGATGAGTAGCATTTCTGTCACTGTAAAGTCATCCATCCCCCAAGCTTGGTAGGACCATAGGTCAGGCATTGGAATAGGCTGCCCAGGGAAATGGTGGAATCCCCAGCCCTGGAAGTGTTCAGGAGGTGACCAGATGTGGCACCTGAGGACATGGTTTTGTGGTGTACTTAGCAGTCTTGAGTTAACAGCTGGACTCTGTCTCAGAGGTCTTTTCCTACCTTAATGATTCTGTGATTCTACAGGTAGTGTGCCAGAAGTTGCCAGTAAAAATAGCATTGGCCATCACGGCAAGCAGACAGGAAATTAAATTCCCCATTAAACCGTTGGTTTGCAGATAAAATTAGAAGGAAAAGTAGCTGAAATTTTCAGTGTTAGATACATTTTTATGGACAAAATAAATGTAGTACGCTCCAGTGGACTTAAAAACTTTACTTTAGATTTTCACAGGAGAAAGAAGGAAGTTTTTGAGAGACAGTGAAGGTTTCATCTGTGTTGTTGAAGGGGTAAATTATTTCAGTTTAAGAATAAAATGTTTCTGAAATATCTGAGTCCTTACTACACTCTGCTGTCTCGTTATAACCACCCAAATTCCTGGATCACTCAGTGAGCAGTCACCTGATGTCCTGGAGTTCAGTCACAGGATGGGTGCACCAAGCTTTACAGCAACCATGGAAGTAGAGAAGTAGCGTGATGGAATGTAAATAAAAATTGGCTTCTTAGCCAATGGCAGAATAATAGAACTCTGTCTAAATCAACAAATCCTTTTTTTTTTTCTTTTTAAATATTGTTAGGAGTTGACTCTAAGCTCCAGACAAGCCTGAGGCAGAAGAGATAAAAATGTTGAGTTACAGTGATAAAATGCATTTTCCTACATTCATATTCTGGTTTGTGTCTGACTACCCCGTGTATTTGAACTCTTCACTGTATTTATTTTCTTTCTGCTAGCTAGAGGAACTTTGTAACTGTGATTAAGTCCCCATCATATATTGCATTCTATGAGCAGAAGGGATTCTTTAAAAGTGATGAGAAAAGAATGGTGGGGAGGCAGAAGCACACACCGTGATGCAATTTCAACAACTCCAGTTAAAAGAGAGCACAAATTGCTAAAAATATTCAGGCAATTATTTTCAAACCATGTTCTCCCTATATCCTCTCTCCTCTTCTCTAGTGGGTGCCACTGTACAACAGTGGAGTCTCCAAAGGTAAGAGCATGCCAGAAGGAAAACAAAAAAGCCAGGCATGAGGAGTCAGAGAATTAGACATTAATCAGGTACTGTGAGTATTGATTTTTTTTCTTCTTTGGTTTATGTTATAGGGATACAAGAGCAAGAGGAAACTTCTGTGGAGCCTATGAAAATTGACCTTGCAAGTCAAGCAGCTGATGTTTCAAATAAGGATGGTACGTTGTTCTGTTATTTTCAATTATTTTTTTAGGGTAATGGCTTTAAACTGACAAAGAGCGTGTTTAGATTGGATATTAGCAGGGAATTGTTCACTATGAGGGTAGGGAGCCAGTGGAACAGGTTCTCCAGAGAGCTGTGGATGCTCCATTCCTGGAAGTGTTCAAGGCCAGGCTCGTGGGGGCTTGGAACAACCTGGTCTACAACTAAATGGTCTTTAAAGTCCTTTCCAAGCAAAAACATTTTATGATTCTGTGTATTATCCTGAAGTTGATACCTAGCATTGCCTTTCTGGAGATTGTTTATATGTTTCCTCCTAAAAAAAATGAGTTATAATCTCTCTAACTGAGTCTTTTTGAGAGTTTACACCATCTCTACTGTCTTGTGAGTATGGTGGAAGTAACTTTCAGCGCTGTAGCCTGCTTTTTGAGTTGACTGGGTTAATGTGTTCAGTTAATATGTTCCACACTGCCTGCCTTTTATCTGAGTAATATTTTAGACCCACTGTAATGTTGGTCTTGATACAGAATTGGCCAAGAGGCTGGGGGTCTAACTGCAGTCAGAAGATTATTTCTGAATAGTTCTGTGCTGGTGCCCGACTCCATTAAGAGGGAAGTGTTTGGCACTATAACCACTCTGAGCTTGTATGTTAGTCTCATTCTAGGTCAGCTGGGATTCCCTTTCCTCCTCCTTCAGTATCCATGTATAGCTCAGTCTGGTAACAGTTCTCTCACTAGGACTTCTACTGTTAATAAAAAACCCACAATTTAGTTGACCCAACAGCAGTTCTAGTCAGGTTTGTGGACATAACCAACCCGAAATTCCTGACTTGGAAATTATATTCCTCCAACATTGACCTCAGTGAGCCAATGACCCATCTGTGTGGCAAATTCCAGCAAGGGCTGAGTACTAGGATGATACTCAAAATCTGCAGTGTGTAACGTCCTTGTAAACAAAAAAAAATTTGACCTTCTTGACTCATCCTGTGTGAAGGAAATAATGGCAGGAATCAGCACACTGGTGCTTAGGCTTTGGTGAGACAGATCCTTTTGCACTCGTCTGGGGCAGCTCCTGTAGTGTAACAGAGCTGCATACACGGTATTGTTGTGTTCTACACAGAGGGGCTTTTCTACTGCCCCACACAGCAGTGGGTTTGGGATTGGGTGTCCAATCCTTATTTTATACCCATAGACTCCTCTCTGCAGTGAAGGCTATTCTTTAACTCTTTCTTTAACCTCCTCAACATTGGTATAATATAAACTGAAGGCACACTTTTTTACATCTCAAAGACAAACCAGTTATATTCTTTTTGCTATTAGTTAAATGAAGAATCCGATGCTGATTTCCTTTTCTGATGTCAGATAGTGCTGCAGCATTTGAATTGGTGACTGATTAGATACTGGCCTGTAAAATACTTTGCAAGCACAGGAAAAACAAGTGTGCATAATGAATTTTTATTTTTTATGAAATACTAGAGATGATGCTATTACAAGTAGAAGTGTGGAATAAAGCCAAAGCAGCCTTCTCGACTCACTCTTTGAAAAAACCCTAAAGTCACAGCACATTAAAACATTTGAATTGTGAATCCATGGGATAGTTTGGGCTCCTTACTGAAAACAAATCCAGATCTACTAAAGGAATAATGTAAGCTATTTCTGGCTGGAAAGGAAAGTGATTGCATAGCTGTTTCAACATGTGCCATAGGACAGGACAGCAGGACCAGCCAGCAGTTTCTGAAATTAGGATCTTGATAGGTTTCTCTGTTTCAAATCTTGCTTATCTTGTAAGATCTTCTACCTATGACTCATCTTGTACCTTCCTTTTCTTTGAACTTTCTTAAGTTATATGAAAGGACGGGAAAAGGATGTTTGCTTAGGCTGCCAAAAAGTACTTCACTTGTCAGAAAAGTCTTTGTTTCTAGACAGCTTAAATTGCTATTAGGATTATATTACAGGATGTTTTTCCTTGTGGACATATACTACGTGTTAAAAAAAAAAAGAGAGAGAAGAAAGATCAAACTCATTCCCTTTAAAAGTAATTTTTATGTAAATAGCCTATTTTTTTCTCTGGTCCCCTTCTTTCCGCCCCAGGAGATCTCATTGCTTCACAGCTGAAAGCACAAGCATATATCACTGCATCCCCCTTGGCAGCCCTGCTCTTGTGCTTTAATTTCATGTACAACAGCACAGTGAAAAGTGCATTAGAGATGCACAGAGTTTAGACAGCTTAGGTGGATCTTGAGATTGCTTCATCCAGTGGGCAGGTCTGTGAGAGTGATATATTTGAGAAATTATTATTATTTGAGACCTGGGCTTGATTCTCCATCAGGAAAACTGTCAGAAGGTGCATCTGTCGCCTGGATTAGGGCCATGTATACAGACACATATTTGTCCTGCCAGTTTCTATCAGCCATCAGAGCAAAGACCACTGTATATTAAATTTCTTGTAAACAGGACAGATCTGCTGATTAGGTTTTTTTAACGATGGCAAACCCCACCTTTGGTGATTGGGTTCTTATATGGTATTTCCCTGACAGCAGCCTTCTTTTTCCTTCTTTTTTTCTTCCCTTACTTTTTCTTTGCCTTTCTTTCTTTTGTTCTTTTTTTTTCCTTTCGTTCTTTCTTTCTTTCTTCCACCAAAGCTGTAGGGATTAGTAAGGCAGTTCTTAGTTTCCAGCTGCTATTAGTCAGATCAAACTTTTCACAATGAGGTTGCTCAATCATCTTTTTAGTTTCAAGCCTGTGGAAATCTGCATGCTGATTGAAATCAAAACACTGGTATTTTGGTGTCAGCTGCTGTCCAGGTCCATGGCATAATATCCTAGGCTAAAGAAATGCACTCACCCTCTTGCAGATGACTTTAAGTTGCTCTCCAGTCTCCTGTTTGCCTGTCTTCCCCACCTGGATGCTGTGCTGTCACTCCAGGCTAGCTAACCTTTAAGCACATAGCTGTCCTGCAGGGATAAGGAATAATGTTGCACTACCAAAGCACATTCCCCAGCTCAGCAACAACTGCAGTGCTGTGATGGATGGGAATTATTTGCTGGGTTATTTCTTCCCCTCTTGCAAGGAACTTTCTTGCTTTTGGAGGAGAAATCCCTGCCTGGTCATCATTTGAGAGCTGATCATTTTGTCCCCCAATGGTCAAAATTTAAAAGAAATCAGACAGAGAATGGCACAGAGATGTCCATTTCTGGCACACAAACCATCTGTGAAGGTGCAGAAGGAGGTGCAGGTAAAGCTGAATTTAGGAGACATGCACCTCTTTGCACTCCAGGTGCATCTCAGAGCTGTGGGCTGATGTAGCAGATTATGAGGGGGTACAACAAGGCTGCTGGAGTGAATTAGCAGTTCTAAACCTCTACAGCCCTTGCTTATCAGGGGTCAGCCCAATTTCAGCTTGCAATGTGATTGGATGCAGAACAGCCCAGGCTAACGATGCCTTTCTGACACCAGCTCGTGCTGGGAGGAGCCCGGAGCTGTGAGTCACATCTCCACCATAGCTGCTGGCAGCTCTTCCATGTGTTCCTGTGCTGTGTGCTTCACTGCTGTGCTGCTTTCCAGCTCAACAGAGAGCATTGTGTGGCTCTCCTCAGTGTCGGGGTTCACTCAGGGTCTGCAGAAGCCCATCCTTCAGTCAGACCTCCCTGTCCCGAGTAGAGCTCATGCCAAGAGCCAAGCTCTGTCACAAATACATAGGAAAAGGTTCATCTGGGATGCTGGCAGACCTAAGCACAGGTTTCAAGTCCAGTTTTTTTTTGCAGGAGGTTTCTGTAGAACATGAGTGAAGGCTGACAGTATTTTCAACAAATACTGTGTGCTTCACTGCCAGTGAAGCTGTCCAGCATAATGAGGCTGGGAGAGAATGCCGTTGTCAGTGTGCAGCAGCCTTTCTTCAATGACTTTTTTATTAAGCATCCTGTCTTTTCTATGCAAATATGGTTAAAGAACACAAGCTTGCTAAACGTGATATGCATCAGAGCTCTGTAATCAAGAGAGGATACTTTTCCTATTATTCATCACATACATCCAGGAAGCCATTACAGTATCTTCTGCATATGGGTGATAAATAATTTACAAATAAATCATCAAAACCATAACAGGTACATTGATGTGATATTGATTCAGAAAAGACATCATACTGCCTGGCTGGAAGTAGCATCGTTATTGATTTGGGGATTTTTTTCCTTTCTCTCTTTCATCTTATCTTAATTTCCAAATCTCCTACTCATGTTTGAGGTTTTTCCCTGTCACCCATGTCAATTGCCTCATAATCTACAGGTGATAACACAACACAAAGCCAGAGTAAAGAAGACAAAAACTGGTTTTAATATAAATGGCTTCATTCAAATTCAGTGCTGAACAAATACTAGACACTAGTCTTAATACTGCATGTATTTATGTTTAGCCTCACAACAATCAATCACACCTGCCATAGTTTAGACAAATGTTGTGGTTAAATTAGTTTAGGCCTTCTATTTATTTTTTTTGTTTTCTTTCTTTTTTTCTTTCTTTTCTTTTTTTTAATTTTAGATGAAAATAAGGTTGGCTTTTAAATGGATCTTACACTAAGAAACTATTATTGTAGGAATATAGTGCCATGGCCTCTGAATCCTCCCCTAGGTTCCAGCAATTTGCAGTTCAAGAACTTCTGGAAGCAGCATCTCTGTAACTGAGACAGCATCAGACGTGTCACAGCTTGACTCCTGCAATTTAGAGACAAGGTTTAATGGGACTTGGCAGTGTTATGTTTTTGGTTGGACTTGGTGATCTTAAGGGTCTTTTTCAACCTGAATGATTCTACTTTTCTATGGAAGTGGATCTGTGTTCATCCTGCAGCTCAGCCCTGAGTCCTACCAGGGACTTTGTCAGAAGCCAGTGTTTGAATTGGAGGGTCAAGGTTTAAATCTGAGTCAAGACCATTTAGTCCAGCAAAACTCCAGATCACTCTTTGGCAATACCTGTATCTCTGCCTGTGGCCTACAGAGAGAGATGAAGGTCCTTTGGACCTTGAGCTGGACTCCCTGGTTAGGTGCCAAAGTCAGACTGGATGGATGTGGGGCAAAGACAAAATCTAGAAGGCTTGCATTTCTAGTGATCCAAAGCCTTCCTCCTTGCAGGACTGCTTGTCAGAGTGTCCAAGGAACTCCAGGTTAGGATGGGTTCCCTAAGAGACCTGTTTGATGACTTAAGAGATTTCTTAATGCAATAAATATCCCTCTTGGTTTAAAAGCAGTTATTACTCCACATGATAAACTTAACAAGTATCATTAATACAGTTTAATGACCATCTCATTTCTTTTTCAGCTGAAATGAATAGTCAAGTTGAAAGTATAAATGATCCAATGGAAACAGAGAAGAAAGATTAAGTAACAGGTAAGACCTTCACAACTATTTTTTCTCCCCTATTTTCCATACAGTTTCTGTATGAAAACTTGCTTTGAAAGCTCCTGAATTAAAGTTAAAATTTACCAAACATAAAAAAAGGGAAAACAGAATACCTAGGAGAAGTAATTGTCTAATATAGCCTGTATTACATCATAAAAAGAAAGACTTTATTTGTTAAGCAAACATTATAGCAGCAATCTGCAGCTGTAATGGATTTAGGTAGTAAATGGCCTTAGATCATCAGAAGGCAAAAGAGCACTGAGGTAAAGAACAGAAGAATAAGTGAGCAAACAATTTTTGTCATTGCTTTGGAGAATGACAGGCAATGTATACTGGTTGGAAGGAAGCTCAGTTCTGTATGAGCTGTGTTCTGGGAACAAAAGGTTCACATTGTAAGGGGTTTGTTGCCCTTGGCTCTCCAGTACCTAATGTCCCTTCAGCAATGCCACTGAAAACAAGGCAAAGTCAGAGAGCTGCCTTCTGGAGCTCTGCTGCCTTTTGGAGCTTTTATTGGCTTTCCACTAAAAGACAGTGCTGTGGCTGGAGCAGTGGTGGCTGTTGAGGAAGTTTTTCACAGGCCTAAATAGCATTTCTTCTAGACTAAAATGAATAATGTAGTGGGAAGACAGAAGTCCAAGGCTCATCCCTAACAAAAAGAAGCAGTAGCCATCTCTCCCTCAGAAGTATTTTTCAGTGCACACTGCTTCTTTTGGTGTAGGGTTTTTGAGAAATACCAATATCATCAACAGCAACATGTTATATTGACCCTTGTAGTGGGGTTTCATGTAGCACCAGAGCAAGGTATACAGTGACAGCAGCTGTAACACAGAGATTTAAAACACAAGGTCTTATTATTGAATGTGACTCCTGGTCCTTATCAGCACACAGGCGATGTGCTACGATACTGCTGGAGTGAGAAGCAGCCCTAATGGTGTCCCATTTAAAAAGTACTGAAGTAAAAATAGGATGCACTCTCAAAAATTAATTAAAATATAGCATCCATAACTCTTCCTCCCCTCCCTTAGCTTCTTGCTCAAACAAAAAAAAGAGGAAATAATGACATTCTTAACTTAAAAATACATCAATATGTTAATACCCTTCCTCTGTTTAAAAAAAGCTGTATGAGTATTACAGTTTTCATGTGGCACTTAAGAAGGCTGTTACTCATGCTGCATTTTCCCATAGAAATTATTATCTGTGAATGTTTAGGGCTGGAGTAATTTTTGCTCCTGAATTAGCAATCAAGTAATAAATCTCTTCAGTTCCACTGCATGATGTGGCTTTGCAGGCATCTTTCTGATGCAAAAGGCCAGATCCTGGGCACACCATGTCTTGCTCAGCAGTTCAATGGCATGCACAGGATTAGAAGCAGGCATCAAATTCATTGCAGCTCTCTGTCAAGTCATCCAAATTCCATTGCTACTGTTTTAATTACTAGGAGCAATCCCCAGGGAGGATTGATCAGCTGTTAAACCTCAGAGAATCTCACAAGGGTTGTTTTGGAGCCAAGAAGGTCCATTTGCTTCCTAGTTTTAGTACTTTAATGTGTTGATTGTCACCAAAGCACCTGCCAGAGCTGCGGTCTCTGGTATCAAGCTGTTGCTTGCTGGTGCTCTGGAGAACCAAGACACCCTGATAAGCACAGGTAATTTGCTCACTCAATAGCAGCTGTTCTATATAAACTGTCACACACACACACTGGACAAAAAATGAAGCCGTAGGCATCTGTTGCTTAAAACATGAGACCTGGATTCTGTGCAGACATTTAAAAATTGTCCTTTTTTTCTTTCCACTTTTATCTCTGCTGCTGTGGCGAAGGAAGGATGCAGGAGAGGAGAGACCCAAGGAAACACTACGGGCAGGCGCTGACATCCACAGCATCATTCTTGGCCGAAAAGAGCACACAGAGATGATCAGCGGGTTGGGAGGGGGGGAGCTTCTGGGGGAATGAGTCTTTGCTTTTAATTTCTTTTTGTTTCTCATTCCATTTCGTTCTGTAAGCCTGTTGGAAAGAATCACAACTTCCCAGGTCTAACAATGTTTTGCAACTAACCCTGCATTTACAACAGTTTCTTCTGAAATGTGAGTCCCTCTCTTACACTGGGTCTTTTTTCCTCCTGCATCATACCATCAGTAGCCTGTTTCCAGGCCCACCCCTTTTCTAGCATCTTTATTTTCTTTCCCATGATCAGCCTAAGCCATGCCACGTCCTTACATGTGAATAACACACATGGCCTCAAACAGCCAGCACCCCACATCCATCCTGCTTTTTCCAGTTAGTTCTGCACATCTCAAAACCAATGCTGTAAGTATGACCTTTGGGTACAGGTGGGCAACAGACATTTCCCCAATGCTGGAAGGACTCTGCATTAGAGGCATCTTTAACCACAGCTCCTGGCTTTAACAGCTTCACCCAGCAGCTTTTGTGAGCCCTCATTACATTTTCCACTGCATATGCATGATTATTTTTTTAAAAAAAGCAATTAATAGTTATTTGGATAAGAATGTTAGTCCATATGTCAATTGTTCTGCCAGCAAATGCTGCACTGAAATTTGTAGAAAAGGAATAAAAGGTTTTCATGTACATTTCCAACTGTACTGTAAGCGAAACTGACAGAAAATACACTGGATAAGAGCACACAACCTGTGTCCCCTGTGGGATGTGCTACAAACTGAACTTTAAAGTACTGCTAAGAAAAATTTGGTCATTTTAAGCAAAGTAATTGATTCTAATTTGATAATTTTAAGAAATATAATTGGTTGTGTTCTTTTTTTTTTTTTCCCAAAACATTCCTGAATCACAGAATAGATATTTAATATCTAGCCAGGAAAAAACAAAGTTAAAAAAAAAGGTAAGACATATCTCTATCCTCCCGTGACCTGGGCTCTTCCCAGCTAGAGCAGTTTCAATGATAAATCCTGTGCTGGAGTAACTGCAAGTTAAGGGTGGCCCAAGCATGGGCTACAATAGTCAATGGTTGTTAATTCAAAAGGGTGTCAAGGGGAAACGAGGATTAGACAGGAAAACAGGAAAGGCATCAGATTGCACACAGAGAGTACAGCCCCTAGAAAGGAAGTCCCCCTCCACCCCTCCCAGCCCCTGCTCTGTGGGACTCCAGCACGTTTGCTTGAGGTGGGATCAGGAGGATATTTCTGTGTGCTGCCCCCAGTGGCACATTCACCCAGGTGAGAATAGTGCCAGAGAGGCTCTGGAGGAGCTTCTTCATCACCTGGAGTGGATGGACAATTCCAAATTGGATCAATGGTAGGAGTAAGTGAGCTAATGTTAGTCCATTAATCACTTTGAGAATTTTGCTAAGATATTTGTATTTGGTAACTGCAGTTCCTCTGGCTCTTGTTCTCTCCAAATACTCTTGAAGGGACTCCTTGTTCCCTTTGAGGTGCCTCTGATGCTTTCCTTTCCCAACCTTGGGTCATGCTTGACAGAATATGTATTTTGGGATGTGGACTTTTCTGCATTGTCCCTTATGTTTCTGTGTATTTTCCATACTGTGTTATTGTGATTGAAACAGGCTGTCATAATAGGTCAGGAGTGGATAAATACATCAGGAGGATGGTATAACTGTGATATCTTCAACTATCCAGTCCCCTGAATGTAGCTCTGTACCTGTTTTGATCGTGCTTTCCCATGGGCAACATTAACATTAGCCATGAACCAGATGCCCACTTTTTTCACCAACTTTGGTTTTAGCAAGGGAGCCAAAGGGACAGCCCCACGGGAGGCTGGATGCTGAGGTGTGGTCATTCAGAAAGAGGTAAAGATTCCTTAAATGTCTTGTAAAGATTGACTGGCAGTTAGAGAAAAAAAATAGCTGCAAAGATGCATCATATTAGACATTCTCTAGCCCCTGACAGTAATTTCATTTTGCTTTATATTTAACCTTGGTAGACAATAGTGAGTCTTCAAAACAGCCTTTTGCTCAGTGGTGTGTGGGCAAAGCACTGAAGTCCAGAAAGTGTAAAGCAAGGAAACCCATGAGTAGATTAAGTCCTTACTGTACTATTTGCAGCCTTGTTTATATCTGTCTTCCTTTGGGGGGGTTTTGATTTGAGTTGTTGGCATTTTTCACTGCTCATAAAGTGAGTATACTTCAGCAGCATGAGTTCTCAGCTGTGTTAATAACAGTCAATGCAGTCAGTCTCTGATGTTCTTCTGCAGATGTGGAAAGTTAAGGAGCTGTTTTTGTAGAAGAACAAGTGTTAGATGGAGAATCACCACACTGGTATTTATGTCAAGGATTTTGATTTAAACTCAGAATCTGTTAACAGTAGGTGGTGTAAAGGGAGCAGCCTTTGGGTGCTGATGTTTGCATTCAATGTAAGAGGCTGTGCTTGATTGTTGTTTCTCCTGTGTCTGGAAGTGCTCACCCCTGCCATTAGGCACGATGTTCCTCAGGCTGGTGACTGCACCCATGATGACATCCAAAGGTGATACTTAGACATAGTCTGTAATAATGGGTCACTGCAGCTAATTGTCACTCTTTCTATAAAGCACTGAGAAAGCCTCTCTTTGAATTAAAACCGTTCTGCTTTAGGACTTGAATGAAATTATATTAAAAAAAAAAAAAAGAGTTTTCTCTATATGCAGTGCATGCTGGCTTTGCTTTTAAAATTACAAAATTTAACAGAGTATGTGGATCTATTTTCTTGGGGAATAGGGATTTTTATCATAATTATCATCCAGGATTTGCCTTACCCTGACATTTGTGATATACGTTTTAAAAAAGTGTAAAAATTGAAAAAGGTAATTTTCTTGACCAAAAAATATGTTTTTACTTCAATGCAAAGAAATGTAGAATGTTGCTTGCAAAATGTCTTCTAATAGTTGGTCTAGTAGTTACATGGGTTAACATCTGCATTTTTTGTTACCTCGCCATTTACATGCTGAACCTGAGTCTCGTTACTTTCCTTGTACTTAAAGAGCCAATGCCTTCATAACTACCTTGTTAAAGCAAATAGTTAATAAAGCTTGTCCTGAAGACAAGGCAATGCCACTCGTGTGTTTATAATCTCTCACCATGCTGATGGTGCAGGGGTCATTTTGGTTGTTCATGAAAGACATTGCAGGTTGGATGTGCCATCAGCAACACGTGCAGCTGTATCCTCATTAAAATTTGTCCTTTGGTAGATCCTCCTGGCAGGGGGGTTTTTAGAAGATTTTGCAGCTCAAAGGGAAAAATGCATCTTGACCAGTCCCATTGCTGCACAAGAGATGTTACAAAACCTGTCCTGTTGCATTAAATCCCAGCATCTGTTATCTGTCCGAGAATACTCCATATATATGCAATCCACAGATATAATAGAGAATTATGTATGCTAGGTGTTATCTGTCCTTTCTACATCACTTATTTTTAAAATGGATAGGTAGAAGGTACCTCAAAGATCACAGAAGTGTTTTTATTTCTTCCATGATACCGACAGAGGTGAAACTGTGTGTATCAACCCAGCCCTGCTGTTGTCAGCCAAGGGTTTGATCATCAGTAACTGAAGTGAGGGGGCCGGCGGTGTGGGTTCAACACTCTCCACCAAATGGCTTCCTTCTCTGAAATTTCACCTTTCCTTGAGTGCAGCCCCTGGACTGCCAAGTGGAAGAGGACAGGGTACAGGAGATGCATGGCACTGGGGAATGTTTGCCGCAAATGAATGTGGGGTCTGAGCTAACCTGAGAGAGAGAAATATCAGCAATAGCCGTGTTTCTCACTGGCTTCAGCTGTTCTCACTTTATCTCCAGAACTGTACAGCAGTGGAAGCACCTACTTTACCCACACTGTAGCTGTTTCTGCTGCAGCAGTGTGCATGTTTAAAGAGAGAGCAAATAAACTGCCTTCTTACCTGGGAGAAAGTACTGTCCATCCCGCCCTTACTGACTAGCAAGAGGAAAAACTCCATGGCACTGGAGTATGAAGAAGGGCATGTGTTTGAAGCGGCACAGATCCTCCCAGAGATGGATGTTTTTCCAGATGATGTGGATTAGGAGAGTCTTCTTGACAGATTTCTAAACAAGGTCTGAAAGGGAAGGTGTTAAAGTGGTGGATTTGTGCCTGGGAAAGTCTTCTGGAGCCGATTACATTGGAAGTCAATCTACATCTACAGAAACAGAGGCCCTATTACCAATTTCCCTAATCAGCTTCTCAGAGAGTGTCTCCAAGAGAAATTGGGTTACCTTTCAGGATTTCCATGGGAATCTCCTCAGAGGGTTATGTGCGTGTTTTAAATTGGCTTTGATTCCTCTCCTAGCCCCCTCACACAGCAGCTTCCGAAGGGGCCATTATGACCTTGGTTTATTTGTAAGGTAAAAACTGCTTTGGGATTTTAATTAGTCCTGGGGTTGGGCTTCTTCTTTCTTTTTTTTTTTTTTTTTTACTGAAGTAAAAGTGTCCAGAGACATTTAAATACCCTAATTTCTCATTCCACTAGAATTATCAGCAACTCCTTAAAGTAAATGTCAAATCACTATTAATTGTTTCAGAATTCACTGATAAAATATTTATCATAATGAATTAATTCCTTCAGAAAAAAAAAAAAAA
>VXBU01008285.1:837625-863249 GCA_013400315.1 Bombycilla garrulus
AAAAAAAAGAAAACCAAAAAGATTCCTGATGAAAATACAGACGGTGGAGGAGGTACTCAGGGAGGCTGCTCCATCTGGTGGTAGCTCAGGGCTCATGGTTTGGGGGGGGGGCCTACCTCTGTTTGCATTACACAGGTGACATTTTCCTCCAGTTTAACGCTGTTGAGCATCATTTGAGTGGATGGTAGAAGAGCAAGTCCATGCACTTGGTTGATGTTGGAAAACGTGGTTGGCATTTGCCACTAGACACATCTCACCTATTAAAAATAGTCAACAAGACCTTCCTGGTTTTCCTCAGGAAAAGTGGAACAAGCTTTTGTAAATAATTTTCAGTGCAAGTCTGGTAGCAGTGCTGCCACCACCTGTTGCAGAGGCCAGGGAGCCTCTTTGGCCTTTGCCCTGTACTTACAAATCCTACTTGTCTCCTACCAGTTTCCATATACCTGCTTGGTAGAAGTGTCCTTCTGGATGGGAAATATAAGCTTAAATTGACAGGCCGCAGGGAGGGCGTGAGACTGCGTTAGGTTTGTATATATTTAAACTCATTGGCAAGTAATTGCCAGGCACCAAACATAAATAACTTTGGGACAGGAAAAAAAAACTGAGACAAGGTATGCCACAAGACAGGATGTCTCAGTATGGTCAGGTTGCTGCTGGAGGCATTTGAGGCAGATTAACCTCCTGCGCAGTGTTTTTAAAGACTAGAAGAATGGACAAGGCCAAGGGGCTCATTTATCTTTGTACACCTCCATGGGTCCATTCTTCAGCTGGTCTTTTCAGAGTCCCTACAAATGCCCATGCAAGGCAAAGCCATATCATCTTTGAACCCGGGCAAGGTGATCGCTGCACACTCCAGGACCACCTGGATCACAGTAACTGTGGTGAAGAGGACTCAGAGGATCTTCCACACAGATACATGAGTGCATCCAGGATGAGTCTCGAGGCACCTTCATCTCACAGTGCAAGCAAAGCTCCCCTCAGGCATCTACACCCTCTGCAGTTTCAGCTCTGCAAGGCAGGCATCACACTCCCAGAGGTGTATAGCTCATGGCCTCGGTTAATCTCTGAACTGGAACTCTCTCTCCTCTCTGTGAACTCTACAGTAGAGAGGCCCTTTCTCTGACAGAGGCATCTCGAAATGCGGGTGATACTTAGGAAGGACCCAGCATTGTTGGTGTCCAGTTGGGAGGCTCAGAGATACTGTGTTCTGATTCTGGATCACATTGTCCTGATCACGATTATTTGGTGTTTAGCAATTGAAATTTGTGAAAGTTCTGATTTCGGGCATCTTACTCTTCCCCTAGCTCTGCTAGCACCCATGATGACAGGCTGTACTTCTGTCCTGCACACTGTTTTATTAGCACTCCGCCCTGCAGGGAGAGTTAACATCCTTAGTGGGCACAGATCTCCTTGGGGCACCCTTGGTGTGTGCTGGAGGATCTGGAGCTGATTGGAGACGCCACAAGACACCCCCTGCTCATCTAACAGCCTCAGGAGTGACAGGACCACTCAGGCCATGAGGCATGTGCTCGTCAATCACATTGCTGTGGGGCACTTTATAGTGGTATCAAAGTGTTGTAGCACCTACAAAGCCCTAATGGTCAGTTTGGGTTTGAGACGTTGTCTCTGTAGAGCTGTGGATGGTGACAGACAGTGTGAAAAAAGGAGGCTGCACAGCCTCTTGCAAAGAAGGTGCTGAAAGCGAGATAACAGTGCTGCTCCCTGCTGCTGGAGTATGATGACCATGCTCCGTGCAAGTATTCTGTTCTGCTTTTAAAACCCTGCAAGAAAAAAAAAGAAAAAAAAAAAAAGGTTTTTGCTGCAGATTAAGCTTTTTCTGTCAATTTTGGCTCAGAGACAAATTCTGCTCAACATGAGCTTGCAAAAACGCATATTCACTAAAGCAAAGAGCATACGCAAACACAGAAATAAAGATGCATATGCATAAACCAAAACAAATACCAGAAAATAAGGCAATAATTCTCTTCTTACGAAATTAGAGCATTGACATGAGCATTTTCCTCATTTGAAACACTAAACAACCAACTCATGGCTAATTAGGGCTGCAATATTCAACAAATATGCCATATTGATTACATGCTCCGAAACCAATCAGTCTCTCCATTTTAGATATTGAGCCATAAGTGAAGCATCAAACATAGCCAATGTTTCCTGATTGCTATCGATAACTTCACAGCCCGTTCAAATACCCAGAGATCAAAAAGATTTCAAACCCCTCATCCTAGTATTTTAACACCACATCTCTCTTCTCATCCCTCTTGCTCTCCTTATTTTGGGGAATGTGCAGTGTAATCTTATTTTGGGGAATGTGCTGTGTAATCTTATTTTGGGGAATATGCAATGCACTCAATGCTGCATCGGCCAGAAATGTGGTGACAAAACCAAAGTATGACTGCTGGTCTCTGTGGATGCTTGACTGGCACTTAAATGCATTTTTTAAATAGTGGAAGGGAATCTGTAAGCAGTGGATCAGCTCTCAAAACGGGATTTGTTTAATTTTTAATCTGCTTTTTAAAAAAAATTTAAACCAGCCCTTAATCAAGTGAATTTATATTTTTAATCCATTGGGCAAATCCATTATTGAATCTTAAAGATAAAACAGACACTCATCATATTTCTCCAGACAGACATGTGTCTGCCCTGGAGCAAGGGAAAAACAGGGTAAATAAGCCCAGGGTTTTCCATCTAACTGATTTCCCCCTTCCTCCCCAAATCTCCGTTATTTAAAAAAATTTCTACTGGGCATGAAGAACTGGCACTGGTACCCTTTCCCTTGCAGTTTAAAAGGGACGGTAGTTCACAGTGTGCCTTGGGCATAGGCTAGGCGGGGCCACACTGCATGTGGTGAGAAAACACCTTTTACCCAGAGTGGGGGTCAAAGTGTAGTCACAGTCCTCATATCATCCAAGTCCGAGGTCTGGAAGACAGAAACAGCAGCTATCACCTCTCAGGAGACACTTGGTATCCATGCTGCTGGAGAAAAAGTGCTTCCTTTCAAGCTGCCTCAGCACAGCAGTTTCAGACAGGAAAGAAAATAAAAAGTGAAACATTCTCTGTGTTTACCATTTAGGTCAGTTGCCCTAATTTGGTGGGGAAGGTGTTAGCTCCTTGTTGTGAAAAAGTGAGTAGGTAATAGCAGAGAAAACCCCAGCACTTTCTGTCTGGCATTTCTGACAATAAATTATTTACTCTTTGGAACCATTCAAAGTCATAGAATGACCCTGAATGGTTTGGGTTGGAAGGAATCTTAAAGATTGGCCATTTCCAAGCCCCCTGCCACACGTTCCACGAGAGGTGGAAGCTCCCTGAGCCAACAGGCTCAAGGCTCCCTCCAGTCGACATTTCCAGAAATAGAGCTTTCACAACTTCTCTAGCTAATTTCCCAAGTCTCCTCAGACTCTCATTAATCACAAGTGCATGTTATAATGCACCAACAATACACAAGAGTTGAAGTCTAGAAAGATAAGCAGCATGTTATGATTTAACTTAGTGAATACAAAAAATTATTTTCTCAGTTGCAGGCTTCGGTGAGAAGCTTGCAGTAATTGTTGGTTAGTCCTGGACAATAAAGAGAAAAACTGTAATTACCTACATGGAGACGAAGTAAATATTTTGCTTGGAGTGAGTATGGCATGTTGTCTCCCATTCATTAAAAGCTGGGAACTGAAAGTGGATTTTTTTAATTTATTTTTTTTGGGGGGGAGGGGGGCGGTAAGAGTTCTGTTTGCAGTGAGTTATGAAATATTTTTTAAAAATCAATCAGAAGCAGATAGTGGAAATGCTTTATATCCAGTTGTGCTTTCTGCACTCTCTTACAGAAAGGCTCTTAGGCATTCTAAAAAATGACAGCGAAGGAGACAAAGAAAAAAAAAACAATCAGAGAAAAAAGAACAGGAAGAGAACAGCCCCCAGACCATGGCATTTGTTCACAGATGGGCCAAACTTTTTCCCACGAGCTTGGACAAGAGCAGAGTTGTTTGTCAGGCTATCAACCTCCCAAACACTTATACCATGTGTGTACAGATGATTGGATGTCTCTTCCAACATAACTAATTGCAGAGTTTCCCCTCTGGTGTGAATTGGATGCTTTCTCAGCTTCCTTTAAATGTTCAGCTTTGTTTTCAGCCAAAGCTTGTCCTCACACTTGGTGTGTGAGCCTGCAGCAGAAGTGGGAAGGGACGATGATGAAATGGCTCTCCCCAAAGACACTCCTGTCAGGAGAGCCTGTCCCAGCAGGGGAAAAGGGACTCGAGAAATGTGCACTGAAGGCTTCAGAGGCCTCTGATGCTAAAAAAGAGCAAGATCCATGCAAGCAACATGCATTCAAGAAACCTACAGGGAAAAAAACAATTGATACATTTTCTTATTTTGGAAGAAGGATTTTGGATGCACTCACTGACTACACAGACCAGAAATTATCACCACATCACTTGAGATGTGCTGGAAGCTGTCCTGCAAGACAGAACTAATTCAGGGCATCTTAAAGCAACTGACAGACTTATCTGTACTTCATCTCTTCTGGATAAAGTCCCTGAGAAAACTTCAAAACTTGAAAATGCCAAGTTCCAGAAAACTTATGTTTCTAGAAAGCTCTCCTAGATTTTCATTTAAGAAAATGTATAGCTATTGGTGTGCTGAAGTGAGACAGCCTGATTTAAAGAATGATTGAATGCTGAAAAAGTAAATCTTCAAATAAAAATATGAAAGAGGAAGAAGTAAAGTTCATATTTAACATGTTGTCTGTATTTTGTAGTCTTTACAAAGAAATTCACACTTCATTTCTATTCCATCCCTTAACTGCCTGGTTTTGAACAAGATATAGCAATTTGCCACAAAAGAAAACACCCTTAATTATTGTTTCACGTCACAGTCTTGTGGAGCCTTACGCAATGGGAGCTTTAAGTACAGAGGTTTTATCTCAACCCCAAATGCATCACCACATATCTCATTACAAAGATGTTCATCCTCAGACTAGAAACTGACTCATCTGCTCCTACAGAAATTGCTGTCAAAGCATTAAAAAATTATTTGGAGTTCCAGTTTGGATCGATTATATTAATTGAATTTTATCTCTCCTCCTATCTTTTGTGCGAAGGACATCAGATTCAACAACACAGACCATTTGGATGGCCTGAATTGATACGGATCCTTCAGAGACAAAACATGTTCAATCCAATATACACTGAACAATGACAGACATTCCCTTCCAGATTTTGTTATGGAGTCAAGGTGTCTGAGGATATGCAATTTAGTTAAGAGATTACCAGTTTCAGGCACCCAAAATCCAGAGGAGAAATCTTGGTACTGTTGATGCTGAAAGCAGAGCAATCCCGATATCAGACATCTGGTACTGGACATGCTGGAGGAGATCCTTGGATTTTTGGAGTCATGGAATATACAACCACTCTGCTCTTCATTTCCCAGGACCCTCTCGTATTTGACAGCTGCCAGTTTGCCTGGGTCTTTCTTGACATGACCTTCCTCGGCTCAGCTCCATCCCATCTCTTCCCACATTAAGGTCCCTCTGTCTTTTCTCTGTCCATTCCTTTGGTATTCCTTATCAAGACAATGGTATTAAAGTCAGGAGCTCATAAAGAAGCAACCAAATTAAAAGGCAGAGTACTTACTAAATGAGCAGTCATTTAGCACAGAGGTTTTCTTCCAGAAAGCAGCAAAGATTTTGAGCCCATTATTTAAGAAAACCTGTCTGCAGCTTTTAAGAATCAACATTTGGGAAGAGACGATGGTAATTATTTTTAAAAATCTGTAATCTCCCACCAGTCATGTACTTGTAAAGAAGAACAAAATTTTCATTTTTATTGTTGCCCATCCAGTTTCTTTAATGATAAAATACTTCTTTTCAGTTGTTGTTTTTTTATGTTTTTTTTTTTTCTGGTGAAAGCCTTCATGAGCAAGAAGTCCCTCATTAAGCTGATAAGAATGTTTCACTTTAGTGAACCATTCCAAATGTCCCTGCCAAGTTCTGAGGTGGCTTCAATCTCTAGGTCATGCCAAATCATTTAATCTTGTAGGTAAAACCATTCAGTACAGGAATAAGAAAATAAAAAATATATAGAATAACAAGAAATAAGAAAAAATAATAATACTAAAAAAAAAAAAATCTGACTGAGGCCAAAAAGAATTTGCAAGAATCTATGCTGGTGGAGTTCACCGCAGTGCAGCTCAACCTGACCATTGTGAGGCCTTCTCCCTACAGCATATTAGCACTCTGTCCTGGGGTGATTTTATCATGATACTGTGTTCCCCAATTGTCTGCTTTATGGCTGTGTAGCTTTAAGGTGGCTCCAGGGGAGGAGCAGAGCCCGGGAGCCCTGGCATGGGCTTTGTTCAAAGACTCACTACAGAGATTGCTGGGTACAGCATCCACCAGATGAGAGATTGTTGCCTCACTAAATTAGGTTTTTTCTAACTTAAGCAAGAAGTTTCCTTTCTTCCTTTCCCTGGCTTGGAGGCTGCACCAGCAAGCCTTTCAGTGGCTTCTGTTTTGTTTTCTCTTCAACAATTTGGTTTGGCTTTGGTCCAAAGTCAGGCGGTCGCCAAGGTGGCTGACTGGGATCTTCAGGAGACCGGCAGAGGGGTCGCTCTGGCCAGCCCAAGACCTCGGGAAAAGCTGAACCAACTAGAGAAAGGACACCAAAATCCACGAGCTTCATCTGCTGTGAGGAGGAGATCATTAGAGGTTCAACAGGTTCCCATCTGTTTTGCCTGAGCTGCTGCATGAACTGCTTTTTCCCTTGCCTGAGGCAAAGGGAAGGCCGCCATTTTGCCTTCCTCACCATGCAGCAGCAGGTGTGTTTTTCTTCCCTGGGCATTTTTAGTTTTTTGTTCTGCTGAGGGAGGGGGGTCTTAGGTTCTGAAAGTTCATTATCTAGCATTTATTCAGTCTTTTTTTCTGTGCTGTGCAGGCACCTTGTGTTGTTAATAAACAGTTGGGGTCTTTTCACTTTCACCCACTGGTATTAATTTATTTCATTGGCAGAAAAAGGGGATTACTGAAGCCCTTCTCTTTAGAGAAGACACTCATTCCAGAGCATTTTTCTCTTTAATTTGTCTCTAAACTGAGACACATGCCATGTGTTTTGGCTATCTTGTATTTGCTTCACCATCTTTGACCTTTCAGTATCTTATGGACATGTCAAAATAGATTTTGCCCAGCAAACTCTCACAGAAAGGAATTGGCTTGCACAGCCCATTCCAACATTTCTGAGCCAGGACCAAGGTAGCATTATTGGCCTCGGTGGGGTGATAACACATTAAAAAGCCCCTTCTGCCACCTCATTTATTACCCAAAATGGCATTGCATGGAAATATTAGAAGATCCAGTATCCACAGAGATAGGCAAATTTTAATGATTAACTGAGGAACTATTAAATTTGACTTCACTGCTCCACTGTCATTATGGAATTAGTATTAACGGCCATGTACTTGCTGCAGGATATGTAATGAGACTTGCTAGAAATGACAATGCCAAGGATCTGTATGTCTATAATTATAAACCCAGTACATATAATTTAGAAAGAAAAAAAAAATTTCAAAATCTCTCATGAGCCTCAGTTAGTGCCAAATTCTGCTTGGGTCTCTGGAATGTGAAGCCAAATAATTTTATTTTTCCTCCCTCTCGTCTTCTCTCTGAGTCTCTTGCTCTCTCTGGTTGCTTTTAATTAAGCCTGGACAAAAATCAGTAGATAGAAAATCAACACTTTTAAAAATGTCTCATTGCAGGATGATGGCAGAACAGCTTCTTGAAAACTCCAGCAGTTTTTCATTGCAACGGCCATAAAGAGTGCAGTAGTGTCAAGCCTCCTGGATAACCTAACATAGCTGCTTGGGAAAACAGAGGACCAGAAGAGAGTAAATTTGGACCAGAAGAGAGTAAATCCAAGACTTGTGGTGTTGCCTGTTGCCCCATCTAAGTTGTACATAAGTATGTTAAAATTTGCCACTCCTTGCTTTGGTGGCAATTCCCTCCACATGAAACACATCTTCCTTTGGTCTCCACCAGCACCATACTGTGTGTCATTTTTCTTTGGCCTTTGACTTCATCTCTACCTCCTTTCTGGCTCTTTTCAACACTTTTCTGGCTGTATCCTTTTCAAAGCATCTCAATCCTCCAGTGAATAGCCAGGTGCTCTTTGAAGATCTAAGTTCTCCCCTCATCACTTGATTTGGCTGTTTTTACTTTTCTGTCATGAGCATCTGATCCAACCACTGGAGCTTCCTATTCTCTGACAGCCATTTATGCCTCATCATCTCCTCCACAACTGCATTTTTCACTTTGTCTTCTCTTCTTGATCTTCCCAGTCCTTCTAAAACATTTGCTTTCACATATATTTCAAGTTTCTCCTTTTCCTTTCTTGTGCTAATGTCTCATGTCCTTACACCATCTTCAGGGCAGTGCTCACCTTTAAGTGACAAACCTTCCTCTC
Organism: Bombycilla garrulus; assembly: GCA_013400315.1. Taxonomy (NCBI): domain Eukaryota; kingdom Metazoa; phylum Chordata; class Aves; order Passeriformes; family Bombycillidae; genus Bombycilla; species Bombycilla garrulus. Next base: position 846,094 of record VXBU01008285.1, read on the forward strand.
ATCCTGAAGACCTCTCTGCCCCTTCAGGCTCTCACATATTCAGTAGATGCACAACTGACTCTCTGGATGGATTAATCAAGTAGGAAATTTTTTTTCCATGAGTCCTGGTCCTCTTCTACCAAAACGAGGAATATCCTGTGGATGGCAGAGGCTCTTATAGTACAAAGACATATCTTGGCTTTGATATTTTTTCTCTAATCTTTTTCTCCCCAGGGATGATGGACAAACATAATCCTTGTTCTTACTATCATTTTGTAATGCTCATATGGGCTTGATGTGTCACCTTCTGTCCAAAATCAAATTTTATCTCCAGTCCTGCATGTTCTCTGTTATCTACAGGAGTTATTTATCACTGACCTTGAATAGCAGCTCTTGCCCCCAGAAAAGCCTGCTGTACCCACCTGCAAATTTATATAATTTTCCTTTTTTCCTTTCACCCAATCACAGTGCAAACCTCTGCTCTGTATTACACAAAATACAGAAATGGTTTTTATTTTAAACACTCTTCTTCCTCACAAGATACAACCAGTGCACTGTTTGGTTACCTACAGGGAATGTCTTTGTCATGCTCTCTCTTTCCTAACTTCTCTCTCTAATATTTACAACAACTTCATTTGATGCTGTTTTGAGATTTTTTTTTTAAATGAAAATATGGGAGAGTATTTTAACTCCAAAATTCTCATCAAATACTCCTGTTCATTGAGACACCTCTACTGAGTTGTTAGTGTTGGTAGCACATTCTAGAAAAGTTGTCCTGAGTTGTCCCAGAGCATCCAGGAGATGCCACTATGAATGTGTTGAAACTGATTCTAGAGATGCCCTTCAGAGTCCACACTGGGAAATTGCTGTCAGGAGAGCCAGGATCTGGCAGCAAATAACTGTTGTAATTGTGTTATTGTTGACAGTGTTTCTGTAAACTCTGCCTCTAAACAGAGGGGGAAGTGCAGGTGGCAATGCAGTTCAATTGCTGTGGATTTATCTCTGGAGAAAGAAGTGATTAACAGACTTTTCTTAGATGACTCTGACTTGTGCCTCCTCTCAGACAAAGTTATGGCAGTTTTTTTCAAGACACGCTGCTTTGGGATTTAAAGAGTAAATTGGCAGTGGTATTGTAATGACAACAGAAAGCAGCACAAGGACAGAAAAGGCTGCTGTGATTCATGAATTTGGGCCCTCACAGTGGGAATAAAAAGATGTATCTGTGAATGAAATAAGATACTCACTATTTTTATGGAATAATTAAAAAAAATAAAAAAATAAAAGAGCAGGCTAAAGATTCCTTGTGGCCACACAAATCTGTCTTTGTTCAATAGGGTGTTGATTTTATTTTTGAAATTCACCCTGTGACGCCAGAGTGCCCACCTCTGTACCCTAATTGCAGATGCTGTCTGTGCTGCTAATGGATGACGTTTCAAGGTATCCCCTCCAAATAAATGTAAATTGCTGTAAGTCAGAGCCCTTTAAAGCATTTCAATATTTGAAGTCAGTTTGTGGTACTGTTGCCCACCTGCCTGTCCTTTTTCCTCTTGTTCTTCCTTTTCTGCCTCTTGTCAGTAGCAGCCTATCTCTGCAAGCCCAGTCAGGAGTTTGGTTTGTTTTTTTTTTTACCAACTGCTGTGAGTCCATGATCAAAACAAACCTTGAAATATTTTGGACAGATGATGATACACCTGGTCCAGGGTTTTGAGTTACTGTTATTACCACATACTGTGCTTACCTTTTTTCAGCAACAAAGCTACAAGAAAAAGACAGAAGCAGAGGGAAAAACTGCATTTTCTGGAGTCAGTGTTCTAATTTCTCCTTTTTGACGTTTGCACATACTGTTTTGTCTCCAAGAATATAGGATATGCCCTTCAGAACAAAAGAAAATGAAAGTTGAGCTGTTCAAGTCTTTTCAGCATCCAGAGGAGGTGCATGAGGATGGTGAAAGGTTGGAAGAGAAGCTGTATGAGGAGCAGCTGAGGTCACTTAACTTCTTCAGCCTGGAGGAGACTGACAGGAGACATCATTGCAGTCTACAGCTTCCACACCAGGGGAACAGGAGGGGCACTGAACTCTTCTTCCTGGGGACCAATGGCAGGACTCAAGGGAACGGCATGAAGCTGAGTCAGGTGATGTTTGGTTTAAAATTCAGGAAAAGGTTTTTCACTCAGAAGGTGTTTGAGCACTGAAAGAGGCTCCCCAGGGAACTGTTCACAGCACCAAGTCTGACAGATTTTCAGAAGTTTTGGACAATACTCTCAGGCCTCTGGTGGGGTTTTGGGCTTGTTCCCTGCACAGAGTCAGCAGTTGGAGTTGATCACTCTTGTGGGTCCCTTCCACTCAGGATATTCTATGATTCTCTCTTTCTCTCCTGTCTTCCAGGAGATATTTGGCTCACCCTTCCCTGGCACGGTGGGAAGTTTACACTCCCCCAAGTGGCTGCTGCACTCTGGTAGCAATCAGTAGATACAGAGACATGAAATGAAGCTCCAGGAAGGAGATGGAGAACTGCCTGTAGGTGGGGCCTGTTGGTTGGTGGTGGATTTTGCTGCTGCAGCGAACAAGGGAGATTTTCCTAGGAGGCTTTCACCTATCCTCTGCTCCCTCTTGCTCACTTTTTCTGGCTCCTGGACTCCAAAAATACTTTCACAAAGCCAAGTGATGCTGCAACATCAAAAATAGGAGTAAAATTATGAACAATAACTGCAAATAAGCAGGGAACAAGATCAGAATCAGGTGTGTAGCTATGAGACCTTCTTAAGCCAGAAAAAAAAAACAAAAGAATATATGGAATAAGGTTAGTTAACTTTGCCACCTAAATGAACATTATATGGACAAATATTCTGTACACATGCACCATTCAGCAGCATGTTTAATTTGTTAAGCACAAATGGATTCAAAAAGTGAGCCCCTTTATCTTCATTAAAACTGATGAGAATGAATTGCAAGATGTGGCATTATTATTCTAGCATGATTCACCTGGCATGTGGAAACCTCTGAAGCATTAAGGAGCACAAATAGGCTGCAGCATGGCCACATTAGACTTTGCCATCACCACCTTGACAAATCTGAGCCTTTTCTCTCCTGCACCACAGGATGCCTTAAAATAATGGCAGCCCAACAGCAGCAACAAATGAAAACAGGCAGAAAGCTCTCTCACATAAGAAGGTATTAGAGGAATTTGCCTTCTGTTTTCAAAAAAGATTGCCACATACCCAGTAAGCAGATGCCTACACAGCTCTTCAGCCTTTGCAAAACATTGCTTCATGTTCTTCATGTTCTATGGCAAAATAGGTCATTAATTTTGAAACTGCTCTTTCTAGGCTTACAGGTATTTTAATTGACTTTTTCTTCATTATAAAAAGGTAGAGCTGTATCACTTTTTGCTCTTAGGTTTTCTGTGCTACATACCCTTTTTTTGGGCTCTCTACCCTTCGTGCTGTCATTGCTCACAGAGCTTTTCAAGGCTTCCTGAAAAAGGCCATCAATCTAAATTAAACCAAAAAAGAAATTTAAGAGTGAGCAAAGCTTGTACACAGATTGCTCAAGCCAGCAAGTGCCTGTGGGCTGGGCAAAACACCCTTGAGTTTCATAGGCTCAACCATAAGCCTTACTTTGAATGTCAACACCCCAACAAAGTTCTACAAAATGCTAATGGTTTGGTGACAATGACGTCATGGCTTTGGGAAAAGGCATATGACTGTTAATGAATTTGCACTATGTGGAAGAGTAAAATGCTATAGCTGAAGGTGGACACTGTTTTCAGCAAACCCTTGCTTTCACAGTGGAACCTTTCTTGTAACCCTGTGTGGATGCCAAGGTCCTTAAACACAAGAGTCCAAGCAGCCAAGTGAGGCACCAGGAGTTCACCACTGCCAGAACAACCTTCCCTTGCCACGTATGAAACCACAGCAGTAAATTATGTTTGCCCTTGGGACAGTGCAATGGCCTAGTCATCTGAAGCATCTCAGAAGATTTTGACCTAATATCTCATTAAATATCTCATTAGGATAATCCCCTTACCATTATCAATTTGTGATGAAGCTTGCTCCCATCTCTGGTTTTCTGGAGATGAGCTAGAGTTCACAAAGAGAAGCCTCAGAAATGATAGGTCCTAAATGCACATGTAGAGTAGATTAGATCTTCTATATTATAGCTCCGTTACAGCAAATCCATAGCCTTTCATGGACACAAGCAGAATGATTGCCATTTAAGAGTAAGACTTCTTGTGGCCAAAAATACATCTTTCCCCCAACTCGCAATTAGATCACAATCACAGCATTTCAAATCAATAGCTAATCAACACCTCTTTGTACTTTCTAGGCAGGGATTCAACCTGATCATTCATTCATTCATTCATTCATTCATTCATTCATTCAGTCAGTCAGTCAGTCAGTCAGTCAGTCAGTCAGTCAGTCAGTCAGTCATTCCTTAATCATCTCCTCTTTTTAGACCTGTTGCTTTAAATCCTCGGTGCAGGAGAAGACGCCTTTGTGGAGTTTTGAAGATGATCCTTACAGACTATTTCCCAGAAGTGGCACTCACCCAGCAACACTGCTCTCAGTTTCCTTTCTGCAGTTCAACAGCTGGTCCACATGTTGTGGGTTAGGTTTCTCGGTGAATTTTTTTCCCATTTTTCACCCGAAAAGGAAGGCGGAGATGATGCCTCAGTTATGGACAGCAAGGTAATTGAGTTAACAAAAGAGTAGCTGATGGCTCTGGCATACGACCAGAATGGTTTGGGGGAGGGTAGTAGCAGTTTTTAGTCATGCGTGTGCAATCTGTCCATGCTGGGAGTGGGGACAATTGTCTTGCAGTTTTGTCCTGGACTTTCTTGCACTGCTCACAAAACAGAGGGAGGTCCCAACCACTCCCTGTTGACTGAGACTTTGGCCACGGGCAGGACTGAGAGAGGCCGGTGCCTCCTGCCTGAGTTTCAGGGCAATCACCCCCACCCCGCGCCATCTTGTCCAAGGCCACTGATGCCCCTCATGATGGCTCAGCAGAGCGCCCCCTGGCGGCCGTTCTGCACAACCTGCGCGCACCCGCGCCCCCTGCTGGACACAGCTCGCCAGTGCAGCGCTCTCCTCGCGCTCCGGCCCTGCTGCGGTCACGGTGATGCCTGGACAGGCTGACCCGGAAACAGAGACCAGGTAGAGAAAAAGAATAAAAAGGTATTTATTGAAAGGATACAGTTTGGGCAGTGCAGGAGCCCCGCCGGGGCTGCACCCAAGTCAAATCCACAAACAGTCACAAAATGAATCTCTGGTCATGAGGTCTCACGCTTTCATAGGTTTTGGTCCATGAGCATATTGGAGTTAATTGTCCAATTACAGCCTCAAGTTATGAAGCTCCATCCTCCTTGTTCTCTCTCTTTCTTCACTGTTGTTTACAGTCTTGGGACTAAAATTTGTCCTTGGTCCCAAGCTAGAAAGAAATTGTTTTGGCTCCCTGCTCTGTGAAGAGAGCTTCCCAACCCTTAGTATGAAGCCCAGAACTGCACACTAAAACAGCATACAATCTGAAAAATATAAAAGCTAAAACTTAAGGCATCATTGGCTACACCAAAGAGGAAACATAGTGCTTAGTGTTTGGGAAGCATCTGTTATTGTGTTGTTGTTTGTTTTGTTCTATTATATATGCTTTTTATGGTAAATAACTGTTATTCCTTTTATTACATTTTTGCTTCAAAGCCCCATAATTTTCAAAGTTATAACAATTTGGAGGAAGGGATCTTCTTTCCATTCCTGGAAAGTTCCCATCTTCCTTGGGAGAAATTTATCTTTTAAACCATAACACCCTCCCATCTGTGATTTGGGTCTAGAGAGGGTAAGTTCCTCTGGCATACCAGATCCAGCCTTCATCAAAGATTAAATTCAAGATCCTTAACTCACGTGTCTCTGAGGCTCTGGTTCAGTTTGGTGTTGAGAGGCCAGGTGTTCCCAACAGATCCTCATATCAGATCTTGACTAGCTCCTCCACTCATTTCTTTTTCCTTCTCCCTCAGTCTTGCTAAATTCCAAATAGTCACCCCTTATTCTTGTGTGTCCACACTGTGACCTCTCTTTAATGAATAGTTGGGGAAGGATGAGAAGGGAATCAATCCCAGCATGTTGGTTATTACATTTTGAGGAACCAAAGGCTTTTTCTGGCATTTCAATCACACAAGGAGACAGCTCTGTTCTTCTTCAGTGGAACTTATAAATATAGGAATAAGGAAAACTTCAGAAACAAGAGGCAGGGAGAAGGGAACAGGCTGGCTCTGACTTTGGGGTGGGTGCTCACTTGCTCACTAGCTTTGCTGGTATTAAATATGTAAATAGATGTATATATCCAGAGCAAGGTTTTTCCTTTGTGTATTTGCTTTCTAAAAAAATTGGTTGACAAACCAGATTATCCCTTGGGTGTTTGGCCACATCACAGCTTCTTAGGAAGAGTTTTGCATATTAAAAAATCTTCTTTCTGCTGGAAAACTTGTAACTTCTCCCTTGGCACCTCTGGGTGCAGCCCTTGGGCACCAAGGAATAGATGAAGGTTTTATGTTGCCGTGTCTGTCCGCAAAGGGATAGGGAGAGAATGATGGGACGGGGGAGCACAGAAACCCCCCCATTCCCGGAGGCAAAAGAGCAGGGAGGCACAGAGCTTAATTTAGAGAAATTAATACTTGGCTTGCCAAAAGACCTCAAGGCATCACTGAATACTTTCAAGGGGAAACCCATGCTGGGGAAGCTTTAATTAAACTAAACAGCTGGCAAAAAAAGGTAGCAAAAAAATGGATAAAAATGTGCAGTGTCAATGAGTTATTAATATCAATATTAATAATTGATATAAACCTGAAATCTCACCAGGGATGAAATCCTTCCCTGCTGTTGCAGAATGCCCAGCTCCTCATCTCCCCTATCAGTTGATTTAGGATTAAAAGACCTCACCTTGAAGGATGGGGAAGCAGCATGCCAGAAGGGATTCATGCTCTTGTTGGAAGAGGGAGAAATTAAACAGCTAGGAAGCTGGCTTTCCTCTCACTGAACCCACACTGGCCGATGGCCAGGTCTTCTGGCACTGCCTCGGAGCAAGGTGCCAGAATCACTCCATCTTCTATTTTGGAGAGTACAGAAATGGATTTTTCTTTAAACTGTCTCCTTTCAGACAGCACAACTCGACTCTATCCAGATTGTTTAATTTTTCCCCAGGCTTCTCTGGACAGTGTTGTGATGTTTTGCTTGGCACAAGGATTTTGCTGCCCTTTCCCTGCTGACTTGTCTGAAGTTGGACCCTCTTGCTCTGATCTTGTTTGTAACACCAGTCTGAAAAATTTAGGCAGTGACTTTGCTGTTAATATAATTATTTTTTATGGTCAGCGCTGAATAAATTTATTTTTATCAGGAAAGCTGCCTTCTTTGCTTAAGTAAGCATGGGGGAACTTAAAGTTCTTAAAAATAAAGCCTCATATCATAAAATAAGTGGACACATTCAAATGTGAGTCCTGTTTATTTCACGATAGCTCTCATTCAGCAGCAAACTCTATGCTTTCACTACAGCACACTGCAGCTCCTGAGTTAACCTGAGGGTTTCATGATTCCTCATGAGAAGGGCTGGCCACATAACTTTGAAACAAGCCTGAAAAATCAATGGGTGGATCAATGCAAGTGAATATTTTACCTCTGCAAAAGGAACAAAGCATCACCCACCCCAGCTCACGGTGCCCGACTGCTGGGGAAGGTTATCTAGGATACTGACAGGAGTATATGGAATAAGGATTTTCAGAGGAGAAGGTTCAAAAATAATTTCAGGGTTGGTTTGCTGATCTTCATGGTTACAGGGGCATGAGTTCAGACACAGTTGGTTTAGAGGCACCCTTTCCAGGGTTGAAAACCAGTAGGCAGATGACAAATCACTGGCAGCAGTGTTTCCTGGCCACAAAAGCACTCGTGCAAGGGAGGCCAAGCATGAACTCACTTCCTCTGTTATGCACTGCCATGCCAGCTCTGAAGACTGAGAGGCCAGAGGATGCAGATCACAGCCCTTGGTGCTGGGCATTACAATGTGCTCAGTGACAGTCCTTGAAGCAGCACACGAACCTGTGAAGTGCTACACATCAAAAGTCAGTGTGGGGTAAGGTTTCTTCCCCCACCATGAGGAATTGTGATGATGCACAGCACAAGTCTCTCTGGCTGTGATGGGGCATGTTGGAGCCAAAGGGACTGTGCCAGGTACCTGCTCCTTTGCCACTCACCTCCATAAGGTCTGTGCTTTGCATATTGCCAAGCCATGAGAACTTTAAATAATCATTGTTTGGGGGAGGGATGATTACTAGCTCTTAGGTTGCCCACTGACATCAATGCTATCAAAGAAGCACACTAAACACACACTACCTTTTCTGAGGAATTATCACGCTATAACACAATACCTTTGGCTCTTATTGATCCACACATTGAGGATTATGCAGAGCTGTTGACAGATAAGACTGAAAATATGAAAGAGCCACCTTGAAGCGCTGGTACCATACAAAGCCTTTACTGAAAACCAATCTGAACATTCAGACTGCTCCTCACAGATAACCTAATATTTTTCTATGTTAACACTCCACAATGAAAGGAATCAATTATAGCTATCTGTCCATATAGATTTGGTGCTGCGTTTTTGGAAGCTTAGTCTTGTTCCTTCATTATTGAGCAATCAATAAAACATTTCCGTAGGAGCATTTTACGATTACATAATGCAGGAATGATTACGATTCATATGTTTGGCTTCGGCTGATCCTCTGTGTTGTTCTTGTGGGGAGGTTGGATTTATAAATATTTTTTTCCCTATGACTATGAATTAATTATATAAAGCAGCCCTGACATAGAAATCCAATCTGTTATTTCAAAAAAAGAGCATTCTGTTTGCTGCTCTTAAGGAAAAACAAAACAAAAAACAAACAAACAAAAAAAAAAAAGTTTAGCAATAACAAAAGTCAGATGTAAATATTTCATATATTCATTTTCCTTGAATTAACTGTGACTCTTCCCTTTTCAATAAAGTACAGAATGATTGTCACAGCAACACTGGCAGCTCATTGAGGAAACTAGAATTGAAATACAGTCCTAGCTGTGGGGGAGGGGGAGTGGCTGCAGCAGTGTCATAGGTTGGTGGGATTGAAGTGATGGTCCAGCCCAGCTGTGAACAAAAGCAGTCCACAAAAAAAGGTATCAGCAAGATTTTACAGCAGTGTTTGGGGCAGTAGATGCTGCTCCTTGTCCTCCCAGGTTTTCTTACCTTGATCTCCTCTTTCCCCAGAGAGATCTGTCACTCTCTCTGCTGCATTGTATTATGTCCCTGCAAAGCTTCTTCAGCACTGGTCTGCCAAAAAGAGGTGAATAAGAGAGTGAATTTAAGCAAAACCCTTCATTAACACATACCTGTTTTGCGAATTGATGGGTGCAACAGGAAGAGCACAGACAGCAATGAAAAGAATGCTCTTTTTTTACTATTAATACCAAGGCAACACAGAAATAAAATTATACACTTAGTAAAACAATAAGCTTACTATGCACTCAGTTCCAGCAACAAACAAAATAAGCAAGATACCAAATCATTACTGTATGAGAAAGAGAATAGTGATTGAGAAAGATGCATCACCAATTGCTCTAATACATTCCCATCATCCAGGCCCACAGTTGCTGGGGAGCCCCTGTTGCAGCGATGATTTGGAGAATTTTCCCAGGAATTGTGAGATCTTAGCAGTACATCCACTTCTAAGTGAGATCTCCAAAACTGCTGTAAGAGGGTCCTGCTTTTATAGACCCAGATCACCAAGTCAGAATGATTTGCAAATCTTTTTGTGTGGAAACAATTGGTATTGTCTTTCTCTCAGGTACTTCAAATTGCAAGTTGGATGCCTGCATTAGATTCAATTCAGAGTTTCCCCCTCTCACCAGCTGCAGCACATTTATCAATCTCCATTTTTCTAGTGCTCCTGTAGTTATTACTACTAAATAATTAAACATGTTGTGTGCCAATGTGATAAGATAAACATACATATAAAGCATAACAAAAAAAACAGGTATTATATTAAAGAATTACAGTCTTATACAGGCACTAACAACATCCTGGGCAGAAACCAAAATGATGCAGTTTTGCTGCAAGATCCACAGTCATTCACTGACCTGTCCTTAAATCCAGAGGAGTTTGGTTCTTTTTGCCCCACACTGGGTTGTGATTTGGCTAGGTTGCTTGTAGCACTTGTGGCATAAAAAAACCTATGAACAATTAGCCTTCTGTAAAACACTTATAAATGCAATGTTGCAGTAAAAAACCCACCACATCTATTAGGAGCACTTCTAGATGCATATTTAAAATTCATAAATATTGAGTTTTCAAATTCTCTCTTCCAGACTCAATTACTCTTACATATGTGAGCTCCAAAAAACTGGAAACAAATCTATTTTTACTTTAGGCAAAGAGGCAATTTCCAACTGTATACACTTAACTCTATGTTCATAAAAATAGGTTCTTTTCCCCCAAGCCTTGTTCACAGTAAGTGTGCCCTTCCCATGATCTCTCTGAGGGAATGGTAGATTTTAAACCCTCACAGCTACAATTCTCTCTAAGGCCCTGATAGTTTTTAATAAGGAGAATAAATTACTGATATGGACCTAATGTGTCCCATTATTTCTGTAAAGTAGCTCACAAGTACTGGATTAATTTTAAAAAATAAAATTGAGGAAATTGTTATAGTGCTACAGCATTTGTTGAGAAAGCTTTGGTCACAAAAATGCTTGATCTAAAGTATTTCCTAGTACAGGGGAAACTGAAGCATTGACTGTGTAGCAGTTACAGCTCTTGCTATAACTATTGGTGTAAACTTGTCAAAAGAAGGAATAAATCACCTTAGTAATCAAGTCAGCAAGCTTAAAGCTCACCTTTTCCTCTAACACTTCTGCCAATGGCTGCTAAATCAAAGACATCATAAATTAGTAAACTATGTTACAGCAAAAATGAAGGTTAATGACACATAAATTGCCGAATTTTTTAATCAGTTCTTTGCAGCCTGGGTCCTTAAATATTTAACAATGGAGGCATATTGTAAAGATTATCTCAGAACAAAAAAGGAAATTACCTAGGAAAGTTAGCAATATGGAAAGGACGTTTTCCTCTTCAAAACTCTCTCTACAATGCTACAGCATTTTCACACTAATTTCAGTTGGTGTTTCAGTGCCACTTGAATTAAACTATCAAAAGAAACTGAACTGCAAATCAACAGTTTTGCTCATATCCTGCTATCTTTTAAAAGTCATGAAATAGAAGACAGGAAAATTACTAGGAGATAATCAAATTACAGGATCCCCTTTCACACAAATAAGGGCTCCTCTTGGGAATCAAACCAAACATATTTTGATGTTCTTAAAATTGCTATATCTCTTTGCAAATGTTGCATGCTTTTTTTATGTCTCCATGGATTATATAATACCATAAGACGGAGAATGTCTTCTCAGAAAAGTTGACTCAAAAAATGTTGAGTTTTCTCAGCCATTTGCCTTCTCCAGGAAAACAAAACTTTTTGGTGCGAATCTGGCCCATTTGAAAACATCAAAGTCTGAGGGGCAGAGGTAAGAAAAGAACACAGACAATGTATAGGCTTTAAGCTGTGTTCAGTACAATTCAAGTTCTTGTCTAATTTTATGCTGTTGTAAAGCAGAGGACACTAATGGTGTTCTCCAGCAATTCATGGAATTACATTCATGAGCAAAAGGAGGAAGAAAACAAATTGCTAAAACAGCTGCAGAGAAACAATATGGGTGTCCAAGTCTGAGGGCAGAGATATTGGGTAAAGGAGAAAAATGATGAGAGAATACATATTTGCAAGAATGAAAACACAGAGATGACTACTGGGACCACTGCTGGGATGTCTAAGGAGAAAACAGCCCTTGTAGAGAGAAAGTGTCAAAATGCCTCCTGCAAAACTTTACAATCTGTCTGCAAAAGCAAAATTATTAAATTGTGTATGTGATTAAAAGCTGCTATGTAAATTTGAATACTGGCAAAACAAAACCGTGGGATAAGAATCACTTGCTAGCTTACATGTTATGACATCAGCAACATTTTTGAGGAACATTTGGCACTTGCCTGCTCACACTGGGATTCATTTTCAGCAGATTCGTGTTCCTTTCTGTGCATATGTGCCTCTATGATTGTGAGAGGGGTGAGCCCAGAAAAGTCAGTGTTGATTCCTCTGCAGATGGGCTTTGCCCCTGCAGTGTTGGCCATTGAATCTGTGTTTCTCAGCCACTCTGCTGGGCCTCACAGCATCCCCAAGACCTCTGACCAACCTCCCTATGACAACAGCGTCTGCTTATCCTCCTGCATATGGCGCCAGCTGGGATATGAATATTGCACTGGGCTCACTGCAGAGTGCTTAGATACAGGCAGGAACTGCAGGAACCGTGTATGTTCTTCTGAGGAGAGGAAACCAAGTTGCCTAACTTCACCTTCTGCTGCTTGCAGGACAGCTACGTGGTATTGGCTATACTGCCATGGTGAGGGAGCAAACCAGCCAAGAGCTACATGATGGGACTGCTGCAGCGTCCTAGAAACCACAGGTAAAATTCCAGGTGCAAGAGATCTCAGACCCAAACCCAGAAAATCTGTAGTTGGAGATGAGTCTCAGTTTTGAAAGTGCAGGGAAACCAGCAAATAGCTCCTTCCTCCCCTGAACCCAGACTGTGCAAAAACCCAGTCCCAAACCTCCGGGGTAGCCCACTCACCTTTTTTCTCCTGGTATCACCTGCAACCTGCCCCAGCCAGGGCTATTTCAATGGAATGTTGTTACACCCTGCTACCTCTTTTGTTTTCTGTTTGCCTCCATTTGTCTTTCAGGCAATGCATAGCCCTTCTTGCAGATAGCAGGTGGGAGAAAATTCGCTGAAAAACCAAACCCAGAACAACCATTTATCTCAAAAGCATGAACACACGTATATGTGAAAAAGCATTATGAAAATGTTTTCCACTATAATGAGATGCAAAAAATGTAAGCAAAACTCAGAAAGTGATGAAATGAACTGTCCTTGCACTTGAAAACAGCTATGAATCAATGAAAAGGAATCCTCTAAGTTGTTCTTCAGCTTTTTTATCTAATTTTGGTTTTGCATATGGTAGGGAGCAGAACTCCTTCCTTCCCTCATGTGGTTCCCCCAGTGGACAGGATTTCATCTAGAAGGAAGTGTGAGCATCCATGCTGCCAGGCTGAATGAGGAGAGTGTCACCTGTGACACCAGCAACAGACAATACATCAGCATGCAGACTCTTTTTTGCTGACACCTTGCAAACAAAAGGACAGGGATGACGGAGAGGGAAGATGCGAGCAAAGCTGGAGCGCTCCTGGCTCACCTGAGATGACACTGAGCCAAGATTGGACAGCCTGAAGGAGTGGAGAGCAGTCACAGGTACAAATCAATATCCAAACACCTGGCTCTAAAACAGGCTGGTTTCACTATAAAGTACTCATATGGCAATATGTGGAAACCTAATTCAGAGCATAACACAAGACCCTTCCAACTGCATCAGTTCTGAAAGTCTCTATCACAGGATTTCTCCTCCTGCTGCAGCCCCGAGTATATCATCCTTTGTCCCAGAGGCTGACACACCATGAGCAGTGTCCCTGCACCATCTTGGAATCCTGGGATCTGGGGAGTACAGCTGTGCTGAGGAAAAGCAAAAGATCCAAATGAAGCCCAGGATGGCAACAGCTGGTCTGTTGAAAAAGCAGCAGTTCACTCTGCCCCGGTCTCACTGTGGCTGTGGCGGTCGCACATTTGAGAATGCACTGGAGCCACCGAGGGCTATGTCTGGACATGAAGTTCTCCAGGCACAAAGGCATTTAAAGAAAATTGACCCAGTGGCTGAGAATTGTTTTCCAGACATGTATTTATCTTTCCTTGGCTTCTTAGAAAGACTGCTGGGGTGTTTTTCTTTTGCAGCAAGGCCATGCCTTGCCACATGCACAGAGCAAAGGAATTCTCAGCCTTTATACTGCAGAACTGAGAAACATTTGGTGCTGCAAGTAAAAAGGAGAAACATCAAAACCTACATCTTGGTGAAGCCCATCTGATGATGCCTCCTGGTTCCCTGATTAATTTATCCTGGAATGACAACATCATCTCTCACATGCTCTTGTTTTTTTCCGGTTTTGCTTTTAGAATCATAGAATAATTTGGGATTATTCTATGATTCTAAAAACCTTTATGATCATAAAATACAGCCATTATCCCAGCCCTGCCAAGCCCACCACTAAGCTTTTTCCCCAGCTGCCACACATACACATTCTTAGTTACTTCCAGAATATTTTCCCCATGCCTTGTCCTTCATTTGACTTATTTGCAATCTTTTAAAGTTGGTATCAGAGAACGGATTTAAAGTTAACATTTAAGCAGAAAAAATCCCAGCTTTTTTGAAAAAAAAATCAAAAATTTTTAAGGAAAAAAAATTTAACTTTTATTCTTCCCCATCTATTTGTCAATTGCCTACTGAAAGTATTATCAGCATTCCTGAATATATCACCCTGGAGGGAAAAAACAGACAAATATATCTACTTCTTATGATTTATTTTAACGTCACATCTTTTATGTTTATAGCTTTACCAACCACAGTGCTCAGCATAGAGGAGCAACGTTACACCTGTGGTATGCCCCAGGGCAACCTGAAGATTTTTCAGCTGTGTACAGAAAAAGCTCAACAGCTAGATTTATCCAGAGTATCTAAGGCCCCAAAAAAAACCTGCAAATCAGGTAAATTTTACTGAATCATTTATTTTCTCTTTACCTGCTTTCTCTGAACACTCAAAAATGCTTTGAGCATTATGTAAGGGTGGACTTTTGTAAGAGCTCAGGGCAGAGTTCTGGATGCTCTTTCTTCCTCATAGATCTGAAACCTTCCTTGTATATCTTTCTCCCACTGCCAATAGGTTTTTCTTTTATTTAAACAAATTCTTAGCTACGCATTCTAATGAAGAACAACAATTCATGAGCAAGAGGTGTCTGGGGCTGCGCTAATGGAGTGGAATTACTTGCTGTATGAGGTGCCAAAACAGCATTTATTAACCATCCCTGCTGAGGCTTCAAGAGCTCAAAGGTGGATTCTACAGCTGGCACACCAAAAGGAGAAACAAGAAAAATCCCACCATTAATTACACATTTACAAAATATATATTAAATTTTAACTTCCCCTGATGCACAAGATAATGGAGGAGGATTGTTGGGATTATCGGGTTTGGGTTTTTTCATTTGGATTTATTCGGATTTAAAGACTGTTATTATGAGACTCAAGATCAATAAGAAATGCTTTGGTGATTTTTATTTATTTTAAGGAAACTCTACAGGCATAATGAGAAGTTTTAATCTTATTTCAGAGATGTAATTAAAAAAAAACCACATCTTTTAAGAAGGTCAATATGGCTTGATGACAACATTGGTTTTTGGAACATTACTGATACACATACTGAGGGTTTTTTTTAAGATAACTTCTATCCCTTCAAGATCTTTGTCAGATATAATTTGATTGGTAAATACCTCCTCTAAATTAAACTCACACAGTAATTACAGTGCCTCATCACGATTTATTGGAAAATTATTCAAAATGGTTAAGCAACTAATAAATTTTCTTTTACTCCACATTTGGGACTAGACTTTTGTTTGCAATGGTTACAGGGCACAGGGGATCCCTGAAGTGCAAACTTGGTCCTACTTGACGGAGGGCACATGACTAATGCTGAGAATGGTGGCAAGTTTATAATTTATTTATTTATTTTTTTGTAACTAACATCAGCCCTTTATTATTCTCCAGTACAACCTTTTATACCCTTTTCCCTCACGTGCATAACACCTGTGTGCCCTTTTATTCTTTTTTGGTTGGTCAATACACATCAGCATTTCATGCTTCTCCTTCAAAGCTGTTCGCCTGTCTTACACAGCTGCATCCCATTAGGATGAGGCTCAGCTGCAGCCCCATTCCTAATATCCCACAATCTATTCTTCTACACCTACTGAACTTCAAGTGTTTTGAATATTGATTTGCAGGGGGTGACAGTTTTCACACTGGTTTTTAGATCAAACTCCTTTGACAAACTGGGTCTTTCTTGCCTGCATGTCGCTTATAGTTTGCTGTTTCTCATAGCATTCCTGTAGTTCATGCTTAGCAAGCACTTTGGAAATTTTAATTGAAAGGGTAATGGTGTTTAATTACTCATTATTGCATTGACCACAGAGAACACCAAGCTTGGAGCAGCGACCACTGCTACAGAATAGCCGTCTGATAAATCTGTCTCAGTGATTTTTGTTTTCCTCTATGGGAAAAAATCGGGAGTAGCCTTATGTGGGGCTTGAGTGAGAATGAGCTTGCAGCCAGTGTGGAGGGCTCACTCAAAAGGACAGATCAGCTATCACCCAAACACCTTTAATTTCAGCCTCCTCTGGTCTATGTGTGGGCACAGATGGTCTGACTGGCCTCAGCCCCACTTTACCAGCAGACCCTGCCATTTTCCATGAGTACATCAGTACATTAGCGACAGTGTCAACACAACAACCTGCTTATTGCATCTCCCACTCCGCCCTTCCATGGCTCATTTAAGTATTTCACCCTACTCTTGCATGCAAAACAGATTTGTGGCTGTAACCTTGAGGGGAAGGAAGGACAAAAGATTCATTCCCACTGAAGTGAGGGATTTCCAGTGGCAAAGCAGCCCTCACTCAACAGGTACACCTTGTTAATGGCTTTAACTAAAGAGAAATCCTAGCTGTGGCTCTCTTCAGTGATCCTCTGGTGATGGATATGGATTGAAAAGGGTCTGATTTGTTAATGGTAAATAACACCTGTGACTGCAACGATCCTAAATAATCATGTCCCACAAAGAGTACAGTCTTCAGAAACACTTTCTGAGAGATAATGTATATGAGTATCACTCCATTTTGGGAGACTTACTAACAACAAAGATTACAACAGATGATCTATTAGCTTAAGAAGTAGACACAGTGCCACATATAGGTAAATTCTTGGCCATAACCGTAATTTTAGAAGGTGTTAATGAACACTAAATCAGGTTGAAAATCTATTCTTGTATCTTTATACAGCAAAGCAGGTGCCAATGATTGCTGCAAATTTTCAGGCAAAAATAGCATCTTTGTTGGGTTTGGGGTTTTTTT
>VXBU01008285.1:863479-1024581 GCA_013400315.1 Bombycilla garrulus
TTTTTTTTGTTTTGTTTTTTTTTGGTTTTTTTTGTTTTTTCATCAGCAGACAAGTGGCAAAGACTCCAAAGACATCTGTTGGCATGCTTGCAGATATTTGGGTCTTGTCCTGCAAATATCTCCTGGTTGTCATTCTGATGCAAGTAAGGGCTTTTTGCCTGAAAAACAGCTTACACAAGAAAAAGGATCTCAGGCACAGAATCTTCTTTGCTGGACTCCAACAAGATGTTCCATGATGTGGACACATGGAGCCCCTGGATTAAGAGGCTTAAATGGGATTTTCACAAAGGAAATCCCAATGGTGAGATTACTCCTTTTTTGATGAGCATCTGCTAATACTCTCACCCTCCAAACATGATTGCTTTGGAAGCCCCATGCCCAGGGTTTTTCCTGCCCTGCTGTACACCCAAAAGATGCAGAGCCTCAGAGTGGCCCCATGTCACACTGAGCTGGCCAGGAGCCACCTTGATGGACCAACCTGCACACACAGAGAGCACCCAGGTGGGGTAGGTTTGCAGAAGCTGCTGTTCCTGCAAGAAACCAACCAGAGTCTTCACTGCCAAGAGCAAAATGAAATCATTGCTTGAGGCACATGGGAGATGAGACTGTCGGACCCAGAGCCAGTGAGCCTCCTCTGCAAGCAGGCAGCTGTGTGCCATTACTCTTTCACATGTAAACTTGAAGCAAGGCCTCAAGCAAAATTTGAGTGCAGCATTTCAGAGACAAAAATCATTCCCTCTTCCCAACCAAAGGCTGGCAGATATTAGAGATACATCAGAGTTGTGCCTCACTGCAAATGGAAATCACTAATATCTAAGTATCTGTGAGGTTCAGGAAGGGTAGATGAAGCATATAAGAAACAAAAAAAATAGTAGTCTGCCATTGTCCCAATTAACGTGAAATAATTCCTGTTCCTCGCATACATGCATAAATATGTAAAATGTATCTTATTATTTGGCATTGCAGCCTGCTGTACAAGCACCTGTCAATTTGAATTAGAGACTCTCCACAAAGTGCTAGGCAGGAATTTAGCAATTTAGCTCATTAAGGGGAAAAAAATTGTCACACTTTATAGAGTGCTATTTTTCCAATCATAAAAAGTAAACATTCCTCACCACCTTTAAAAAGAAATCTCAAGCAGAGGAATGCACAGAGGAGTATCAGGTCCTGGTGCTCATCTCACCAAAAATGGTCATTCCTCTCTCATATATCAAACTGGATTAATCATCTTCAATACCAGCATTATGAATTAACTTCTCATTGACTTCAGGATTTGAGATGTAAATTAGTTTATGCCTGTGAGAAGTAGCACTGCATCAGACAAATGTTTTTCATGTCACCCTGAGATACCTGCAACATATCTCATAGCTGCATATGCTCAAACTCCCATTTTCCCCCAAAAGTACTTGGATTTCTCAGCTTTATAACCTACATTATTCCAGTGAAAAGGTATTGGATAAGAGAGAAGGACTTCTGGAGCAAAGCCAAACACTGCGTAATCTTATGGGGCAAAATCAGAATTACCTGCATGGGCCTCCCTTTCCCAGGTTACCTGAGAACAAAAGAGATCAGCAGAGGAGGGAAAGCGGTATTTCCCCAGAGCAAAACTAGTCCTAGGACCATCAAGCAAGTACACTTGTCTTTTTAGTCTAACTGTTCATCTTTGAATTCACACTGAGAAAAGAGATTTTTGTCAGACTTTGCAACACTTTTTTATTTTTTTGGTAAATATGTTTGCAGGAAACTTAATCTTCTAAAAGACAGTTAATTCCCTAATTAAGCATTTTCTCTCTCTCTCATCAGTAACAGTGAAAACATATCAAGAAAAATTCCCTGTACAAGATGCCTGGCAATGGCAGCTTTTTTTTCTAAATCCCCTGGACAAATTCAGTTAACTGCAGTAAGAGTATGAGGGATCACATCTGAGGCCCCTCTGGCCCTGCAGCCAGGGACCAGAGATGTCTGTTCTCTTTGTAAAGTTTTCCATCTGCTCCCTCTGATCACAGAGAGAATAGAGAGAAGCACACAGAGGAAGTGAACCATAACTTATACCCTGCATGAGATTCCACTTCCAAATTAAGGGAAAAATGGAGGGAAAAAATAGGAGTGCTTATTAACAGCAGAGTTTGCAGTGGCAAGCAGATGCCTGGCAGGGCAGATGGACATGGGCAGCCCATGAGCTTGATGATTTGGTGCTGGAAGAGCTTTGCAATTTTTTTTTGCATTTTTCATTTTCCCTTGTCTCACTTTTGTTTTATAGCAGATAGCAGTTGCTCTTGCCTTATGTAGCAGATTGGAAGAAGCAATGGGACTGAGTCTATGCTCAAGATATCAGCATTTTGGTAAGTCACAGGAATAGCTAAGAAATCTCTCTTTTGTTTAATTTAGCTGCATAAATAATTCAAATGAGACATTTCATGAAATGAGAAATAAGTCTTTTGCCTTTGAGACTCTGGGAAACACCATGAAAATTACTCACCATCTCTGGGAGCATGATCCTTCTGTGAAAAGGCTCCTGGCTGGCCATTCCCAGGTCAGTTCTCAACAAAGGCAGAGGGAAGTCTGCTGTCAAGTCACAGCCAGGATTTGGGTTTCTCCTGTGATGCTCAGCCCCATGGAAACTCTTTCTGCACCTCCCAATGCTCACTTGGTCCCTACCAGCCCTGGGCACTAATAATATACCCAAGTGCCCCAGCCCCACTCACTGCATCAGGGCAATGTCCTTGCTCTGATCATGAAACTGGGTGCTGTGCATGTCCTGGACCTGTCATCTGCCTGAAAATCCTCCCCAGCAACAATTTAGTGTGTGAAATCCTTCCCTTTTACATCTCAAGACATATTTTTATTTAGCAACAAGAACAAAAATCTGCTCCCAGCTACCTTTCCCCATGCAGAAGCCGAAGTTCAGCTAGAGAGCCATAAGACACAGCTGCACAACAGAGAAAACACCACAAAGACGTATAAGCAACATGACAGTCAGTGAATATTCTTTAATTAGTCTGAAAAAAAGAGACGAAAAGCCCACACCAGCTGTATCACCATGGTGCTAATTGGCTGCAATTAATGAGATGGCAGCATTGATGCTAGAAAGTACCCAGGCCAAAAGGAATATCACTGACTAGCTAAAAATCAGGGAAAACCACAAAGATGATCTCCCCGTGCTACTTACACTCTGCAGCCAGCCTTGGAAAATCTTGCCAGGAGAGGGGCAGGAAAATATGAAAGAGAAGTCCCAAAATTCACAGTGCTTCAAAACTGACCAGAAAAGTCACAGGTTGTCCACCAACTCCATGCACGGCATAAAACCCCACAGCAGGCAGCAAGCACAGGTCTGACATTGAATAGTACATTCAGGCTGTTAATGTTGTAAGAGACAATTCATATGGATTTATTTGCTGCTGATGTCTGTAAGGTGATACAGAAAGAGAGGATAAAACAACACCTTTGAAGGGCCAAGAGCTGGGGTCACATGGAACCTACACGGAGATCAAGAACAATCCATGAGGGAGCAGTTTCACACAGCCAGTGCAGCTTTCCAGCTTCAGCAAAATTTTTGTCCTGCAAGAAGCAAACACTTGGCTGGGGTGGATCAGATTTGAATGAGCAGCCTTAGCCCAGCTCTCATTATGTTCCTTTACTGAATCAAACTCAAAAAAACCCAGAAACCAACATAACATAAATGAGATTGAACTGCAACACAAATTGTTTCCAAGACGATGTTAGTGTTTGATTTAAGGCTCTGGAGTCAGTTGTTATCTTCTCACTGTATAACGTATCTTGTCCATTTTTGTCCACATAGAAAGCTATAAAAAAGCCCAGAGAAATCCAAAACAACGGTAGGGCAATAATGCTCACTCTCTTCACAGATGTTGTGGGGACTAATAGTAGTTTCAGTGCTTTAAAAGCTGTAAGTCCTGTGTTAACCACAAAGTAGCATCAGAAAAATGCCTGTCTCTCAGAAATAATTTGCATTTGTGTAACTTTCACCTCTTTCAGCTCAAAAGATAAGGTCCCAGCTTCTTAGTATGTCAGATTCCTATGGGAAAATCTATGGCTTGATTTTTCTCTCATTTTGCCCTAAGGGAAATGCAATTACTAATCACCATCAAGTGAGCCCTGAGTTTATCTTGTTGCCTTCCCTGGGATACCCATGGCTCACAAATTTAGGTGTGCCCATCCTGGGAGCAGGAAGGCATCCAGATGAGCGTAACACTAAGCAAGGATATAATCTCCTGCCTCTTTTTCCTCTCTCTCTCTCTCAGTGCCACACAGCCACGCAGCTCCGTGCTCCATTGGCTTGGGAAGATGCAGAAGAGCAGTTTGGGGTGCAATGTGAGCACAAACAGGGCAACAACTAATTGCTGAGTCACTTCAGTGCATGTTGCCATGCATAAAGAGGCTCTGCAAAAGGGATCTTTACCTTGTGTCCTGGCTGATGGGTCACTATGATAAACGGACCCATTTCCTCCAACAAGGTGCCCTGCAAACCTGTGGCACTGGGGCAGATCTGGAGCAGGGCACTACTGAGTCACTTGACATGATGGCCTGTGATGCAAGAGCTTTGGTCACCATGGAAATAATGGACCAGCATTTTTCTTGCACATACTTGGGCTGGGAGCAAAACAAATTCTGATAACAGTGTTCATGTTTTTTATGAGTGAGTCAAAATTTATTCCTTGCCTTTTATGGTTTGACTTACTTTCATCAGTATGTACCCGTTCAGCTTATCCCATCTATTTCATTAAAAGAATTAGTATAAAGCTTTATGCAATCTGTAGAAGACTGTCTGCCATAAACCTAATTTGCTTTCTGTATCACTCATGGGAAATCAAGGACTGAAATAATCAAGAAAGGAGGAGAAGAGAACATACTTTCTGTGTCAGGATGTACTTAGGCAAATACATTCTTTTCTTCACTCATGCTAATCCACACGCTTGGTGATGATAACCTTCGTGTTATATTGCTCTGACCCATCACCACTGCTCAGGATTTGCAGCATGACAGATCCTAGTCTGACTTCTTGCCACATAAAATAAAATGAAAAAGCAATTTATACAACCTCTTGTAGGAAAACGAGAGTGCTCAAAGGAAATGTGGTCAAGATATAATTTAATTTAGGTGTGATAAGCTTCACACATCTCTCAGTCATCAATCAATGAAGTTTCTATCTCATCCATTAGATGGGTTAGATTATTTTAAGCATTTTTTTTAACTCTTATGAAGCTAGCTAAGAGATGGTAAAAGATTAAAAGATGCCTAAAACAACGTAATACCTAAAAAAAACTCATGAGGTACTACTAGCCTGTGACACAAACAGAGGGAATCTGTACCAGAGAATAATCAAGATTTCTGAAGAGCTGAGAGGTGCTTTTGATGGAAGGCAGCTGGATGTGGGCTCCTTCACCATTCCCAAATCAGCTCTCCATTTGCTGACTAAATTCAATGCCACTTCATCCTTCCACAGCTTTCATCAGCCTGGTGCAGCCCTGTCTCACGTAACTGTGGATCTGGGAGCAGATGTGCACAGCTGGCACGAGGGCAGAGCTGGATAAGAACATACCCCAAGGCCAGGAGAAGCTGTGACTCTGCATCTCATACAGAACATATTGCTGTCAGCTGCAGGCTTTTATATACTGAAACACTTCTGGTCATCACATGGACAGTGACCAACTCAGTGAACAGGAGAAAGAAGACAAAATACACAGGGAAAACCAACAGCAGACATCATTATTATCTCCTTCCTCAGTTTAAAAAAAAAAAACAGAGTAAAAATAAAATACATTTTGTTTTTATTTAGGTCATCATACACAATTACTGCTTCTTTCTGCTGGCCCCTCCATCAAAAATGGGCAGCCTGATCTGGTGAAATATGTGCCTCATCATGGCAGGGAAGCTGGAAGTAGATGAGCTTTAAGATCCCTTCCAACCCAAACCATTCTGTGATGATGTGAGTGCTGCCTTTCCTCAGTGTGAGTTTCAGTATTTATATGTATCCTTACAAGAACCAGAGGGGAGAAAAGCAGCATCCCAGCACAGCCCACTGGTGACTACAGCTACTGGAAGAGGCTGATGCAAAATAATTTGCTCACATAATAAATCTTACCTTGCAAAAAATGCCTTGAGAGTGCAGAAGCAAACCAGCAGTTTGACTTTTTTGTGGTCCTCTGTGGCAGCAGAGTATGGTAAAACAGGTGGCACTACCTCATTTTTCACCTCTCCCCAACTTGTCTGCTTACAGGGGACTTCGTATCTTTCCTCTGTCATGGGATGTGGAGCTAAAAGTAAGGTCTGGCTGGGCAGGATGAATAAGGAGTGGTAAGTGCTTCATGCAAACACTTCTGTGCCCCTCTTGTGTTGGGCATTAATCAGTCAGCTTCCTGATCTCTAATTACCACATTGGCTCAGGCTTTTCCTCTTTCTGTAAAGGAAAGGCTGAGTATTTACATCTGGAATCAAAAGGAACCCAACATGCTTAGTGTGAGTGAAAATGAGAAGAGACTTCCGGTGTGTGAAGAAAATAAAACAGAAAGGTTTAGGGAAAAATAAAAAACAAAAGAGGGATATAATCCAAAGAGATTCAGGTAAAAATAGAGTAAGAGTAGGAACAGACAAAATGGAAAAGCATTTGTGGAAGTGGTAGAAATTTGGTAACATGACAAAGGTTTCATGATTGGTCATGAAAGCAGCCTTCCTTCACCATTTTGAGAAAGATGCTTGAAGAATCAGAAAACCAAGAAGGTCCTGTAAAGCCTTTGCTGCAAAAGAAAAGCATATGCTGCCCAGTGATAAATATCCTTCTGCATGCAACAAATAAACTGAGGAGCTCACTGTGCCCAGTAAACAATAAGGCAAACTCTGAAGAAACAACCCAGGGTGCAAGAGATGGGAAAGCAATCCACACATGGCAGTGACTGACACAGCATCTTCCTGCAAGAGAGGGGCCACTGCACACTCTGTGCCATTGCTGGGCTGGAGGCACAGGCTCTTGTCCGTGGGTTGGCAGGTGACAGGCTGGGGACAGAGGGAAGGTGCTTGAGTGATTTCTGCCTGGGACACTGCATTGCTGCAGCCCTGAAGGAGAAAAGCTTATACCTGATTTTGAAAACAAGCAGGATATAAAGTGTTTTCCAAAGCTATGCATTATTAAGTACAGAGAGGTAAGTCCAGCGATTCCAGAATAACAACACTTTGGGATGAAACAGGTCAAGAGGCAAAGGTGTTCGTGTTGGTTTTGTGTGGCATGGTTTTGGTAGCAGGGGGGCCACAAAGGTGGCTTCTGTGAGAAGATGCTGGAAGCTTCCAGCATGTCTGGCAGAGCCAATCCCTGATGCTCTAAAGATGGACATGCCACTGGGCCAATTAGTGTAGGAGAATAGATTTGGGGAAGTTAGGAATGGGGCTGCGGCCCAGCCTCATCCCTAATGGGGTGCAGCTGGGTAAGACAGGTGAACAGCACTGCAGGAAAAAGAATCACAGAATGCTGATGTGTAGCGACCAATCACAAAAGAGTAAAAGGCCACACAGGCATTATGCATGTGAGAAGGGAAGGTTGTATTGGGGAATAATAAAGTGCTGGTGCTTGAAACCATTCTTGGTGTCAGTTGTGTGTCCTCCAAATTAGAGATGATGGTAATGCCTCTGTGATAACATATTTAAGGAGAAAATCAGACCAAAGTAGCTGCAATCTCTCTGAGATATAACATGGACAAAATTTAGGTTAAACCAAACATAAATGAAAGTTTTTCAGTGGCCTGTAATATACTCATGGAGAAGATCTGTAATTTCTAAAGGATTTTAAAAGAAAACCTCAAAGGCTAATGAGGCCTCTCTTCCTGAGTTCTCTGACTTGTGATTTTTATCAGTCCCCATGCTGGATTCCTCACTCTGCACATAAATTTTCTTGTGAAAGAGCAGTTAACATTCTTGACACTGATTCCAAAGTATTGTTTTTGAGTGAGATGTACCTACTGCAATAATGAGATGACCTAAGGAATTAAAAATATATTTTTTTAAACAGCATAAAGAAAGCCTAGCTGTTTAGTCCTAGATACAACAGAACTGAATACAATACAAAGGGCTGTGATGTTTTCCAGTTCTGTCAGTGGGAATGTGCTGTAGTGATTTACAGACCTGCCATACTGAGCAAAAACATGGTTACGTACCCAGAGGTGAGAAACATTGATATCACAGCTGTGAAGACTTGGCTCCTGTCTGCTGGTCGAGGAAGGGATTCAGAGTGCCTCTATAAGCCTGAGTCAGGTTTCTGACAAAGTCATTAAGACTATAAAGCACTAGACATCTTCTGTTCTCTGAACACCTCCCAGACCTAAGGGTGATGAGAACTCAGACCACAGCATTTGGCTTGGATCAGGTCAACAAGGCCTTTTATCACGCATATAGTGAATAACCAGTTCAGCTGATTTGACCAGCATAGAAACAACCCTCCTCCTGTTCTTGCCTCAGCATCATTGCATAGGCCTTTCAAGCCCTAGGGTTGCTTATTTTCCATGTTTTCCTAATCTTGCTTTCAGGTGAAAGGCTTGCCTGTGCTGTCAATCAACTTTCATTCTTGTGGTCCTGATAGGGAAACCTGCTGCATTTTATTAGGCTCTCGTAAATCTTCCGAAGTCTGAGGATTTTATCTGTGCTTCATCTTGTCAGTGATCTCATCCTTTTATCTTGTCCCATTCACTCTCTGAAACAACTTCAGCCTTCAAAAGTCCCCTGATTCCACCTTTCCCTCAGCTCTGCTGCTCTCTGGGTTTATTCTGATTTGCTTAGTGATGCTGTTCGCCTCTGGTTCAGGGGCAAATCACACCTGAATCTCAGCAAATGAAGGGATTGCTATCAGTCTCTGCCTTGAGCCTTTATCCAGGAGGAGATTCAGGAAGAAGCAGAAAGAGGTTTTTCAGAGCCCTTTACCGAGCTAATTTTGCAGATTGGATCTTCTTTAATTATGCTTGTGCATGAATTAAATATCACCCCTTCCCCAAGCATGCTCTTTACCAAGTGGATGTGGGGAGCAAGCACAGCCGATTACAGTACGATTTACACTGGGCTGCCAAGGGAAACATCCCGTGCCCCTCCAAAGCCTTTTATTTTTCACAAGTTCTGATATGAGTTGATTTTAAGCATAGCCATGAAACCAGACAAGAACCCTTCATACTTCTCAAGCACATCCTCATAGCATCACCACATAAATCCTCTGGCACCGTTCCAGAGCATATTCTCCTTAACCCTTCCACAGAGCCTCTATCTGGGACATTTGAAGGACAGGTGGAGGCAACAGAGTTTGCTCAAACAGATATATAATATCTATAGGAGAGTAGGTTATCAACTGCAAACCACAGTCTTTATCAGCACAGTTGTGGATCCTAGCATTAAATGGGAAGAACTAGAAAACCTTGAGGAACTGGGAGAAGTTGCAGCAGAAAAAAGCTCTGTACTGCAAGGAGACGGTCAGGCACTTGAGCTTTAACAAAGCATTTACCCTGTTTTGGGGTGAAAAAGATGAATGTGTATTGAGGGGAGGTAATGTAAAGCAAAAAATGACAAGATTTTGGCAAGGGAGCTGGGCTGAGCCACCATCAGCTCACAGAAAATTTCCTCCTAAATGGTGGCATGAACAAATATTTATAGTGGAGGCAGAGATGCCAATATCAGTGCACAGCTATGATTGCTACATTAACTTTTATGCAGCAGTGAGATTCCTGGAGTGTACTGCTTAACTCTTATCGCTGCTGTGATTTTGTTTGCCATATAAATTATATCTTGGTGAAAAAGGAGCACTATGGGATGAGATGCTGAGTGAATCTGGGCACCGGATTTGCTTGGAGATTATGTATGAACACTTCCAAGCCTTCCTAGGCTGAGAAATTCACAGAGAGCACCACAACCTCTCCCAATAGGTGCTTATTTATACACAGAATTCATAAAATGATCACAGATATCCTTGGAAGTGGCCAAGGCCAGGGATCATGAGCAAACTGATCTAGTGGGGGGCATCCTTGCCCATGGTGAAGGGGCTGGAACTGAATGAATCCAATTGGTTCTAGCGTTCTATGTTCATTTGGTGATTTTATTCCTGTACACATTTACCTCAAAAGAGCTTGGCATTACTCAAGCAAAAAATCGTTTTTAAAAGATAGCAGGAGAAAGGCACTGTTTTGCTCTCAAGCTGGATATTTTCTTAAAGACCCATGAGCCAAGTAACCTGGGGAACACGTGGAGCTGCTTGCTGTCCTGGGGGATTTCCTGGCTCGGTTTTCTTGATATCACTTCTCGGTTGTCAGCCCTTTTCTGTACACGTGCCCTTCTCCAGATTAACTTTC
This sequence comes from Bombycilla garrulus, assembly GCA_013400315.1. Lineage (NCBI taxonomy): Eukaryota > Metazoa > Chordata > Aves > Passeriformes > Bombycillidae > Bombycilla > Bombycilla garrulus. Next base: position 873,811 of record VXBU01008285.1, read on the forward strand.
AGGCAGGTGAAATCCCCAGACAGATAATTTTGTGGTGAAATAACTGGGTAGTACAGGGTTCTATAGGTCCCACTGAGAGCAGTGCATATGTACAGACCATCAGTCATGGAGAAGTGAGACAGAATTAAGAAAAATCACTATAGGAAAATAAGACCAAATTAGCCCAAATTCACAGAAACACTCTATCACAAGTATATCACAAGAGACAGTTTCACATCTGAAAGGGTTTTTCAATCCACATCTGAAGGGTAGTATAAAAATGTTACAGGTTATTTAATTTGGCCTTTCGAATAGTATAAATTGGCAAGTCAGCCCCAATATTAATCACAAGATAAATGTTAAGCCAACCTGAGTTCTTTTTGCTGGATTTTTATGCCTGCACTGCCACATTTGTGACCATTTTTCTTTTATCATGAGGGCTGAAGTAAAAAATAAAGCACTTTTTTGATGAAAGCTGATACTCAGAGAGAACCAAAAAATTCCCATTGCCTGTGGTGCTTTGTAACCCTCAAACACCACGAGACACATGGTAGGAGTTCACAGCAGTTTAACCTCTGCAGGGCTGTGCCTCCATCACAGTCCAAGCCCTCATCATTGGATTACTTCTCCCAGAAATGCTCCTCTGCAAGATCTCACACCGTTCCCTTTGAAAGTTCATCAGGTTTTGTTATATATCACGATACACAATAACAAATAAAATGTTATTTGCTTTATCCCCAGAAAGTAGCTTTTAAACAAGAAAATAATACCTTATTTACAAGATTTCTTAGCAACATGTTCAAACATACAGAATTTGAGCACAGTGAGTCTTGGTATGAATCATCATTCTCTCCAGCTGTTTAATTACTCTGAGATTACGAGGGCATGTGATGGTCTGCATTTTTATTAATGAAAATGTTCATTATTTTTCTTTTATGTGGAGCCAGGGTGCACTAGGAGGCCTTCTGCAGCTGAGCCCTTTATGCCTACAGTGTGAATTAGGTAAAATATGCCCTCAAACACTTTTGGATCGTGATGGATTTAACTGCTAGTGATCCTGGTCTAATCATAAAGTGACTTTGAAATACTATACATTTGAAAAAAAAATTGAAGCTTTTCAGGAAACAGGTTTTGGGCATATTCAAGTGATAAAGAGGAATGTGTCTTGCTGAGAACAGCACTTTGAAGTTGCTCCCATCTGGATAATGAAGGATTAAAGAACAAATTAGTTAAGCCAAGTTAAATGCATAGATGTGCCCTGAGCACCCTTCATGTGTGGAGCACCCAGAGCATTTCAAAAGGGAGGAAGTACTTTTGTGCAAAGGAGTATTAGATACAGATCTGCATGCCCCCAGCTGCTGAAGGTGATCAGAAATGCCCATGTGAGCACCCAACCAAACCGTGTGAGATATAACAAACTCATTTTCCACATGGATGGCATGCATCAGATTTGTGGCCCTGGGTTAAGAGAGGCACCGTTTGTGGTTAGGAAAAAGGCACCTAAAGACTCATCTTGGACTCCTGGATGCTGTATGGGAAATACCGCAAGATCTGGTACAAAAGCATTTGCCCAGTGGAAGAAAGTCATGGTCTTGTCCCTCAACACCAGGACTTATTTTCCAGGTGGTGCTGCAGAGAAGGGATCAGGTACATTCTCTGTCCCTAAATTTAAGTGTTGTGTTAATTCTTATCTCCCTTTCAAGGCTGTTGCCAGTGTGGTAATTGTTGTTGCATCCTTTTCCTGCACCCAGCTCTATGATTGATGATGGCAGTGCTAAGAGCTTTTGAGCTATTTCTTCCATCTCACACAGGTAGGACAGATCCATACTTCATGCCCTTGGGGAGGTCAGGGAAGAGATTTCCAATTGGGAAACTCCTTCCTGACTTACACAGCCCTTGATGGAGCAATCGATGCAGCACCCTGAATAGATAATTGATAATTAGACACTCCTCAGACACCTGCTCTTTTCCTTTTTAAGATCAAGGGAATGGCATTAAATAAATAAACATATGGAGGAATTGAGGACAGAAAAGGCAAATAATGCCTGCTGATCCCCTGGAGCTAAGGGATTTCCCAATCACCTACAGAAACACTATCTGAGGGAAAAGCAAGGATAGAAACTGAAAGCAAATACATTTAGCTCAAGAGGAATTAGATGCAAACTACTGGCATTCCAATTTGAAAAGCGCATCCTGAGAAAGGATACCAAAGGTTAAATCCTCTTTTTTCAATCTGACAACCCAACTTCCATATGAGACTATGTCCAGTAAAGCACCACTTAGATCACCAGAGGGGCTGCAAAAGACAGCGATGCTCTGACATAGGTTTTAGCCCTGGACATTACTGTGTCACAGTGAGCAGCAGGGGATGCATAAGGAGGTGGCATAATGCTTGTTTGCAGAACTTTTATGGCTAATTGACATTACTGCAGAGGTCCCCAGACAGTTTCTGGTAGCACTGGATGGCTGAGCCATGGAAAACTGTCTAATGCTGCCTCCTGTGTGGTACCCAAAAGGGGACCATATTTCTGACAGAGACTCCAGCAAATGAGTCATGGACATAAATATATCTAAATGTGTTAAATCTGAGCAAAGACACTTGTAAGGAATCTTTCTTCCACCAATTTAATTGTCTTACACATTGCATATTTCCTTAAATTTCCACATTCATTTTGAGACAAGCTAAATGCCTAAAGGACCACCAAAACATCTCATTTAAGAAATATCAACATATACAAAGAAAAGCTTTCCTTTCAACCAGAAAGACCAGCTGCAGAAAATCACAAAGGGCTTTTTTTTGTTTTGTTTTGTTTATTCTCTGTGTTTAGCTCATCCATCCAGGGAAGTAACAGGATGTGAAGACAAATTGCAGGAGAAGGAGAATGTTGCTAATGATTTCCCTTTCAACTGCTTGCTCAGCTTTACCTTTGCTAGGAAGGATTACCTGTTGCTGACAAAAGATGTCATCTTCACTCAGATTAATTACACTCACATTAATTACTAGCATGGACCAAGGCTGGCTATGTGTAACATTATTTCAGCATGTTAAATCTAAAAAGTTTTAAGCAGAACTTGCTGCAATAGGACACCCCATGGTTCGTCCAGTTAGATATAGAATTTCTGACCCCGTTACTCACATCTAAACAATCCTTTTAATGTGATCTGAACCATGATGCTTGGGTTTCCAAGCCTTTTCTTTCTCATTACATCTTCTCCCTTTATGTCTGCTTTTCCTACTTTCCAACATGATTCATCACAGCACGTTGCCCCGAGCTTTATTAGGTGACTTGTGGCAGCCCATTTCCCAGCTAAGAGCCCTGCAGGAGCAGTGTTCTGTGCTGCTGAAATTGCATCCCCCTAAAATATGCCACTTTCATGATTATATTTCCCCACAGCTCGTGGTAAATGCCTCACACTCTATAAAACACTGTAACACCACTGACTTCACCCAAGGCCCAGCGGCAAGCGCACGTTGAGGATTGAAGCCAGCTTCAACAGTCCTGTTTAAGATTTTGCTGATGCTATGAGGACAGCAAACCTCTCCATCTACCAAAGCCTCCAAGAAGATTCATGCATGCTGTGCTGGTGCAGCCATCAGCCGACACAGCCTCATGGATGATGCACTGCTGCCACTCCAGAAGGGAGAGGACCACAACCCTGCCTCTGAGGTTTCGTGACCAGGGTTGGGATTAGCGTTAGCTTCACCACCTGCAAATTTTCACTAGGTTCAGCACCTGCCACATTAACTATTAAAGAATATGAGAAGTGGAGATGAGAAACTAAAAGAACCTTAAACGTTTCACTCTGTCCATACCCAAACTCAGCGTTCAGCAGTGTTGCAAGCATTCATTTGCCACCAACCTGAGGGACTGCCCCGAGCCAAAGTGCTGAAGGAATTAGTCCCCAGCAAGGCTCCACCTGGAGATCAGAGGAGCAGAGCCAAGAAATCAGGTTTCCTCACTGCTAGCTGCAGTCTGCTCTGAGAGGCAAAACACCCCTGAGCCTGGCCAAAGCGCTTTACAGGCTAAAACAAGAGTTCTGAGCTTAAAAATAATGCTCATTGATGGGTATATAAAGGGTTTTCTTTCACTAGAACTGAGCTTGATGCTTGATAGGACAAAACCGAGAGTTTGGGATCACCGTAAGCAGAACGACTTTGCATACAGCGAACTTAAAAATGTCAATCATTTCTCATACAGCCACAGGGCAACACACAATGATTATACCAAACAGCTTGGCATTTCCCCTCATCTATTCTATCTTAATAAATCAATAATGTAAATGCAAAAAGTCCAGAAGGCTCTTGTCAGCTGCTCTGAGGGGAGCCTGTCTCTGGCTACATCCAGGCCAGCTTTACCATCATGGGATGACCACAACTTGACACTGTGGCTGCTCTGCAGAGCCCCAGACTACAAACACAACCACAGGGCACTGCTCTTCATGGTCCTGAGCAAAACTCAGGCACAAACAGTTCCTCTCAGGACCAATCCCGGAGACAGATCAATCACAACCCAGGCTGACACCTTTATGCAGGGCTTACTTGGCCAAAGCTCTGTTACATACCTCATGTGCCAAACTGGGGTGTCCCACAACAGGAGAAGACAGCCATGGGCCTGAAGGAAGACAGCAGGATCTGCTTCACAAGCCCCATGATCCCATGTGAGCCTCTTCCTTTGAGCTGCCACCACAAACCCAAATAAACCCAGAGCACCACAATGCCCCATCAATATGTGATCAACTGTGCCCAGCACAATTCAGCTGCTTTGTGACAATCATGTAGCTCCGTTACCAAAGGTTCTGTCAATATGCTGGCAAACAGCAAGAAAGTTAAATTAGTACAGTTCATACATGTTTAAGTACCATGACCTACATTATCAAGCTCAGGCTTCAAATATTTGTCATGGCACAATTAGCCCCAGGCACGTTACCTCACTAGTATCAGCAACTGTATATATTTATCTACAAATCACACAGAGGGGAATTAAATGTTACTGTCACTGTTGTCAGGGAAACAAACTTCTTCTAAATTTTTAATTTTTTAATTTAAAATGTTGTATTCTAAGCAGGGATAGTCATTAAAATTGTATGAGGATAAAGGGAAAACAAAATCTGGTGTATTTACCTATGGTGGAATTGATGTACACTGTAATTACAGCAGGTTACGGAGGGGAAAATGTACCTTTCATACAAGACTGTGGTTATGAATGTTTCTGCACATTACTTATGATTACTGTTGCTTAAGAAGAAAAAATAAGTTATTGTGCATTTGTAAATTCTTGTCAAAAACTGTACGTTAGAATACACAATTTACCTTGTGTACTGCAATTTTTATGTAAATACTAAGATCATCACCATAAAAAAGGTTGCTCAGTAGAGACAGACTTACAATTATATAAATGGTAATTTGTGTAGTAAGATGTAATAACTGATATCCTAATTTAGTACTTGCACAGAATTGGTGGTGCAGTGAATGCTCCCTCTTTGAACAAATATCTTCTGAAGCCTCCAGAGATGGACCATCATGTGTGTTGGGAAAATTGCAGCAATGTCTTGTCAAGGCATTCTTGTAGAAGCAAAAACAGGCAAGAGTAAGAGGAAAACAACGTATTTTGAATAACATAAGGTAAAACAGCCAGTCTCCAGCCTTACAGACCCGAGGATTACTTGTAATCTGTGTTTCACTGAGCATACATATAAATCTTCTTTGAGCTCACTCCTCCAAAAACTTGGATGCCCAAAGATTTACCATCCTCTGCAAGTGCAAACTCACTGCCACATTCTCTCCCCTTTCCATCTCCCTATGCTACACCACATCCAGAGTTTGCTTTTCAAACTGATGTGTGATCTGTGTAGCCAGAAAATGATGCTGTGTGTTCCCAGTCTGTATCAGAGCAGGAAAAGAGGCCAATCCCAGTGCAGAGCTGGGAGCAGAGGTGGGCAACACTCATCCCAGGGCTGCCTGCACCCTTGGGGTCCTCCTCACCATCTGGCCAGGACTCTTCTTTCCACACCATGCACTGAAGGAGCATTTGGCAACAGAGTGGGAAGGAAAGTTTGTTTTTCTGCTTTTCCTGGCCTTGTTTGCGTTACCTGAGCTAATGGCTGGCAAGGAGGGGCTCTCTGGGGTACCCTGCGTGGCTGCAGAAATCCTGGCTTTGATTTCTCAAACACACAAACCATCTGTCACGCTGGGAGCCGGGAAGGGGGTTGCCTTGGAGCCTCTCACTGCTGCTGTGTCCTGGCATGGCCCTCTGGAGCAGGGATGTGCCCTTACCCAGCCCTGCTCCTGAGCTGGGAGATGTGAAGGAGAGCCTGGCTGAACCCAGGAGCCCTCCTGCAGCCAGCCACTCCAGACCAGTCTGCCCAGTGCACTCCAGGCCCTGTGGTGCCACCAGCACCATCCCCCTGCAGCTGCACTGGAGGAATTTTTTATAATTAGCAGTTGGATTTGGCCTATGGCCTGTTAACATGGGATACAGTTCTGCTGGTTTTCACTCCCAGGCTCTTTATTCTTTTTCTTTCTTACAGCTATGAATTTGTTTGGTTTTCTCTCAAGTCTGTCCCTGAATAAAAGACCTAACAACATCAGTTCTTGGGCATTTTTGTGATGGGGTTAGTAAATCAACATAATCTACAGCTGCAGATTTAACGCCTGGGTGTGTCAATAAGTTCCCAGCTTCAGTGACTTCCACTTGCTGGAGTTGGAAAACCTTTGACATTTATCACCAAGTGGTAAATTTGAAAAGGGACAAGAGTTCAGTTTCAAGCTTAGGTTTAATAATAAGGGAATGAAAACTTTAGGTTACTTGGAGACCAGCCAGTATAAAATTGTATTTGAAGGTGTATTTCTGTGTGAAGGTTAAAACAGGACCCCCATCATAGAGCTGGAAGAAGAGAGAGGAAATACAAAAAAAAGGGGTATTCAGCTTTCTTTTTTTTTCCTCACATCTCTGCAGTATGTAAAGGTACAATAAAATTGCACAAGGCAGTGAAAAGGGATCAAAAAGACACATGCATTTAATCAACAAAACAAATGTAACTGGAAAAAAGGCTTGAGCAAAGGAGCCAGAGGAATGGAACATCACTGGTAACCTGCAGAGAAACCACAGAGCGGCTCCTTCGCCATGGCTGGTGGGACGTGGTAGGAAGTTAGCAGTGAGTCCTGAGTTTCATCAAGCAGGATAACCTGAGGAAGGGGTGTTAGACTTGGCTGTTGAGGTGCCCAAGTGGCACCATCACCTTTCTTGGTCCCATTTTGCCTCTACCATCCTGCCACCACTAGTTTCTTGCATTTTGAATGGGTATCTGCCAAGGCAAGAAAAGCATCTACTTGAATGGTGAATACTCGCAAAAGTACAGACAAATCAAAGGCTCACCAAACAAATCAGTTATTTTAAGTTCAATTTATCTTTTCCAGGCTTTGACTGGGGTAGAGCTACTTCCTATAGGCTGGTACAGTGCTGTGCTTCAGATTTAGGATGAGAAAGTTGGTAACACACTGATCAGCTGATGCTTAGCAGTGTTTACACTAAGGCAAGGACTTTTCTGCTTCTCAAAACACACCACCATGGTAGAGGCTGGGAGAGGCACAAATTCTGGGACAGCTGACCCCAAAAGGATATTCCAGATCGTGTGGTCCAGCATAAAACTGGGGAAAAGCTGCTCGGAGGCCACTGCTTGGGAATTGGCTGGGTAGCACTCAGCAAATGGTGAGCGACTGCAAAGTACATCACTTGATTTGTATATTCTGATTACTTTTTCATTATTATTATTACTATCCCTTCAATTTCTGTCCTATTTCAAACCACAATTTTTACTTTTTTCCTCAATTCTCTTCCACCATCGCACAAGGGGTGGGAAGTGAGTGAGCTCCTGTGTGGTATTTACTTATCTGTCCAGTTAAACCACAACAGCACCTTCCCAGAGAGAGATACTGCTGAGGTAAGTTTTTTTCCTATTTTTTTTTTTCCTTCTCTGAGAGAAATTTCTCCCATTTGTTGCCTAAGAGAGGGGAATGATACTTAAGAGAGACAAAAGATGTGGCCAAGATGGGGGTAAGGGCTGCAGCTGGCTGCACTCTCTTAGCTGGGGGCTTTCCCTTGGGAAAGGCAGAGATACCACAAGCACAAGATTTTAGCTGAGTGGTGAGGGTTTGGGCTCAGCTCCTCTCTTGCTCTCTCTCTCGGGACTGGAGGTGAGACAGTGCTGCTGTTGATGTGGGGAACAATTCACTGCCACTGCAGAGTTCAGACTTTCACTGCTTCTCCTACCATGAAAGAGGCTTTGCTGGTATGAGCAGCCATTGAACTGGGACCGTTTCCATGCACAAACTCACTGGGAAGGACCCTCACCATCTACTCAGGTGCCTCAGGGGAAACCCCCATATCCCAACTCCTTCCCTGCTCCAGAGAGTGTCTCCTGGCTGTTTGCAAGAGCCTGGCTGCCACTGCCCAGCCCCATTGGTTTTTTTTCTGCTGCTGCTTCTGGTCTTTTGCTACACTTTAACCTGACATCCTATGAACACCCGGCTCCTGATACCGCTTTGGAGTTTTTGGTGCACTTTGTTTGCCACCCTGGGGTATGCTCATGTTAGTGTTGAGAAACAGAACACATAATCACAGGTACTTTATTAAAGGGCTCGAGAGTTAGGGGTAAGAAACTNTATCCCAACTCCTTCCCTGCTCCAGAGAGTGTCTCCTGGCTGTTTGCAAGAGCCTGGCTGCCACTGCCCAGCCCCATTGGTTTTTTTTCTGCTGCTGCTTCTGGTCTTTTGCTACACTTTAACCTGACATCCTATGAACACCCGGCTCCTGATACCGCTTTGGAGTTTTTGGTGCACTTTGTTTGCCACCCTGGGGTATGCTCATGTTAGTGTTGAGAAACAGAACACATAATCACAGGTACTTTATTAAAGGGCTCGAGAGTTAGGGGTAAGAAACTCAAATCTAACTCTAAGAGAACCCTGAAAAGAGACACCCCTTTTATCCCTCACAATTACATAACTTAAAGGTTTAATTATTGAATTTACATTGTTCTATTGATTCTGCCTAACTGTAGATTAAAACATTATTCTTGTTATGGGTTATAATCATATACAATCATCCATAAATTATGGTCACACAAGTATCATTAACAATCACCCCATTTATCAGAATCATTCAGGTGAGTTTCACCTTGACCCACCAAGCCTAACAATCTGAGGCCTGCTCTGGGCCTACCTCTCCCCCAAACATTCCATGATTTAAGAAACTTTTAACCCTTGAGGTATCACTCACATCTGGTGTTCCAGCCTGCTGCTCCAAAGTCCCTGCCACAGTCCATCTTGCCATCAGGATTGGCACTGGGACCAGAAAAGGAAGCTCCTTTTCCATCTCATTCACCGCCCCGCCCGCCATTACTGTGAGGGGGCTGAGGCACAGCGCCCCCTGCAGGCGCGGGGGAATCATCGCACCCGCCCTGCCCGGCCGGGAGCCACCAGCGCCCCTGCTGGCTGTGAGCGGAACTGCACCCAGGGGAAAGTGCCCGCGGCCGAGAGAGGCTGGCACGGGGGTTGTGCTTCTGCTTAGTGCTGCTGCCATTGCTGTTTGTCTGCCTTGCATACACCGTATATATATTCTACTAAAGGACTGTTATTCCCTTTCCCATATCTTTGCCTGAAGGCCCCATAATTTCAAAGTTAAAATAAGTTGGAGGGAAGGAGATCACATTTTCCATTCCAAGGGAGCTTCCCACCCCCCTGGCAGACAGCTGCTCCTTTAAACCAGGACAGATACTGACCCAAGAAATTTTTAGCGGAGAGCTTTGTGCAGCCTTAATAACCACAGCCCAATCCTTCATGCCTGGATAATAAATACTTAACCCAAGAAAGTCCTGTTGTCACTGATCTTCCAGAGTATCATCAAGGGAGTCTCATTTAGCAGCTTTGTCAAAGGTAATTTAACAGTCTTCATAACGGTATAGTGGAAATTGTTATGTGCCTTTTGTCCTGCAGTGTGCAGGATGCCAGATGAGTGCTAATAAACAGGCCAAAATTTGCCCTGTAAAATCTCATAATGCTTTTAAAAGCCAGATTACTTTTCTTTTCAATATCACTTTTAAATTCCACCCTTGATTTAATTCACACAGAATGAAATACATGTTGCCAATACACCTAGCAAAGTCCCAGTCTCCTAAAAACCTGTTTTCACCTCTACAAAAGAACAGGGGTAGTGAAATCCCCTTGCATATGAAATGAGCTGTGCTGAGAGATGCTCTCATTTGCTGATAGACTTGACAAATTTGAGCAATTCTGGTTCGATTCAGTAAGTAATTTTATGCAAATGTTAAGTTACCACATATTAAGAAGTTTGTGATACCTTTGTTTTCCAAACAAGCACTTGGTTTTGTTTGTTTAGTCTGGGGTTGGTTGGTTTTTTTTTATTTTCTTGCAACTTTTTTTCTGCGTACTTCCATTCTCTGTTGCCTTTCCTAACAGCATCTAAAACTACTCACACAATAGATACAGCCAGAGTCTGGCATGTAATTAAGATGTTAAGAAGTAACTTCATCTGGGCACATAAACCTGAGCACCTGCTTATGAAAGTAGGTGCCAGAATCAATATGCTCAGGCAGCTTGGAAGCTTGTCCAAGGTTCTGATTTCACACATTGCTGAGCAACCTTTCTGTGTTGGAGCCCAGAGGGTGTCCACTGTACCTCCTGGAAACACTTGCTTCCCAGAAGTGGCATTTTCTTTTATCCACACTGCATTAATGAACACTCCCAAGCTCAGAACAGGACAGATCTGAACACAGACATGAATTTAATTGTTCACATTCTCTTAGTCTAATCATCCAGAGAGCTCTGTTCACACTTTCTTATGCTAATCTTTCAGAGGGCTCTGCTGCCTCTGCATTGTCCAGCACTCTTCTCCTGTTGCTCAGCTACTAAATTAATGAGAATTGGAGATGGTTATGGATGAAAATGTGCCATGGCTTGTTTTTTCAGCAGTAAAGCATTGCCTTCTCTCCTGTTGAACTCAATGAGAAAAACAGGTGATTTGATACACGTCATTAGTTTCCATAGACCAATTCTTGAAGCTCTCATTATCAGTAGGTTCATTTTGCACCTATTATCAGCATGCTGCTCTGCACCATGGAAAGGAGCAATTTGCAACCCATACATCTCCAAGGTATTCACATTCGAGAAAAAAAATACAACACAACAACCGTGATGCAGCAGTCCTGAAAACACACTGATTGCCCAGGTAGAACAACAACAACATCATTAACAAATTTCATCTCTTTATTTTTTGAGATTCTGATTTCTGTTGTAATTCCCAATATCAAAAATCAAGGACGCAGATTTTTGCAGAACACAACTAAACTGTGGTTTCAGTTGATGATCTCTGATTCATGCCTTTAAGGAAACAGAAAAAAATATAATGTCTCAAGGTAACATAAAACCAGGTTAAGGTGGAAAAAATACACTGCTGGGCAAGGATGGTGGCAAAAGGAAGAGTCCCAGAAAGACCTAATAACATTAAGTAGAAGGCTCTCTCCCCCCAAAAACCTTGTTTGAAGAAAGGCTCGTGTCAGACATTAATTACAATGGAAAAAATACAGGAATGATCATGAAAAAGTGCAATAACACCCCAAAAAGCTGTAGTATGTAAGACCTTTGAAGGCTCAGATCTAAAAAGATCAAAACTTTATGTTGCACTTTGCACCAGGAGATCAGGTTATCAGAAGATGATAACTACCATTTGTCATATAATAAAGGATTTGCTTTCTCTTCAGCTCTTCCCAGCACATTCTTATAAACAATCTATAAAACAAGACTACAGACAGAAAGCAATTGAAAACTGACAAAGAATGGGAACAAGCCACCCAGACAAAACTGTAATGAGAGGATAGAAGAAGCTAGCAAAAAAAACTACGAAGGACTTTGAAAGAGTCTGTAAAATTTTTCTTAGACCTATTTCTTTCTCTGAGACCGGTTTCAAAAAACAACCACCAAAGTGCTGCCAAAACTCTGTGTGAGTGTGAAAGCTGTGCTACAGGTTCCAGTGTCAGCACAACTTTGCAGAAAATTGCCACTATTTGTAAAGAAGAAAAAAGATACTGGTTTCCCATACTGCCACTTGCATTTTTGCTTCTAAAAGGCTTGTTACACTCTGTAGACATGAGGTTAAAGCTTCTGGTCCAAAATCCTGTCTGCATTTTGTCAAACACAAATGTTCACCCTTAATATGGCTTCCCCACACATTCCTTTTAAAACTCAATCTCAAAAAGACAAAAGAACAGTATCGTTTGTGATCAGGTATTTTCAGCCAGTTGGATGAGCTCTTTTACGGATTTAACTGCACTAGACAAGTGGCATAAGGAAGTTTACCTGTTTCCCACAAAATTCATTCTCAGGTCACAGTTTACTGTCCCTACCTGTTTCTTTCTCAAGTTGCACCTGGGGCATCTAGATTAGATATTAAGAAATATTTCTTCGCTGAAAGGGTAGTCTGGCATTGGGACAGGATGCCCAGGGAAATGGTGCAATCACCAGCCTTTGAAATGTGCAAATAATGTGTGGATGTGGCACTTGGGGACATGGTTTACTGGTGACACAGTACCACTGGGTTAATGTTTGGACTTGGTGATCTTAGAGGCCTTTTCCAACCTTAATTGATTATATTTTATATTTTTGTTCCTAATCAACTTTGTTTTCATTGTATAGGAATAATCAGGTACATCTACAACAGCATTCTGGTCTGACACCAATAATAACAAAGCACTCTCTTAAAAGAATAAAACAACAATTTTTAAAAAGTGGGAGGACCCAATATAGAAAAAATTCACCTTACAGCTTTGCAGGAAATTACATCCAGACTTTAAGCCTTTAACTGATTCAGGGCTTGTACAACTGCATAGATCTTAATTGCTCATTAAGCCTGTGATGCAAAGGACAAAAATATTTCCCATTATGAGGTTGGAAGCCGCAAAGTTTTTGCTCTTTAGCTCATCAAATATTTTTTTTTTTTTCCAGAATCTAATGAAACACAGAGAAACTCAGGGATGGACATAAGAAACTTGCTATGTTAAAAATAATTAATTTTTTTCCAATTTTGGGGCTTTGGTGAGCTGGGACCATATAAAATTTCAAGCTTTATCACAGTCTAATACAAATCAATTTCTTATTCCCACCTACAGGAGCAAGGAGATTGCCAGAAGCCATTTATCAGCAGGGCTTTGAGGGCTGTTCAACCTCTTGCCTATGAGCAGCAGCATATTCAGGGGAAAAGCACTTCCAGTTAAAGTTCAGCAGGGTCAAGACCAACAAGAAAGCTTTCCTCTAAGTTTTTTTTGCATTTTGATCATGCTATGCAGAAAAAAAAAAAAGCCAAGCACCATCTCCAGTGTGCTTTTGGCTTTTTTTTTGTGCAATCCTATTGATGAAAAACTGCTGTAGGCTCAGCAAGGATATGAGCCAAGCAGTTTGGTGACTTTAATGGTGGCATGATTTCAATTGCATGGGTGTGATAGCCCCATTATAGTAAAGTACTTAAACACACACTTTGCCTGAAATATATATAGGACTGATACGTAAGTTAGGTTTTACTTAAGGACATTTCTCAATTACTGAGGCACTTGGAAAAAAACCACCACCCATACCAGGCCTGAAAATAACTTTCACAATGTTGTTGAAAGTGTCAATACGTTGGAAATAAAATTAATGGACAATTTTAGAGCCTGAGGATATCTACAGAGAAATGCAATTGGAACATCTTTAAAATGGCTAGCAATTTCAACATGCATTTCAGCTTCTATTGAAAACTTCTCATGAAGTCTGGGTTTAAAGACTGTAGGTTATAAACAGCCACCGTATTTTTTACTGATGTAATTATCCAAAGATGCCTCCCAGCTTAGCTTGAGCTTGCCATCACTGATTAAGCTCTGGATACCAGCGAAAGATCGGTAAGAAGGTGAGAAAAGCTGGTAGCCTGGGGTTGTGGTCCTAATCGCATGCTTACATTCGAAACGCTGTAGCTTTTAACTTGATGACATTGTAAATAGAGTGATTAATAGACCTGTTATTTGCAATGTACACGTTTAACACTGCAGGTCAGATAAACTAGACAACATAAATTAACCACCTTATAGGCAGGTTTACACCACTGGAGCATCTGGTCCTCCCTGAATCAATTTGTACTGCAGACAGGAATCCAGTAAAAGTCCTCTTTTTAAATTCAAGACAAAAAAAAAAATATTCAAAATTTTCACTTAACTCTTTATCATGTTGAGCTTTTCTTAAACAGGTTCTCCAAGTCCAAAGTGACACAAAATACCTCTCGGAGTCCTGTTTGCTTTTGCCTTTTCATAACCAGCATTCACCATGTGGTGCAGTGGAGATCTGCTTGGCACACTGATAGTTTTTCAGGAAAACCAACTGCAGGAAAAAGGTTTATCTGTGCAGCAGATAAAGCAGTTCACCATTTTTTGGCCTGCTAGGTCCTTTCATAGAAGTGGCACACAGGAAATAATACTCCGCAGTTTTGCAAAATCATTTTTCTGAAGACTGTGAGGCATTAATTCTTTATCATCCTTCATTGCAATGAGACAGGAAGGGGAACAGGCCAAGGGAGAAGGAGAAACAGAATAGTCACTAGCTTGAAAGTGAGATTTAGGGTCATTTATTTATCATCCCTAATTTCTGCCTCTGAAGCACTCATATGGGCATCAGAGCAAGACAGCCACATCCACTTACCAGTCGTCCACTTACCTGCTACAAAACAAACTCCAGTTACTCAGCTCACCATAGGAACCCAGCAAGCACCCAACCTCCACTTTCTGATCTGGAAAGCACAAGCGAAGCCAAATGGCAGAGGGAAGAAGGAAGGGGAGACACAGCCTTGTGGTCAGGAGGATGAAATGTGCACAGAGGGCCCTGGGAGGACCTAGAGAGGAGTAATAAAATCTTGGGCAGAGCAAGGATCACGAGGTCAGGTCCCTGTCAGTGATCAAGCACAGGCAGTTGGTGCTCCAGTGCACGAGGGAGTCCAGGAACGTCCATGATCCAAGAAAAAAAAATTGGGAATCAATCAATTTGATCAGAATGCTTAGCTTCACAATCAAATGTATTAAGATACCTCAGTCAGTTAGAGTCAGATAAAGTCAGACATTCAAAGGCAATAAATCCTACCCTGCTGATAATAGGGCTTAGAAATTTTACTCTAACTTTTGTTTTACCTGAAATGAATCAAAATTATAAAAATACTCTCAAATTTTAAATCATCCACTCTGAATTTTTTTCTTTTTCTTTTTTCAATTAGAGATGCTTTTTGTGGTAGGCTATGCTTAGTAATGGAACCCAGTTACCTTTATACACCATCATAGAATCACAGAAGGGCCAGGTTTGGAAAAGTCCTTAAATGTTCTCTAATTCCAATGCCCCTGCCACAGGCAGGGAGATCCTCCTGGCGTTTCTCCTCAGGTTTCTCACAGCCCCATCCAGCCTGGCCTTGAACACCTCCAGCGAAGGGGCTGCCTGCAGCTTCTCTGTGCAACTTGTGCCTGTGCCACACCACCCTTATAGTCAAGAATTTCTTCCTAATATGTAATAAAAACAGCTTAAGGCCATTCCCACTATCCCTGTATGCCTTTGTCCCTCTCCAGCCTTCCTGCAGGCTCCCTGTAGGTATGGGAAGGGGCTCTAGAAGGTCTTCCCAGGCCACCAAATGTGTCAGGCATGATTTGTCTAGTGAAGACATATTGGCAGTCACCAATTACCCCATTATTTACCATGAGCCTTAGCACAGTTTCCAAAAGGAACTGCTCCATAATCTTAGCAGGCACTGAGGTAAGACAGACTGGTCTGTGGTTCCCTGGGTCTTCCTCTTCTCCCTTTTTAAAAATCAGGGTTGTGTTTCCCCTTCTCCAGTCAGTGGGAACTTCACCAGAGTGCCATCGCTTCTTAAACATGATGAATAGGGCCCTAGACACTTCCTTGGCCAGTTCCCTCAGGACCATGGATGAATCATATTAAATGTAAAACACTGCTGTTCCTGTATTTTAGGTCATGAAATAAAAATGCCATTAGTGTTGTTACTTTAGGTTTTAATAATAATTTTCAATGACATGAAATAGTTTGATTACCACAACTTACCA
Organism: Bombycilla garrulus; assembly: GCA_013400315.1. Classification (NCBI taxonomy): domain Eukaryota; kingdom Metazoa; phylum Chordata; class Aves; order Passeriformes; family Bombycillidae; genus Bombycilla; species Bombycilla garrulus. The sequence goes on from VXBU01008285.1 coordinate 889,924, forward strand.
GTGGTCAGTGATGTCAAGTCAGAAAAAATGCTTCACACTCTGAACAAATGGCACACAAAACTTACCTTTCATTATGCATTTTAATAACTGGAAGCCATTCAATTCTGATTTTTATACAACCAATTATACATTAACATGTACACATAATCAATTCCAGTCACAGTGTATACATATTTTTGAATCTGCAGCAATATAAAATGCTACCTGTATATACATGTGCAAGTCTGAGTAAGTCCTGAGTTATTTTAAAGTACTATTATTTAAATCCTGTAAATTTTAGCTGATGCAAATAAACCTCAGGTTTTACAACTATTGTGGAGAAGCTATTTAAAAAACAATATATAGCACTTTGCATCAGCTTTATGCATAGCTATGAGCTCTGTACAGTGCAGAGTTTCCATTTACAGTCTGAATGATTACGAAATCTGAAAAGATGCTGACCATGTTATTCAGTAAATATTGCTTCCTTTGTTTCTTTATTAATGGTGAGTGATTTGTTCTGCCTCCAAACAACCAGGCATGGAGGACTCTGACAGGGTTTAAATTATATTCTTTCCGCTGCATCTATTTTTGTAAGCATTCAAGTTACCCAGGCCCTTTAATTCTTCTGAGAAAAACTATACAATTATACAGTCAAATAATTAAACAGTGGAGAAAGAAACAACAAGAAACAACAGTGGAGTATGATCCTTACCTTAAACATGACACTATGCTATAAAGAAACAAAAGAGGAACTGTTCTTTGAGGAACAGCTTGGACAGAAACCAAAAGGCTGCTCAGAAACCCTCTGTCAGCATGACACACTGCCATGGTAAACATGAGATGCTCTCGAACGGCCAGAACAAATTATCTGACCAAATGGGAAGGAAGCACTGCTGCCAAGAAGGGGATCCAAACTCAACATGAGAGTCAGAATCTTTGTACAGTATTAACAGACCAACTTACACAAAAATGTCTGTATACCCCATGCCAGGAGAATGCAGGCACTAACGAGAGCTGGTAAAGGACACAGGTTAGCATGGGGGCGTAGCTGTCTCTAATGGCGTTGTTGGATGCAACTTTCCAGGTATGGAGGAGATACTTTTCTTCTTTCCCTCATTCCGCTTGCACAAAAGTGAAGGCACCACTCCAACCATACTCCTCCAGCATAAGGATCCTGGCCCAAAACTTAGCTGGTCCCATGGCTGCTATAGTCAAAAACGCCTTTCCTGAAGAAGGGTGAGAACTCACAGATGGTGTATTTTGACAACGTTAGCCCCACTTTATCAATGCTCAGTGGAGATGATGGAGATTTCAGCATTGCAGAGAAAAAACTCCTGAGGTATTTCTGTGGAATGAAATGTGAAATGTCAGAAGGTTCTTGGTCAAATTGATTATAACCACTTTGAAAAATTGAATGAACAGAAAAAAACCCCAAGATTTCCATGGACTGTGAATAGTCCTTTCAATAACCATCAGCATTTAAATCCATTTATAAAACAGTCTACTGAAATGTGTACATTAAGCTCAGGAAAAGCAGAAAAGCAGTATGTTCCACTTCCTTCTTATGACGAGCTTGGCAACTCTCTTATTCTGTGGTTGTGTGATGCTTCCTGGTTGATTCTGCAGTCATGTATTCCATTCTGCTAATCATGACATGCTAATACTATTGTCTAGCATCACCAAACACAGCAGGTGCCAACCTCAAATCCATTCTGCAGGATATTCGCTACATATGGACACAAAAGGACTTTAAAAATGTTTCCCTCACAAAGCTTCCACAATCCTTGCATTGATTGGGGTTTGTTTTGAGGAAGGCTATCTGCAAAAAGATTTGCATGAATTCCGTATTATGTAAGAATCTACCAGTATATTCTCATTGAGTTGCCCTCAAAATTTCCTTTTATTTTTTTTTAAGTCTTACTAATGAGAAGCATGTGGGAGACACCTCCTTCCCATAAGTTAATATTCATCAGCCACTGTGCAACTTGAAGTCCCATTTGTACCTAGAGAAATTGGGGGATGTACATTAACACAGTTTTCACAAACCTGACAAAGGGTTCGTTTAGCATGACTTAATAACTTATAAATATAACTTTTGAACAAAACACTCTAGGTAAAAGGTTTGATCAGACAGATATTCCAAATGTATCCAATGTCACCCAAACACCTGCAAGGGAAATCTCATCTGGAGCACAGGGATAAACTCATTTTCTGTACTATGGATTGACCACAGAAAGAGATAACTTCCAAATTAGTCACTAGTCTTGGATTCCATGGGAAATATATCTGCAAGCCAGAGAAGCACATTTTCCTCTGAAGAACACAACATTTAGTTATTGGAAAGCAGCAGCTTTGGGGTCACGAAAGTAGTTTGCTCAGGAAACTGTCCTAATTATTCACTCATTTCTCAAGAAGAATTCCTCCAAACTATAACAACCTGCTATCTTTTTTAAGAGACCAGCTATTTCAATATTACAGAAAGAAAGAAAACAAAGAAAAGAAAGCAAATAAAAGAAAGCAAACAAAAAAAAGCAGCTGAGACAAAAATTATTCTCTTGGCAGAAATGGTGAAATTTTCTATTTCATTCAGATCTGCCACAGGTTATATTAATGTTCATGAAAAAAAATTCATTACAAAAATGCCTTCAAGATGAACTGCAATAGCCTATGAGGTAATTTAAAGTGAGAAACGGAGAAACATTTTTCATAATTAGTTCTCAAAGGAGGGTTCTTTACAAAAAGTCCCAAACCAATAATTCCTGAAGGATGAATATGGTAGAAAATCAAATGTAAAACATAGCATTCTGTTAGCGTTTTAGCACTGTGCTGTAAAGTTACTGCAATAATTCTAGTTTATGACTACCAAAGGCTCAAAGGTACTGAAATATCTCACTGGAAACATCACAAGACCTAATGCATTCACCTTGGTGTGTATGGCCAGATAACTGACTGTCATGCCTTTTCTGTAAAGCCATTACTCATTGTTTTGGCATGATAGCTCTAACGGAAAAGTAAAAAATCCCTCTGCTCTAAGCATACACTTATGTGACACACCAGGAACCGCAGGTACACTTCTTTTCCACATCTGCGCTCTGGAGTTGATGAGTGAATTTCTCAGATTCTTTGAACACAAAAAAAGATCCTTGGGAAATGGCAACAAGCAGACCCTACCAGATAACGATGGAATTAATTTTGTATGAAGGTTTCCTGCCATATGGCTTGACATTATGTGCTCTTCAACAACCACCTCTGAACAAATTAGCCCTGTTATAAAACCCAGATCTGCATTTACCCTGCTTGCAATGCTGGCATGTTAATATAGCCCAGCGCTGCTGTGCCCTTGACACAAAGAAGCTGTTGCTTTGTTGAAATACAGGCTGCTCTGCCCAAAGACGCTGGCTGGGAGTGTTCCCCTGTAGTGAGGAAACAGTGGCTGATGGCAGAAGTGCTCACATCACAAGTACTGATTCAAGAGCCGTGGCAGGGCACTACAGGGGAAGCTCGGTCTGTCCTGTTGGCTGCAGTGGACAGCAAAGTGGAAGAAAGGGACAGGAGGAAAAGAAGAGCACTCCTTGCAACGTATGGAAAGATGCTTCACAAATTCAGATGTGACAAGGAGAGGATGAGGGTCACAGCAAGCTGGGAGAGGGGCAGGAGCACATCAACACCAAGTGCCAGAAATGACGAAAACTTCCTTAGAGATCCAGAAGGGACTCAGCATGGACTTTGCTGCAGCCTAGGAGGCCACTGCAAGCAGCTCGAGTAGGAGCAAGGCTGGATGAAAGCATCTCCTCTGCCAGCACTCAGTGGACAAGAACAGAGCTGTTTTCAAATCTTTTGTATTAAAATCTATTTCCAGCAGCACATACAATTTTTGCCTATTAACAAAACTCTTTTGGTGTGTCCTGGAAAAAAAAATTCTTAGCAGAGACTGGCAAGCTCAGTATACCTTCATAGGTCCAAATTTTATACAAATTAATGATGTGATTTCCTACTGATAGCAACATTATCCTTGGCATGCAAAGCACCGTGTAATAGCTACTAGGTTTGTATGATTAGCTAGGAAAGAAAAAACTAGTTAACTGCCAAAATAATCCAACATGCTTGGTTTTATTACTCATTTTTGTTTGTTAGACTCTGGCCATTTGTTCTGGAGTATTTAGTCTGGTAATCAGTGTTCTTCCAAATGCACTTTGGAGTTTCATTTCACTAAAAGCATTTGACCTGCCACACTGCCGGTTTGCTGGAAAATATCCTAATGGTAAGTTTGTAAACGTCTCGGTGTGAGGGCACAAGCCCTGGCATTGTAGCAGAGAGGTAAAATGGGCAGCTTACACATCAATCATGTTGGTTGTTCTGGCTAAACACACACTCAGGAACACCATTTCAGTGAATGGGAATACTCTGCATGTATAAAACAAGGATAGAAAGCCAGGTTAAAAACTAATCCAAATTAGGAAAAGCAGTGGCGTTTACCCTCTCTGAAGGCAATGCAACCTTCAAGCCCTCTAACTTGAAACTGATGACAGCTGTACCTGCAAGTTTAAACTTTGCAAATGAAACTAAACTGGAGAAAGTGGTATAAGGCCCAAAGGCTTTTCTTTCTTTACCTAGTTTGAGCAGTTTTCCCTCCCTTTTAATTATGCGAATAGCAAAATGGAAACCATTTAAAAAGCTTATTAAGAATCATTTTAATAGGGTTCACCTTTTTAGCAGTAGGCCAGTGTTCATCTTGTGCTCAATTCATCAGCACAACAAAGTCATTCTAATAATTTTTGCACTACTTTATGATGTGGGGATTTCATAATTTTATACATTTTAATGTAAAGCCATAACTTAATTTAAAGTTATTAAAGTTACTACAATAAAAAAGCTTTCTGAAATGTGAAAGTCTTCTTATCATCCTTTCAATTTGGGCATATTAAAGAGGAATTCAGTTCAGTGACATTGTTCTCCCAATCCATTACTAACAGTGATAGCCTCAGAGACCAATAGCAGGGCTTAGTTGCTATTGGATTGGATTGCTAAGAATTAGATTTTTTCATTAAAATTGGGTGTGTTTGAAAACTCATCAACTCTGGTACTTTCAGAAAGTGAAAACACTTAGAGCTTTTGCTTTCATACTGCTATTTCTAGCAATTTCCTAAAAAAAAAGTCAGTGCTTAAAACACTTTAGAAGTTACATTTTAAAACTGGCATTAGAAATACCATCTGCTAATAGATGCCAGAGCTGAAAGCATCAGGAAGTTTAATAAGATAAACCTTACAAGGATTTGGGAAATTTTTTAGACAATAGCTTCTTTTCTGTGAAACAATACCACCTTTCCAAGACCTACATTCAATCTGACAGTCAAAAGCTTTACCACAAGGTCATAAGAGGTCACTGGTGACAGAGGCAGGACTAATTAACTTGCTCATCTAACTTCTAACATAGGCTCCTCTCTCCCTTTAATATCGATGCTAGTTCCTCCCAGCACCAATCACATAATTATTCAGTTGACTAGTGTTAAGTGCTGCAGGCTTTAAATCAGATCTTAGTTTGAATTATCCATAGAGCAAAGCATATACAGGTATCACAGCTCCTTCTATAGAGTATAAAAAACCCCAAAGCCAGACAGATTGAAGCATATTTCCTGAGTCTAAAAAAATCACATTATGTTGTAATTAGGTATTTGCAAAGTCAGCTCTTCCCAAGAAAGACTCTACCCCAAAGCAAGCAGACAGGCACATGATTCGCTTCCAATCTGTGATCACAAAAACAAGGATCTGTTGAAAAGACAAGGCGTGCAAAGGGAGGCTGCTGGAATGCAGAAATGAGAGGGCATGTCCTCCTGCATTTGTCTCCTATAAAGAAATTATTGGGCATATCAACAATGGAATGGAAAATCAACATTTAGAGATCCTTCTCCAAATTAACCAACTTTCTCTATTTTGTACATTTCCACTGATTTGTTGAAAAGAAAAAAAATTATTTCCAAGGTGTTTTTTCAAAACACTAAATACCAGCAGAAATGCCAGCTATTGTGTCTAACTACATCCTACTGCCAAAAATAAAGCTAGGCTGAAATGGCACTGACAAGTGGTGGTGTCCCACAGAGACTTCAGGCTGGTGAAAGGCTCTGTCTAGGGACGTGCTTTATACAGAACATGGTAAGAAACTGTGCAAGTTACCAAGAAAAATAGGATTCAGACTTTTCATCGGATCTGATTATTCCTTGTGGCGGTTTTTTTGTTTGTTTGGGGTTTTTTTGTTTGTTTGGTTTTGGGTTTTTTTTTTTTTTTTTTTTGTTTTTGTTTTTTTTTTTTTTTTTTTTTTTTTGGTTGGTTGGGGGGTTGGTTTTGGGTTTTTTTTNACAGAAAATACATTTACAAACCGAGTTCCAAGGGAGCAGGTTTTCTTATGAGAAATATCCCAGCATTATATGCCTAGGCATATTCAAGCTGTCTAAACTGAGGTGTTTTGGAGACAGTGATCCCAGCAGGCTCCTCCTACAGTCTGCAAGCATAGCTCAGCCCTTCAGGTCATAAGTCAGTCCCCACAGGGGAACCTTTATGTCTTCCACTCAAAACCATATCTTCTTCCCTCTGGGCCTACCTAAGGCCCAGGGAATTTTTCTCCCAGTTGCCTAAAAGATGGGAACGACAATAATTAAAAGAGACAAAAGACGTTGCCACAATGGGGAAGAGGGGGGAAGGTGTCCAGTTGGCTGCAGTCTCTTAGCTGGGGAATTTTCTCTTGGGAAGAGCAGAGAGACTTGACTAGGAGCCTGGGGCTAGCTTCAGAGCTTCAGCTCTCTCTCTCTCTCCAGGATCGAAGGAGAGATGGTTGTGGTTTTGGTGCTGGACTGTGGCTGCAGGGAGAATTCACTGCTACTGCTGAGTTTTGCCCTTCACTGCTTCTCCTTACCGTGCATAAGCCTCTGCTCCCAAAAGAGTCCCAACTGGGACCTTTTCAATACCCAGCCTCACTGGGAGCGACCCTCACCGTGTGCTTGGGTGCCTCAGGGAAAACCTGGGACCCTGACCCTCTCCCCCTCTCAGGAGGGAGTATCTTCAGGCTGTGTGCAGGAGCCTGGCTGATGCTGCCCAGCCCTGCTGTTTGCTGATGCTGCTTTGGGGTTTTTTTGTGCTACACTTTAACTCAACACCCCATACCCACCCAGACCTGCTGCTTCTGCCACTGCTTCATGGCTTTTGCTACATTTTGTCTGCCACTCTGGGTCTGCTCCCTCTGCTGTTCCAGCTCTCTGCTTGGAAGTCACTGCTACAGTCCATCTCACCACCCTGAGCGGCACTGAGACCGGCTGCTCCCTGACGGTTTTGCAAAGGGATCCACTCCCCCTTTTCCCTGTGGCCTGAGTCGCCATCGCCATGTGGAGAGGCGGCTGAGCTCACGGCACAGCGCCCCCTGCAGGCGCGGGGGAATCATCGCACCTGCCCTGCCCGGCCGGGAGCCACCAGCGCCCCTGCTGGCTGTGAGCGGAACTGCACCCAGGGGAAAGTGCCCGCGGCCGAGAGAGGCTGGCACGGGGTTTGTGCTTCTGCTTGCTGTTCAGCCATTGCTGTTGTTTGTTGTTGTTGGTAGTTTGCTTCATTATATATAGCATACAGTAAAGAATACTTTATACTATACACTATATTGAGACAGGGAATTGAGGAGTAAGGAATAATTCATCAAAAATTAACTGATCAGACAATGAGGAATGCCTGACCTTTATTGTATTTGCAAAATGTAGACTAAGTTTGCGATAAACAGAGCCAGAACTTGCAAACAGGGTGAGGGGTGCCAGGCTACCAGTGATAAAACCAGAGCCTGAACCAGTGAGAATTGATCTCAAGGCCTGGAATGTGGCCAGGAAGCAAAAACGAATGCTCTGGAGACAATGTTGAAAAGTTCAAATGTGATGAAGAGTTTGGAATTCTTCATCAGAGACCCCCGGTGACCTCCGAACTGGAGAGGCACAAGGGCAAAAGGACTTTTGGCTCATTTGAATATGAGGGTAGGCAGAGCTAGGCGGGGCTAGGAAATGAATATGGATTAGGCACATTGTGTAATCCTAGGCTTTTAGGGAATAAATAGAGCAGTAGTTTGGAGTTTCAGCACACGTTTTTGAGGAGTTATTGCCATGTGCCTCAGCACTGAAATAAACCATACCTACTTCATAACTTCCATGGGTTATGGAGTTCTTCTGCATATCATATATATATATAATTCTAGTAACAAATTGTTATTCCTTTTCCCATATCTTTGCCTAAAAGCCATGTAATTTCAAAGTTATGATCATCTGGAGAGAAAGGAAGGTTCCCACCTTCCTTGGCAGACACCTGGCTTTTATACCAAAACACTGGGGCATTAGGACAGAGTAACAGCAAGCTTAAATGCTCTGATAGGTCTCCAAGTAGTTTCAGATCCATTTCTGGATTTATTAAATTTGAGCAAGCAGAGCAAGAATTTGCAGATAGCAAGGCTATAGAATATGAAGTACCATTGCTTTGGAGGACAGCAATCCAAAAGGTTGGGAGACTGCACCAGATTACAACTAATACCTTCACCTCCACCAATTCCACATTCAGATCAATTCTCCACTCACCAGATATAACTTGCTCAGAAACCTTTTGGTCTTTTCTGGGCTTTTTCTTTTTCTAATAAAAAGAACATGAAGCTTCAATTCTTTTCCCCAATACCTTAATATATATTGCAAAATATTATAAAGCAGATTTAAGTGTGTGAGCAGAACAGCATGTGCTATTTAATATCCCAGTGATATTCTAGGCCCCTCAGGAAGTACCTAATGTCACCTGTGCATCTGAACACATTTATCTCCTGCGTATATCCTTAGGTCATTCTGTGCAGTTGTGATTTCAGAGCATTAGGAAAAAGACTTACTGCCTGGGAGACTACCTGGTGCCTGAAGGATCTAATTTCTGTGGAAAAACTTGGAGAGAAAATGTCTATAATTATGATGGGATCACCTGGCCCATTACCTTTTGCTGAAAGACCAGGATGGCTGGTTTCTCCTTACAAAAAGCCCTGCAAAATTAGACATTGTCAGAGCTCTGCAAAGCTTCCTTGAGGAGCAAAATTTGACAACTGCCTCCAGAATGTGACTGCCCCTGGTGCCAGACACCTCGCTCAAGTTGCAGACAATTTGTGAATGCACTTTTTAAGAGAATAAAGATAGATCCACATATTTGAAAATGGCAAGTCACCACCACAATAGTCCCACTGATGCTGGGTATTTTTTTGCCTTTTTTCTTTTATATATTCTCTGTATTCTTTACACATATATTTGTAGCTTTGCAGCCTATTATTGCATTCATAGCTAGTTTTCCCAGTACTCTTCCCTGCCCTAAAAAGCAGAAAGACAACCCACATTCCAAAGCCCCTATCCCATCTTAGTTCTTCTTAGGAACCAAGGCTGAAAAACAGCTCTTCAGGACATATTTTTTATACACTAGCTCAGTTTCCATCTAAGGGGGGAGGATTTAGAAGGGGAGAATTGCATCACCACTTGTGCTCCTAATTGATAATTTTTATCAATCATGCTAATTTGCTAAACTTATGAAAGTGGTATTCATCCCATGGGGGTGGGCTTTTGTGGACATTTTTCATATCTGCCCCTGGAGGTCTCCAATAAAGACCAGGCTTTATATTACCTCCTATACTAATATTATCTTGAAAGTGTGTGTTGTTTCATTTATAGGTTCTTAAGGCATCAACACCTATTAATAGAGGGAGGAGTTATTTGCTTCAGGTTGGCAGGCATTAATTAGTCTCATGGCTAGATGAACACAAACCAAGAATGACGGATTGGCTCATTTTAATCAAACCCTTCCTGCTCACTTTGATTAGGTCTAATCAGAAGTGAGGCTTTTTACACGTAATGCCTAGTAGTCAGCAAATAAGTAAATAAACAGACTGAGAACATTCTAATCAGTATAACCTTACCCAGTGTTTGCAGGTCTTACAGATCTACATACAACTCCAACACCCACACCAATTTTCATCTAAGACAAATCCTACCTTGTGAGTTTCCCTTAACAGAAATAAGTAGGGCATATTATGCTTGGTCAATTTTTTAAAAATTTACTAGCAAACATCTTGCTAATTTGATTCTGACACAGTCACACTCTTAACTTGTTAGACCGAAGCTGTTAGCTAAGAAGCTACATAGGAGGAGATGAGATTGAAAGCTCCCACCAAAAATGTAATATAGCTCTGTCCTGGGGTAATCCATAATGTTATTGTATTCCATATCTATCTGCAGCCCTCACAAAATTGTTACTGTGCCTTTAAGACCCCTTCCCAGAGAAGGAAATCTAAAACCAAATCAATTTGTGCAGTGAAGGATGATGGGGAGCCAGGACCTTCACAGCCAGCTGAGGAATCAGAAACAATCACCGACTCTTTGTCCTTAGAAAGTCTTCACAATCTGAGAAAAGATCTCACCTGACGGCACAACAAGTCTACATTAAGTTGGTTGATCTGAGCCTGGGACACTACAGGTGACACTGTACAGTTTTGCACAGCACTGAAGCAAGGCCCTTGGGATTCCTGTCCCATGATGTGGGTATTGATCAGGCAACCAAAGGGAGGCCTGAACCTCTCGGCCTCTGGACACAGCTTTTAATAAGTGTGAAGAGACACCCACAGATCTTCTACCTACAGAAGATCTCCAGCTGCAGCAAGGCCTTTGGAAGACCATGGAGCAAGGAATCCAATGCTTGTGAGAACTGGCTGTGATAAAGATCCTTCTCTCAGATGACAACCAAACCACTAACAGTCCAGATCTGCTAAAATGTACAACACTGATGTGGCTCAAACTCCCACAACTAGGGACACAAGCCTATGCCCCAGCATCACTGCAGTGGATTGAGGAGGCTGAGACAATAGGTGCTATGATAATGAGGTTTCAAGTGTATGAAGATTATGTACATGGCCCAACAGAACCCCAAATGTCATCTATGGAAACAGATCTGACAGAGCAAAAGTGGAAATTGGAAGACATGATTGCAGAGACTCATCAGAAACTCACCAAGGAGCTTAAGGAGGGCCTTCAATTCTTGTTGGCACACACCAGAGCCCCTGTTACCAGAAGCAGACATTGCCCAGCTAGGGAGAAGGAGTACACCCCACAAGCTAACCTGTGGTTCTTTCCACTTGAGCATAAGAAGACATGAGAGGATGGGATGGAAAGCCTACTTCTGTCCTGGCAGCACAAGTGCATAACTTAAAGGAGAAATCTACTAACAGAGGGGAGGATGACATGTCTGATCCCCCTGAAGGGACCTCCAGAAGGTATGCCCAGGGTGGCAACAACAGTCAGGACTAAAAGAACCACACAGAGGCCAGAGAAAATCAGGTCTACTGGACTGTGTGGCTTTCAGTTATTTTGCCACATGGTCTTCCCTTTGTGGATTATCTGGTCTTTGTTTAGGCAAAAGCTTTCCTTCACTTTTTGGGTTCTCTTTTCATTTTTTTTCCTCACCTCAGAGAGTTAGGAGTTTTGAGCTGCCTTGGGGCAAATTCCACAGGCACCCTCCATACAACACTCCTTTGGGCACATTTAGAGCTACCTAAATGACTTTGGAACTAAGCAGGTAAGAATTAAGCTTCTTTAAGCAGCTAAATTGCACTAAAAATACCATGAGTTACATGTTTAGCCTCTCGGGAAAGTCTCTCTATGTTTTTCATGCATAGCGTGATGCAGATTCCTTGACTCTTGAGTTAGGTCTCTCCAAAGTTGTACAGGTGAAGCAGATTTTACCTCTACATCTCCAGAATTGCTTGAGTGACACTAAATTTTAGTTTTACCCAAGGTGGTACTGAAATTTACTCAAATTCATATACCTTTTTGAATTTTCTTAATGTGCAAGCGTTCTAAGAGATGCCAGTTATGATTCAAGGTGAAACTGCTCTCTCAGGTTTTCAAAACCCAAACTATTCATTATAGCTATTTGGAGCATTTTTCTGTGCAAGTCTAATGGCATGAGCACATTATGCTGAATTACTATTATGCCACATCAATTGAATTAACTTCTGAAGTCAGTCTACATCCCAAATTACAATCTTATTCTGCCTAAAATTTGTTTAAAATCCACAGGACTTATTATTTCTTACAATGTCTGCATGCTAAAAGCTTACATTTATTGGCTTTAGGCAGCTCCAATGAAAACTGAATTGCAGACTGGCAGGGAAGGAAAAAGAAGGCAGCAAGGACTATGATTTACAGGTGCTCTATCAGTGTGAGTCCTCTTTGGGAAGTGAATGGCCATACTGAAAAGGATCAAAACAGACCTGACTAGTGAAGGAAACCAATCTCTCCTCCAGAGCACAAGTCAAAACAAGTCCTGTCAAAATTTATTTAGAAAGAACAACAGGATTGAATTTAGCATGCATCCCTGGGCCGGTAGTGACAGTGTGTCATCTGCTGGAGTGGGCTTGGCAAACACATAGCAAACAGCTTGACATGCATCTCCCTCTGCTTCCTCCGGTGAGATCCCATGCTGGAGGATGACTGATATACTTCTTTGGAAAGGGGTAGTACTGAATTCAACCCATTCTCCTTGGCTGAGCACTCCTTTTATTCATCTGCCTACCTCTGTATGTGCAGAGCCATTAATGGAGATTGGGATGAAGGTACACAACTTCAAAACTTCATTTGTAGGAGTATATTGGGAAACTTACTCCATCCTGACAGCAGAACACATTAGGATGAGGAGCTAAACTGGAGCTCAAACTATATGCTGTCCCGTTTTCTAAACTTACTAAATCAGGATAAATATACCTCCTTATTTTCTGATACTCTGAAATATCTAAAAAGGAAAGGGAAAAATAAAATGGCTTTTAAATTGCAAATCCTATTTAATTCTTTGGTTGTAATGGACATAAACAATTGATCACAAAAGATCATTTCTGAAGTAAGGACCTGAAGCTATATACATCTAAAGAAAGAAACACCAAAATACTTCTAAAGAGATACATATATCATGCCAAGTTACCTCGAGTAAATGCTGCAGAGCAAGGCTTCAGACCTGATTTTGAATTAGGCCCAGAGTTTGAGTTAATGAGCTCACACTTACCATTCCTTTTGCATCCAGTAGCCTGTTGAACCAGAGCTTAAAATTAACTCATCCAGAAAATAACCTCAGGCTATTGCTCCTTCTAAATGACCATCTTTATCATGTGCTTCTATTAAAAGAATAATGTCTTGCATTGTTGCAGGCTAGCTGAAGGTCTACAGTATTTAATCAAAATAACATTTTATTGGTATGGGATCAACAGCTGACCTATACAAAGTTCCACTTCTTTGTATCTAGTGACTATAACCAATAAGTAAAATTCATTTTATTTATTTAGTTTTTGAAGCCAACAGGGTCTCACACAAGAAGCAGAACCACCCGAAAAAAGATTAAATGCTTTGCTGCTGAGAACTGCTGCAACTCCTCTTTGAGGGTTGATGCTTCAAAACCAGAAAGGCCACGTGCCTTGGGCCCTAATGATGTAGTGACAGATGGGAACCCGACATGTGAACTTGCTCTCAGATAGCTAACTGCAAAGTCTTACTGTCTCCAGCAAGACTTCAGTGCTGTTTCCAAAAAGTTATTTTTGTTCTTAAATTTTTCCATGGTTACTAGAGGTTATGAAAGGCACCTGTGCAGACTAAGTTAGAAAATGATTTATGACATGGGTTTCATGAAACTGATATTCACAATATGGCCCAGCCACACACGCTCTTCTCTTGTCCTTGTGGATGCATCTATGCTCTTTCCTTCCCTGACCCCACTGCATCCCTATTCCTCTAGTGGGAAATTAAAGCCATCACTCCAAGATATTGTGTTCTGTAGTTCAGACTATGGGTATGAAACAATTCTCTCTAGGTTTATCAAATGCCAGCATTTACAGTGGTTTGCTTTTGCACCAGCAGTGCTACTGGCGCGCATTCACATCTGTGAAAAAAAGAAAAATTTCCTTTTATTTTCCAGTACGTATCAAATGTATTCTGAATGTGTTCTGAAGTCCATCTTACCTAGATTCTGCTAAGAAGAGTATTTACCACCCCACTGTCAGAGGCAAACATTCATTCTTCAAGAGCCAGGCTGGTGACCAGCTGCAAAAAGCTCCTTTTAGAAAACTTTGTTATTAGGAATGTTGTAAGCTGATGCCTGTGTCTAATAATTTCATTTTAGTAATCACTTTGAACAAACATATATGCAGTAGCTTTGAAAGGTCTTTTTGACTAGTGTCAGTCAGAAAAAAATAAATCAAACAGAAATGGTGACTCTAACCCCATTCAATAGGATTTTTACAATATAAACATCAATTCACCTCTAACTAGCACAGGTTTTCTCAGTTAAATATATTTAGGAATGGGGCAGTGAAATAAAGACCTGTGGGGAGTACTAATGAAGATCATACTGAATATTCAGGTGATGAATAATCTAAAATCTCAGTAAAATGTTTCTGTCCACATGACTTCAAGGAAAACCTCAAGGTCTGAGGCAGATTCAAACATTCTGTTTGCTCAAATCTGTTGACAAATATTTTGAGGTTTTTTTTCTCAGACATTTCTATTGCCGGCTTGCACCAAGGTGTTAATTCAAAAACAAATAAGACACTTAAATAACAAAAATCAATCCAATTTCAAGAAAAAAGTGTAATTTCCATTATTTGACCTTTTCCTTAAGAACCAGATTCCTGGAGCCATCTCAGTATAATGTTACTTTTAAAGGGGAAACATAGCATAGTTAAATTTAGAGCCTTATTGAAAATGAAAAAAAAGAAATAGTAACCATCACCTCCAAAGGAACTCAAGAGAAAATACAAACTAAAAACTAAACAAAGGATTTGACTTCTAAGTTAATCTAATTTTGGAAGGTTAATTTTGGCTGAAGGTAACAGCAATATTTCAGCCAGTTCAGTGTCTACAATACTTTCCCCAGACAGTTCTACAGATTGGACAGCAAAATTGAATTATGCAGCTCATTCAAGATTTATTTCTGCTTCTTGCATTAACACCTATCATTGAAATCCTCATCGGCAGACATCAGGAAGTGAGGAGGTTAAGGACAATTATATCATTAATTTTAAATAAATTGAGCATGTTTATCTTTTAAAGAGGTTCAAAGTACCAAGAAAAAAGCAGAGCAGAGGCAATGCCAGGAAGATGTATGAGCTCCTACAGACCTCGACACAGGCTCACATTACCATAATGTTAACAGGTTGCCTTTCATTCCCTGAGCTCTGTAAGTGGCAGCAAAAGACAACACATGACTCCTACTGACTGTTGAGCTTGATTTCTAGATCACAGAATATTCTGAGTTGGGAGGGACCCACAAGGATCAAGTCCAACTCTCAATGGAATGGTCAGCCTGGGGATGGAACCCACAACCCTGGTGTTAACAGCACCATGCTCTGACCAACTGTAGATCCCTAAAATCCCCACCACAGATTTTGCTTGTCTCCCTTCGCTGTCTGCAAACCAGCCTGAGGAAATGCAGCCTGAGAACAGGGAAGGGGAAACAGGGAACAGAGACAAGGAGACAGATTGAGGCTTGGGAGAATTTTTGTTTTCTTTTAAGCAATAACCTGTTCAGATTTTGTTGGTGTAACAGCTGCTTTTTTCCTAAACACACTGGTGATAGCAAGAGCAGGAAACAAAGCATAGTGGATCCACAAATACAAGGCTTCTGACTGAAGAGTCAGGAAACACAGCTCAATCTGCTATGTCAGCTTAGACTCCTGCCCAGTTTCTCCAGCTGCACAATGGGAAAACAGGACTAAAAATAATCTTCATTACTACAACAAAGCATGAGTCTAAGGGAAGAAGAAAAAAGAATAGTCAGGGGAATAATATGATTCAGAAACACAGTACCCACAGAAGCTGAGATTTCAGGAAAATTTCTTTTTAGTATCATTCACAGACCTAGCAACTCACCAAGGAATAAAAGACATTGTGCAGTTAAAACAGGAATAGATATATTCACTGACTCAATCATTTCTTGTGGCAAGTACTTCCTTTACAAAGATTTTCCTTAAAAAAAAAATGAAAAAGTGATTTGACATAATCTGAATTCACCTTAAAAAAGGATCCTATACTCTTACCTACTGATTTCTATTAGCAAGAAAGGATAGATACACACTAACTTCTGGTCATTACCTTTACTCAAAAGAATTCTTAGCTATTTCATTTAAGGCAATTTAATCAAGCAACATTGGCTCTGAAATGAAATTACAATCTTTAAACTGCGAAACAAATAACAGGTCCCTGATGAAAAGCTAAATTAATAGATTGCAATAGGGTATTTTGAGTTGATAATCTTAAATACAATTTAGATGTTTTCTCTTAAGATGTATAGGTAAAAACTTGCACATTATTTTCCAAAGATCTATGGTAATGTCAAATACAGTTCAAAAGACTTGATATTATACCAACAAATGCTAAAGCAAAAGTGTTTACAGTACAACTACATATCATGCTGGAGATCAAAGTCAAGTTCTCAGGTTCATCTCACACAAAAATACTTCATGTAATGCACTTTCCTACAAACAAGGCATTGTGAAGCTTTCTGTTACTTAGCATTTGTACCAGCTACGATAAATAAAAGAACTTAATGTTATACACGAACCTTGAACTTACTGCAATTTAAAAATCACAATCTTTATAATTTGGGGCTCTCTGGATTCTTTTACTCCAAACAATTCCACCTCTATTATGATTAAATATGCACTTCCAAACCCAGGCTGAAACAAGATAACATGACATCGCTATCTTCAAACAAAGCAAACTTCACAACAGCCATCCCCCTGATTCCAGTTGTCTGGAAAGGTACCAAAAACCCCACTGCTCTTCTCAGTACTTCTGTTGCGGCAAGAATCCTAGAGATGATGTGTAGGAAAAACTAAATTCTTTCTAAACTGTCATGCAAAGGGACAAATCTAATTAGGCACAAGGAACTGCAGTTGCTAAGAGACGACCTGTGGGAAGCACTGAACTACCCAAAGCTATTTCAATGCAAGAAGTTCAGGAAAAATGATATGGAGTTCCAGCCTATTTTAGATGCATGAATACCTAATGCAAAAAACTGGAAGAGCAGAGCAACTTCTTTATCAGCACCACTAGGATGACTGCTCCACTAATAATCTTACATACAGAATATTTGTTCAGAACATTTACTGGACTAGTGTTTTGGGCAGTCATTTCTTTTTAGTCAATAAAATCAGCTCAGATGTTGAATAAATATATACATTTGTGTTGGTATGCCAGCTGTGCTTTGCCTTTTCTAAAAATGCTGAATTAGCCATTAGCTCTTGACTAAGCAAGTGGAACAACCAAACAAGCTTTTATACCCTACTACAGCTATGCCAACACATCACCTGTGAAGCTTGAAAGACATTGCAAAGTGTTTTCAGCAAATCAAAGAACAGGATCAAGTGTGAAAGTCAACTGAACACAAGCCACGTTCCTACTTGATACCAAGATCTAACACTCTCACTTCTACCTGACCAAATTCCCATGTGAGAAACGTGCTACAGTCCACAAGCCAAGGACCCAAGTCCCTCACAGAGACAATCCCTCCATTTACTACTTTGCAGTTACACCACTGACGTTTGCTCAAGGTTCACAGCAGACTGGAGGCCACAAGGCATGAACGGCCAGTATTTGAAATAGAACAGGTGCCTGGGCCATCTACCACTATTGTGCCATAAATGCCACTCTCACAGCACAACTCAAGATGCTCTTTGAGCCTCCCAAGCATTACATGAGTTTGGAAACCATCACTGCTTAGGTGGCTTCTCTCACTCTTCACCAAGGAGGCTGCAGCTTGTGAGCTCTCCAGCTGTTGGCAAAGCCACAGCAAACCACTGAAAAATATGTAGTGAAAAGAAAATACCATGATTAGAGATCTAGACATGAGGAGGTTTTGATCAGCTGGTTGCATCAAATTCCTCATGGCAAGTAAGGCAACATTTGCTTGGCTCTCCATCCTCTTTATCTAACTTGCCCTTAGCCACAAGAGAACTTTAGTTTCTCAACACTGTGAGTTGTCAGGACTGCTGAGTGGAATGGCCAAGGGGCATATGGCAAAACATATTCATGTGAACAGTTGTCATATATTCTTATGCTTGCAAAATATAGAGGTAATAAAGTTTTAATGACCTGATCTAGTTAAAATAGATACAATATTATTTTAAATTAAAACCTGGCTATGGAGCTGTAAGTACTACATGGCCATGATCAAAGCACGGCTATATACACAGCAGTTTTAACATTAGAATCATTACAATAAAATCTGTTAGCAAACCAATAAAAGGTCAGAAAGATTAAGGGATTAGTTTTTTTACTGGTACAAAAATATGCAAGTTGAGTACTAGACTGGAATACAGGCATGGCTTTATGCTATCTATCAAGGACATGAAAGAAAAAAAATTCATTTTGTGCTTCATGTAAAAGAGCATCACATCAGAAGTCAGTGGGAGGATGTTTTATTGGTAGATCAAAGAAAAGGTGAAGTATGTAGAAAAAAATTCAAACCACCTAAGAAAAGATTCCAGTTTTAAACTATCTACTTTTATATTTATTTCTCTAAAGCTCTACCTAATGCTATTTTAGCTCTACGAAGAATATAAGTCTTAATGACTTGCATGATCAAGTAATCACCATGTTGCCACAATACAGTTGTAGGGTGTACAGTTTAGTCTTCGATCACGCCTATTATTCTTTCCCAAAACCCCACCTCCTGCTTCTGGGCTGCAGTAAAACATGCATTAACACAGAATTATAAAGACCTAATGTGTGATAAGAGTTCAAAATCATGCTATCCACACAGCACTGTAGAACTACCAAAATAACTCAAACCCTCAAACTCAGTAACCTTGCCCACAATAAAATTAATTTTTAAAATTAATTGAAAGAAAAAGAATATGTTCACAAAGCTGGGTTACAAAATAAAACTCAAAGATGCCTAAATATATAATTTTACTTCTGTCATGAGATATTTGGACATACTATGATAAAATGATAAATCTCAACTAACAGATTGCATTTAAAGTAGCAGTATTTTTTTTAAACTTGTCTTGCACAGAGACCAGCTGTCTACAGCGAACACTTACCTCACCCACCACCTTTCCCCCTTAAATAAATCTATCTACTATGAACATCTCTAGGAGGTCCTTTTTTTTTTTTCTAAACTAGGAGTAATTTATTTCTTAAAAGATGTTTCCTTACTTTGCAATGTACTGCTGCCATCTCCTGTGTTAAAGGAGGCAGCAAGTAACTTGATACTTATGAACAGGCTATTTAATGTTGATCCTATGGGAATGGCTTCTGCTGGTCAAGCAGGAAGTACTCCACCTAAACACACAGCAGAAGCCTGTAAAAAGTTGGTGTTACCTCTAAGTGACACCGTCGTTCTGCAATCACTCGCTCGTCCTTGTTTCCAAAGAGCTTCTTTGGAGGGAATTCTAAAGTGGCAACCTGGAAGACATTAAAGGATGAATCAGCACCAGAAGTGACAAGCTCAAATGAGAAAATTCTGTTTAAACCACAAAGCAACCAGGAATATTCATGAGCTACACTATATGCTATCAGTAAATATCACATTATACATTTCTGCTGAGGTTACTGTGATCTGCTCTGTAGTATTGCTAAGAAAACAAAGCATTTTGTCATCAGAGAGTGACTGAATGAAAATTTAGGAACTGGACTGCCACTGTTTGCCCACATAAATATAAAAATTTGCAATCCAAATGTGATGTGATAGTATCAAACAGGAAGTAAGAACAATTTCTGCAGGAAAGTGTATCTTATTAGACTGCATTTAGCCTTGTAAAAATCTGTGGTCTCCAACTGTATGGCAGTGTAATTTGTTTGGCTTTACTTATATTCTATCATAAATATAAGATGATTGGATCTGAGAACTATCACTGAAGTCATGCTCTGGGAGATGCATTGCTGAACTCCAGCCAACACCTGACCTGAAGCTTTTGCTGTACCCTGAACTATCACTTCTTGTACCTCAGCTGCAGCTCAATGCCATTCAAACGTGTGTCCACGCTGGAAGCTGACAGCTTTAATTTCTGAAGAAAATTCCCACATGGAGGCAAAATCCTGCTTTATCACACTAGAAATGAGAACGAGGCAGTGGCACAACTGCTAAAGACAACTATTCAGATCTCTACTTTTAGTTCTTCCAGAGAGGTGTTCAAAGCTATCGCCTCAGTTCTTTTCCCATTCTGTGGGGGAAGGAGGGGTGGGGAGAGAGAGAAAGGGAAAGGGAAAGAGATATAGAGGGAGAAGGAAGGAACTGCCTCCCCTTTTTGTATACCAATAAATAAAATGTCTAGGCTAATTAAAGCCAGCTATATCTGGAAAACACACAAAAGACTCAGGAGTTTGTAACAAGTACCATGGAACTTGGTCTGCTAAGCCATTGCTGGAAACAATGCAGACGAAAGCAGGTTCTCTCCCCATAATTTGTGTTTGCACTTGAAGGTAAATCAAACCCATTTTTTTCCCAGCACTCATATCATGAGATAGAATAACACAACCTCCCATGGCATTGCTGGAGCTGTTTTGCAGGTGAAATCCCTGTGTAAAACTGCCTCCTGCATTAATTCTCCAGGCTGTTTGATGATATTGAACCAATAAAAAAGATGCATCATTTTCTAGTCTGTCAGCACATACAGGACTGCAGAGAATTATGGCTACAAGGAACAGACATACACTGATTTAAATGAGGAGCTCCATTATTAACACCGAATGTAAGCATCTTTAAAATACAGAGGAATTCTGCAATACAAATAATTTAGTCCCACTGTCTGATTCAACTCCAACTTCGATAATTTAAAGAAATGTCTAGACATCTTAAAATTATAAAAGTGATGTGGGGCACCAGAGGAGATGGAAGAAATGTCTGCTCTCCATCAATCTTGCCAGTATGTCCCAATTATATTCCTCAAATTTCTCCAACCATATTCTTCTCAGTGTGCCTGCTTCTTCATGTTGGCAGGACAAACAGCACACAACCAAACAGTATTGTATAATAATGTCCTGGGGACTTACTTGCACTGCATTACTCACTTCCTCACCTATTCCATACACTATGATTATAAGCGTTAATATTTTCAAGGACTTCAAAATCCCACATCTGCAGAAATTGCATTTTAGTAAATAGTACTGCCTCATGTCACTGCAGGAATAAGCAAGGTAAAACAACCACCACCACAATCCCCTCCTGGCAATAGGGAGATTGTTATTTATACTTATTTGCTAATAAATACTTTCATTATAGAATTTTAAAATAGTGTCTATTAAACAACAATTTGCACTACAGTATCCTCAGACCTACTCTGTGGAGTCAAAACAAGGTCTTACAGCTAAAATCAGGAATGATTTCTTTATCCAACTTAAGTTCCATCTGAACAGAAATTTGGAGATGAATTCTACATAACTTTGGGATGAGCAAGTTGTTTTCCTAAGCTTTCTGGATGTATCTTAGAAGAAAAACAGTTGTATCTTATAAAACCAATGTGATTTTTCTGAACATTTCGAAAGAGAAATACCTACTCACATTGTTTTAACATTTCTTAACTCCCAAATCACTACAATGCACATATATCTGAAACCAAACCAATCAAAGTCCACTACTAATTGAATTTAATATGCAAGACAAATGTCTCAGCCTGTAAACTTTGCTCTGCAATGTTCAAAGTCATAACACATACCTATATGAAAATCATGAGTTTATTGCTGATCAGGAAGCAGGGATCTGAATACTTTGTATGTAATAAAAGCCACCAGAACATCAATGTGCCAAACTGTTCTTGACATATATATATACACATATAAAGTTAATACATTTGTGATATGCCATTGTGGTCAGCATGTGTATAGAATATACCTATTTATACATATATGTCACTTGGAAGGAATTTTCATCCTGCAGTGGTACGTTATAAAGGACTAACCAGTTACTGCAGATGACATCTCTATGGGGCCAGATGCAGAAGTTACACAAACCTCAGCTCTGCTGGAACATTTCTGTGTCCCACACTTTCCCAGTGGTCTCCTGGCTCCTCTTTTAGCCAAGTGATTGGCAGATGGCTAACTCACAAATAAAGTATAAAGACCATTTCCATCACAAAACAAACAATCAGCCATCTACAAGACAGAAAATGCTCCAGCCACAAATTTCATCATAACTTCAGCAACTCAGTTTTTTCAATGGGTTCTACTACACTACATGCCACTGTCTAATGCCCACCAAAATGAGAAAGAGACATCCAAAACTCTGCAGACTTGACTTTCAGGCTATCCAAACCTTTAATGCAGACATGACAGCACTAGTTCCCACTTACTTTGCAGCATGAAAATTATCTTTGCAACATAAGAACTGGACAAATCCATGCAGCGAGGTGAATTACACAGTCCTCTATGTGACTGAAATGTCAATGTAATAGGAAGCCAGTCCATTGTACTATTATTTATATAAAAATACATTATTACTGTATGTACCAGAGACAGTGTACTTACAACACATATATATACACATATACATAGATACATATACACACACACACCACTGATCTTTGACACTCTGACACATTACTTTAAAGCAGGGAAAAATATGTTGGTGCAAGAGCCCCACAAATATAAAGAGTGATGATAAAACATTCTTATCTCATAATAATTTTGGTTCATAAAAAAGAATTTTAAAAAGCTCAGCAACACAAATACACTGAAGTAATGATAAATGTTACAATAACTGTCTATAAAAATCCTCTATCCTAATGTAGTATTTGATATACACACTCTGAACATAATTGTGTGAGATTCAGCAAAGCAAGGTTCAATAGAATTTTGAGTTTTATTTAGAATACTTTACTCATTTAAGCCAATGTGCAGTAGCAAATATTTCAATAAATTCAAATGTTGCTGTTAGTGATGGTACAGCAGCTTTATGCAACTGTACAGTAAGTTCAGTGGAGACAATCACTGGTACAGGTTAATGCACACAATACAGTATGTGACTGAGCAGCATTTGTTCTGGCACTGAAATATGTAAGAGATCTTGCAGGTATGGATTTTGCATGAAGATGTTTGCCTTGGCTCAGACATTGTAAGGGAATTTCTCACTATCCATATTCAGGAGTATAAACTGCTCCTTCAGAATTAAATGTTTGTGTACCCCGTGGCTCAAATGAATTCTTCAAGGGTCTCACCTTGACTACGAGATGAACATTTTGCGACAATGCAAGGCGCGACAGAGGAACTCGACAGGTAGCAAGGTAAATTATTCTCCTTCCATGGAATTTCTGATGCACACTCTTTCCTTCCCTGTCCCACTTCCTGCAGTGGCAATGGAAGCATTTGGCAGACAGTCTGTTTTGGCAGGGATGTTATGTCATTTTCTAGGGCTGCTGATGAGGTGATGTATTTTCTGTCAGGGGAAATTAAGAGGCATATTTCCCAGCCTGATAGGAAGAGAGGGCTTGAATGATTTCCTGAGAAGCTTCTGTACGTAGCGTGCAAGATTTCTAATTTTTATTCTGACAGCAGAAGCATCTCCCTACTGAAATTAATCACTGCATCGCTGCAATCCAGATTTCATTATATCCACAGGAGTGTGCACACACGTGCATGCTTGTACCATGGGCGAGGCTGGTACTACACTTAGACCCAAAAAGCAAATTTGATATATATGATATACATGATGATATATTTTAAAATAGTACAGACAGACCTAAAGACTGCATATCAGCACTCCTAATGTCTTTTAGACATTAAACTTTTCACGGTTAATGATGTTTATCCTACCTGGCAATCGTTGCTAGGCAGTAGCAGTTGTAGAGAGAGGCAAACAGTCATTTGCAATTTACTCCCTAATTTCTCTACAATAAATAAAGGCCATGTTTTATTTCTGTATCTAGTATTACTTAGAGGCATGTTATTTTTCTGTCTTAGCAATATTATCTGTAAGAAACAACACTTACTGCCACAATGGAGTATTTGTGAGTTAGTACAATCAGATTTAGACAGCATTAGGTTCAGTCCTCAAGCGGAAGGTGCTTCGTATCCAGTACATGTTATTCTAGTAAACTTTTAAAAGCTGAAAGGATTTCTCTTCTTCTCCCATATTCCAGCCAGGAGACTGGTTTTTGGCAGGCATTTAATGCTGGTAAGAGCAGATGGCAGAATTGCAAGTGACCCTTTTTTTGTCACCTGTTCTATCTTACATACAACCTGACCCTAAGATTCTGGGAACAGCACATACCTAAGAATACCTATATGAAAGCAAACCCTTTTAAAGTGAAACCATACTTCACAGTCTTCAACTACTGAGCCCCAGGGAGAGATGCAAATTTGGACACTGGCCTTTTGGAAACCAACAGAGTGAAAATGAAAGCTCCAATACCACGAAATGCTCTGCCTGGGATGGGGTACACTCTTATTTCAGAACTTTTATGAAAAATAGTCATCAGCATTTGAAGGGTACCCTTTAATTTCTACTATAATCTGTTGGAGACACTTTACTGATATAATGTCTGCTTGGGGACCTGCTGGATTTAATTCAGTTCATGGGTTTTGTGGTAGAGCAGAACAGAACATGTTAATGAAAACTCTTTAACAATACTTTGCAGATGATATTTCAACATATAGTGGGCCAAAGTAAAATACCACATAATACAGCCATGCAGGCTTGTCACTTCTGAAACATGAAATTGTTTCAAGTGTTATGCTCCCTAAACATTAAAAAAGTTCCATTTTCTGACATCAAGCAAAAAATCTACAGGATTGAAACATCTCATTATTTTTGTCTGGTACAGTCCAAGTTTTACTACCTACAATAAGGCAGAAGACTTTTCTAAAGAAAAACAGGGCAGACATTGATGGAGGCTGAGTCATCTTTAACCTTTCATCTCGAATTCTCTTTTCACTTCAATGTTTTGATATATTTAAATGGGGGGGAAAGGGGGGAATAAGAAAATTAAGGAAATGCTAAGTATTAAAATTAAAAAGTCAGTCATCTTGAGTTCCCATGATAATTTTACAACTCAATTTTCTCATTTTTCAAAAAGTAGATCTGACTTTTGATCCTTTGTACCAGAAATCTATGTCACAGATGAGAAAAATCAAAGAGAAGAATGTGGCAGAGTTTTGCAGCTACTGTGGCTGCACCTGACTTGATTTTGCAGGAGTAATGAGAGAAAAAACTCCTACTTTTAGTTTTTGAAGTTTAAACAAAGTAACTTAAGCCTCAGTTTCTCAATATGTACAAAGAGTCCCAGAGTCTAAAGAAACTAGAAAGAAGCTGTATTTTTGAACTTGCACCAAGTATTTAGGGATTTGTCAAGCTTTAAAAAAAAAAAAAAGCAAACCAAACTACCACAAGCCTGATTTATATATTTTATTTATATTTTGTCTGAAATAAATTACCTTTTCTATACAATCTCATAAGAAAGCAGTAGGCAAAGGTAAAAAGTTAACACTTACTGGACAGATTGAAGGCTTATTTATAAATTCTGAAAGCAATCAAATGGAGATCAAAGAAAAATAATTTTTTCTACTATTCACTAAAAATTAAAACAAAATAACATATAAAAACACCTAAGCCATATTTTCAGCTGATATAGCTCGAAATATTTAATATTGAGTGAAGACATCTCTAACTTATTGACATTTAAACAAAATAGTAACCTAGTCCTCCACTGTGTAAACCCTTCAGGGCTCTCCCAACATGCACGCTGCAGGTAAGTCATGCCCTCAGAGGACAGAAGGATTTTAATATTTTCCATTATTAATTAATCAGGGAGAGGGAATATCCAGGGAATTATTTTCTGGCTATTCAGCTTGTACTTTACCTCTTCCATTTCTAACACTTTCTCTTTACTTTTTCCATTTCTCCCAACATGTTCTTCCCCCACTTCCCAGCTTGCCTCTGTTTCAACTCTAGGCTTCCCTCCATTCCTGCATGACCTACCTAATTCTTTTCCTTACTCCACTGGGCCATTTGCAATCCTTCCTATCAACCAGAAGGAGAGAGAGAGATTTGATATTCTCAAGAGGCAGCATATCCAAGGATTAGCCAAAGCTCTCAACTGGACCCATATCAGCCTTCTAATGGAGTGAACTCCCTGAACAGCAGCAACAAAAGTCACTACTTATTATAACAAACAAGAATAATTAACCTCCTAAACTGAGGAAAACTCAAATGACCAGGAAATAGGAACAGGAAAAAGGATGTAAGCAACCTTCCTCCCACACAAAGGGTCTCTGCAGAGGGGTTCCCAGTACCAGCCTGAAAGTCAATCCTCCACTGTCTTTGAGAGGAGCAGACTCTGCTCCCAGGGTCTCTGTTGTGTTTCTGAGAGCCGAGGAGCTGCTTTAGGCTCATCCCTGCAGTGTCTCAGCTCCCAGGCTTCCAGCTCTTTGTTGTTTTCTCTCCTTGCTGCTACAGGCACCAGGGTCTAGATCTCATTGAAACACACACAAGGGAATGAGCATCTCCCTCCTTCCTTGGGTAAGTCTACTTTGAAAAATCTTATATAAACTGGTTGGCAAAAACTTCCCTTCTGACAAATGCAAGACATTGCAGCAATGCACTGGAGTTTGGGAATTTCAGTGGTTTTTGCCCCCTGGTATTTTCTGTACACAATTTATGCCACGATTTGGTTTCTAGTCCCTTCACAGCACAGCCTTTTCTCTTCAAAGAAGCTGCTTTGCCCCACATACATGAGAACATTCATTTCTTTTTGCTATCCATCCTTTTTGTTCCACGCCAAAGGTTTGCCTAACCACAGAACTGGTTTAACCTTTTCATTTCTGGCTGGTAGGGGCAACTCCTGCTTTGCAGGTTGTTTTTTGCTTGGCCCAAAATGCCAGCAGCCCAGTGAGCCAGGTCTGTTTTATTCCCTCCAACACACATCCACTGAGGACAGAGAGCACTAGAGACCTTCCTAGGGTTAATCTGCCAAGGAGGCAATTTGGCAACTTCTCCACTTTACTTAGACTGGTTACAATTCCTTGGTTTTTTCCCACTTATACCACTGGAACACCATGCATATTTATATCTATACCTCTATCTACATGCATATATGCATAAATATATATATCTTAGTACCAAGAAGCACAAGCACTTAAATCTCCTCCCATAAATACAAGCAGTTCTGTTACAAGTCAGGATGCTGTGACTAACCCCCAATAAATTGGTATTCACCAATAAATGAGCACCTTCTCAGGACACAAAAGCTCTCACAGCTCTGCTGTCTTTAGCTCTGGATAATTCCCTTTGAACTTTCAAGATCTTCTGCCAGTTACCTTTGTCATACAAGTATAATTGCTTCTCCAAAGAACATCCCAACTCTGTCTGTCCCAGTCAAGAGGGACAAGAACACAAAAAGAGAAATTCTCTTCTGAATCACCCTGAAACCTCGATATCATTATGCAAAATAACCAAATAGGATTAGACACCAAAGATTTCCCATTTTGACTCATGCCTACCTTCCCATCAAACAATCATTTGTAATTATCAAAACGGTTTGAGAGCTCTTGTATCCATTTTTCTCCTTTAAACCAGCAAGATGACCTAGACTTAATCTTCAGTTTTGGAACTATGGTGAGATGTGAAAGCTGTAGTTTATCAACGCAATTTTAACTCCTTTTAGTTTGCCTCCTGCTACTGAGAAAAATCAAATTAACCGCAGCCAAAGAGATTACCTTGCACTACAGGAGTATTTTCCTTAAAGCAATTCTAGACTACTCAGAATAATAGCATACCAAATCAGAGCCATAAACAAGAGTCTATATAATATTTGATAAATTATTGTTTTGTCTATTATGAGCAGTACAATAACAATTAAATACAGAATACCTATGAAAATGAGCAATAGGATGAAACAAATTATGCAGTTTGGGGATTTTAATATTTTATAAAATCAGAAGCTAATATGGTCATCTTTCTAAATAGAAACCAACACATGTACAGCTCTTAGGTTTACCAATGAAGGAGAGACAGACAAAAATTGGCCCAAATCGCAAAGAAATGATTTTAAGTTTCATATGCAGGCTGTAAAAAGGCAGAATAAGACAGTGCAGAAGCAGCATACATCAGCCAAAGGATATAACTGCCTTAGAGGTAAACGAGTCAAAACCAAGTAAAAAATTTGAGTTGTAAAAACTCAACAGATATAATTAGTAAAAATAAATAAATTTTGATTTAAAAATTAAATTTGAGTTGTAGATGTGTTTGGAAAATAAGCATTAAAAATTCCTAACATACTATACCTTTGGAACCTTTATTTTGCTCCCTTGCTCATCTATCCCCTGCCCCAAGAGAGGGGTCTCTGGGGGAAAATACCAGCATGGCATGGCAGACCATCATCTAAGACAAGGGTATGTGCCGACCTAGAGATTAAATGGACAACTTTAATACCTACTCTCTACGCTCTCAGGTCATGATTTTGCCAACTAAACATTAATCTTTCTTAACGCAGTTTCAGATCTTGGTTAGTTGTTTTAAAGAAATAGTAACATTTGCTGGTTTTGCAAGGTTGTGTCTTCAAAGTTCAACACGTTCATCAATCTTTTTAAAGGTATGACTCAAATCCCACTTCTCAAAAAGGTTATGAAGTCATTTTCTGAAGATCTCTGTAGGGTTTATTTTTCTTTCAAAAACTATTTGGGATTTGATTCATTATTTTCCTGCTGGGATTTCCAGCAAGGTCAAGGCTGTACCTGCAATAGCACAAGGTGGGCCATGCATCAACCCTTACCTTCACCATGGCTGCATAAAACCTTGCCCCAGCTCTGCATCACATTCCTGCTGATGCTACGGTGCCTATGGGGCCACTTGGAGTCCAAGCTGAGAAGTCACAATACCATTTGATTTATGCAACAGAAACAGGCTCAGAGAAGGGGATTCACCACGACACTTTTTACAGCTCTCCCTAAGAAGATTTGCTTGTCACACATGAACTCATCTCAGTGACATCTGGCAGCATTTATGACACATCCTCATCTCATGTGGCTGACTGATGCCATAAATTTCAGTCACCCTTGCCTTTGAGAAATGTTAATAATGAAAACTCATCAACAAGCAGTAATGATTTGTACTGCTGACTAGACGGATGCCTTTTTGACTACTCAGAATTAATGGCAGATCTCAGGGTCTTAAAGAACAGCTGCCACAGAGAAATACACCTGCAAACAAACATGCAGTATGCCTTCAAGTGTGATTTGTTAGAAGATATAAAGTGCTAACTCTCACAACAAACTGGACTGATTACAAGGAGAAGTTAGGCAGCCTTCTGCATCATTTAAAGTGATAAAACCAGAGAAAAGGCAGTGCAGGCACACAAATGGGAAGCTTAAAAGGAATGGCTTAGTCCCCCCTGCAACAGTAAGAGTGATTGATAGTCACACAGGTTATACATTCATTTTCACTTGTGTCTAGTCATACAGAGACTTTAGAACTAGCTGCTTTATCACAGACTTAAGAACTAGCTGTGAGCCTCATACAAATTTTCTTTCCACTATTGCTGTTGCCACTAGGTAAAAAGCTTAAAATGACACGTAACTAAATAAATGTAATAAACATAACAGATATATTTTCAGGAGCTTACTTGGCAAAGGATTTTGAATGCGGAGGGTAGAAAAGCAACTCTGGCTACAGAAAGACCACTGTTACAATCAGTTTCATAAGCAATATCATATTTAGTATTGCTTTTGAGAGTCAGGATGGTGGGTAAGAATAGATATTTGTTTCCAAGTATAATAAAGTTTCTTGATCAAGCATTTAAAGCTAAATGCTTCATAAGCAAGAGCCACATAGACATGGAAATCTTAAAGACACACTCATTAAAAAGCCAACATGGTATTGAAGCAACATCATTACTTAGGGCAGGGGAGAAGAAAGGGATGCATTTCACAATTGCAAGAATTTGGGATAGATGACATGTCAGTGATTTCGTCATTCCCATCTATCAGATGCTTTCTAGAACAATGCTTTTCCCAACAAACATTGCTTCACTGAGTCTGTGTAAGAGTCATGTTGCTCCACCTACACAGGTTTTAGTAACTCAGGAAAACAGGGGAAAGCCAAAAAAAACATTATCCTTTCAATTGCTTTTTACAGCACCTTTACAATGAGTTACAGCACATACCAGCCTTCAGGTGCAATCAGAATGGAAATTATGCTACTCTACCTATTTCAATAAAACCCTGCAATACATTAATTTGCAAATTACTTTACATTACTGGTACTATCAAAAATTAACTTAAAAGTAGAAGTTTCCTTATTTACTCCCTGATTTAAAAGTAAAATTGGAAGTTCAATTTGAATATACAGAGTAATTTAAGGATTTTAAACACTGCTAAAGCTCTGTTTCAATTTTTTTTTCCATAAGGGACATAACAAGACTAGGACATGACATCAATGCACAACACAAATATCAAAGCATCATTAATACCCAGTAGTACCTATAGCTAACTGTGATAGAAAATAATAAATAGAGAAGAAATTAGCCAAACAACACCATACCTTTAATTATTTCTATTACTCACAGCATTTTAACCACTTATAGGTAACCATTAATTTATCAAGTATTTTAACAATGTATCCCAAAGTTTCACCCATGAGAAGAGTGCTTTTCCATCTCACACATCACTAACACTCTCATATTGAATTTTGGTTTTCAGACATGGCCAGACAGCTTACCCTCCAACACTATAATTCCTGGCTTTGGTTCTGAAATATGTCCTACAGTAAACTGGACAACATCCTCTGCTTTCAGTCTTCTCTCAACATCATCAATTCTATATCTGCAGCTCAATATTTTCCTGAAAGGCACTTCTTCTTTGTGTTTATTTTCATATTAAACCACAAGAGATTGTATCTTATTGATTTTTGTCATGCAGGCATGTCTAATATTTTTTTTTGGCTTGAGCTTTCTTGCTTTAGGCTCTCTAGAGGGACAATTCTTTTTTGTAAAATGGAGCTTTCTGTATGTTGTGTTGCAGAGTCAGATAGTAAAAGACTGTTCCACTTTTTTTTTAATATATTTACATTATAGCAGCGTAAATTTAATATATTTCATCACAGTGAAGAGACCTTTACAGGAAGATCTGTGAATATAAAACAAGGCATTTTGAAATATATTTAATAACTGCACTACCAGGTGCACAGGCCAGAGAAATTGGTTTTCTTCCCTTCTTGTAAAGTCAACTCATTTTTAACTGAGAAACACAGTATTATTTTCACCATATTGAGTCAGAAGAATCATTAGCAGGAACATGATAAACTAATACTGAAAAAAGACTCTTAAACAAAAAATGCCTCTTGTACATTATAAAAATGCTAACCTTAAGCTGGTTTTAGAATCATAGAATGGTTTGGGTTGAGAAGGACCTTAAAGCCATCTTGTTCCAACCTCCCTGCCAATGGATGCCTTCCATCAGACCAGGTTACTCCAAGCCCTGTACAACCTGGCCTTGAGCACTTCTTGGGATGATGCAGCCACAGCAACCTGTGCCAGTGCCTCATCAACCTCACAGGGAAGACTTTCCTCCTGGGATCTAACCTAAACCTACCCTCTGTCAATTTGAAGCCATTCTCCCTTGTCCTGTCACTCAATGCCCGTGTAAAATGTCCCTCTCCAGCTCTCTTGGAGCCCCTTCAGGTACTGGAAGGTGCCTAAGGTCTCCCCAGAGTCTTCTCTTCCCTAGGCAGCTCCCTCAGTCTGTCTTCATGGCAGAGGCACTCCAGCACTCTGAGCACCTTTCCATCATCCTTCCTCTGGACTCTCTCCCACATGTCCATCTACTGCCCACAGTGCTCTAGATGCAGCCTGGGATGGAGCTGCCTTTCCAGGCTGCAGGCACACATTGCTGGGTCACACTGGTGTCACTGGCAAACATGCCCCTCCTTGGTTGGGAGCACAAGGCTCAGCACAGCACTTCTGCTCTTTCACTCTAGAGTAGCTAGAAAAACTAGAAGCCATAAATGTATATTCAAAAATGTAACAATTGTTACTAGATACAGAGGGAGACATTTTTCAGAAGCTTTCCTTTGCTGCAGATTACATCAGATAAGAGTCACCGGTATCTCAATCCCCTTTAGATAATGAATTGCTCATTTGATGAATACAGCAATGCCAAAATAAACAGCTAATATTCTCACTGGGCTGCAAAATCTGCAATCTCTCTTTCCTTGTTCATTCTCCTGGTTGTTCCAAAGAGAGGAAAAACCTGAAATATCAAAAGCTGCCTCATGAAGCACAAGAAAGGCATGGTATAATTCTCCAGATAAGAGAGTGAATGAAGTTTAGCAAACAATTTCACATGTGCAGTTGTGTCAGTAATACCATCTAAATACATAAGAAAAAAATCACAACAGGAAGTACAGCTGGAGCCTGACCATTTTTTTTAGTCCCTATGCCATTAGTTCAAAATTAACCAGGGTATTTTCACAAAAACTAGAGTTTGAGCTGGGTCACTGTATCAACTGATATGAAAGGATTCTACTTGAAAGACCTACTTAATCTAGCACCGTATTCCTGACAATCCCAACAAGAACAAGCTGTTCTTCACAAACCCACTGGAAGGCAGTGAGACTGTCACTAACAGCTAATGATTAATGGAGTACATGTCCAAAAGTCCCCTGAAGGAAGGTAGTAACAGAAAAAAAAAATAAAAAAAATACAGCAAAGCCTCCCATCCTCCCCTCTGCTTTTCACTAAGCAGCACAAAAACAGAGACACAGGGCTGGCAGCCTAAGGCATTTCCCAAGTCAATCAACAGGAACAGTTAAGAAATGGCCCAGTCTCAATGAGCACCTAAACCTCCAGCTATATTGTCTAGGAATTCTTCTCAGAGGCATTCCTCTCTCACAGATAGCTGTTATCCATACAAAACTGTTTTACTGATAAAATAACATCAATATTTTGATATTATGCACATTCAGTAGGTAATTGAGCAGAGCCTTGAAAATCAGATTATCAGATGATCAAAGGAATTATTCTGTCAAATGGTTTATAAATTCTGAGATGATGGACTCAGACCTCTCTAAATGCTTTTTTCAATTTCTGTGTTACTCACGTACAAGACTTTTGCACAACACAATCAATGAAACCTGGCATTTGATTATTTGTTTCATTCTGAATCTACCAGAAGATCAATAAAGCTCTGAGAACTGTTTGGAAGCTCACATGTTTCACTTGCCACTAGGGAAAGACCAAAAAAGACCAGGTCTCATCAACAACCCCAGGAGGAAAGAAAAGAAAGGAGAAGAGATTGAGAAAAGCTGTATTTCTGAGGAACCACATGTACTAAGCCAAGAAAATTTTGCTGCACGAATCTAGCACCCAAAGCAACAACCAACACAAATTAATCCCCGAACTGGGTTTTTCAAGGCTCTAACACATTCAGATTCTGTCTTGTGAAAGGAAATTCATACATTGATTTCATTTTCCAACTAGAAATAGTTTGAGAATTGTGTATTATGCTGGAAGCAAATATGCCAGAGGGTTTGCTGTTGTCTCTGATGCTCCAGTCCTGGTTAGCAACTGTGAATTCAGAGAGACCATTTGGAATAAATACATTTCCCTGTAATCAAGCTTTCACTGAATATGATTTTATATTATATGGTTAGCAGTGATGTTTTTCATACTTTACTTATTGGAATGAATTCTCCTGTTCATTTGCAGACAGATGTACTGAGAAATATGCTAAAAATTCTTTTAGAAAATTTCAGCAGTCTCATGCTGCAGAAAGAAAGGCCATGTGAAGCTATTAAGGATCTACCACTTAAATCCCATCTGTAAGTAGTGGCAAACTAGGGTTGATATGGAAATACTATATACAAACCTGCAGGCTTGCAGAATGCTCTGAACATAAGATAATTAGGAATGGGTGCTGGAAACATGCATGTTACAAAATATGCATCCTGTGTATGCACTTCCTGGCTGTTCGGGGTGACAAGAATATGAATGTTATAATTAACTATGTCGTAATTACCATAATTTATACCGAAAGAAGTCAAAGGCTATAATCACATACTCATATAATAGTATTAAAGGGTTTACACACAAATATGTGTTCTAAAACTGACTAATTTTTTTTTCTTTCAGTATTTATGGAAAGATGAATTACCAAGACTACTGCATTCCCAGGCTAAAAAGTAAACCTTTTCAACCGGTCTTACTTCAGGATTCATACTTCAAAAACTATTTTATAAATGCTTTTCTATACCAAATTCTGCAAAAATACACATTATTGCATCTGCTATTTCCAAGCACATCAATGTTGCAAAGAATTTTCATTTTCACCTGTGCCCTAATACACAATTTCCATTAAAACAAAAACACTTTTAGACTGTTTATACATTCTTGTTTGGTATTTGTCCTATGGCTCTCATATTAAATCTGTGAGTCCTATTACATTTTGCCATTGTTTAAAACCAAAACTATAGTACATTAGTCTTGACTATTTGGAAAAAAAAACAAACCAAACTTGGTACTTCATATCCTTCCACTTCAGCCAAAACACATCAACAAGTTTATTTCTTCACTGGATCAAATTTTCAAAAAAACAGACAAATCTTAAAATATTGATAGAGACTATGCTTACAAAGGGTCATAGGGCTCCATGAAAGAATCTGAACTGAGAATCTATATCCAAATAAACATGAACTTTCTAAAATAATGAGATAGCATTTGCAGATATGATATGTACAATATATACAAGATAGGTATAATCATAGACTCTGCTCTCTCTAGTGCATGTAACTCCTGATTTTAAAGTGCTTCTTGGTCTCAAGAGTTTCTAAAACATTAATGTCAACAATGAATGAATTTGTGAATAGATTGGGACTTCAGCCACTGCAGGATCTTTGGCATAAGCACAGCAGGTGTCAGAACAAAATAATTTTCAACCTTGTCTTAGGAAAGTTTAGTTATTTACAACTATACTCTATGCTATTTAAAACTGAACACTAGAAGAATCCAAATGTCCAGAATTTTGTATTCAATGTGAGCATACTACCTAAAGCTTACATACTAACTAAATATACAGTTACTAATGCCAGCAAATTAGAAAATCCAATGGTAAAATCAGCACTTTCAGGCCAACCAGCTCTGATGCAATAAGCTTCTGACTTCTGCTGCCAAATTAGCTCCTAAGCTCCAGGAGCTCACTAGTTACATGGCAAAAGGCTTGCCAGCCCTGCAAGCCAAGTACCTCCATCACAGAATATTAATATAAATTTTGCATTTGATAAAACTCTCCAGCTGCAGAGTTATAGACCAGAACAGGAGCAGTCAGACAGCCAAGATCCCAGCCCAAGCACTGCCCCAAGTGCTCTGCATGAGTCTGCTGCCTTATTGCTCCACTCCTGGTTTAATTTCTGTTTGCATTCTTCATTGGAGGGCAGAATTCTGCATGTCTGATAAGACATTACAAAATAATTTAATCATTATGTAAGTACATAGAAATTGCCTAACTATCCTTGAGATTATTGGTGGGGGGGAGGAAATAATAAAAATCCCCAAGTTCGCACCAACCATGTTTTGAAAGTTAGTAAAATATTGCATTTCTCTGTCAGTGATCTCTTCCGGAATCCAAGATGCTCTCCTAAAATTAATGACTTCACCTCAAATTTATCCCCTCTCCATTATCTGTGCCTGCAGTTCATGTTGAAGATTTCTTCCATTTATTACTTATCAAGAGCACCAGATGTATGGACCACTTAAAAAGCAAACAGAGATCCTTCCCTGGCAGTCACCCAAAAGAGGAGTACAGAGTCAAAAGGAAAGGACAATGAGATCAGTCAGTGGTGGCTCCATAAACAGTTCATGCCTCTTCATTAATCATTACAGCTGAACTACACCTGAACAATAAGAAGTAGTAGAAAAGTGTCTAAAATGAACTTAAGAAACAATTAAAGAACTGGTGTCTGCTCTAATTTAATAGCAAATATACACGTCAAATGTTGGGTGGTTGTGAGTACGGATGGATGAAATAGGTATTGCCATCACTGAGATGCATATATTTGTCTTTCTTCACTGAGATGAAGAAAGATAAAAACACTTCAGATGAAAAACAGACAGACTGCTTTTTGAGTTTTGACAAATTTGAACTATTTCAAAGTATTTAAAAAATGTTTTTAAATAAGCTTGCAACAAATGTTTTGATTTCAGTATATTTTTGAAAACATTGACTTAGTACTTCTGAAAAATCTGAGAAATACTTTCCACACTTGGAATTTCATGCAATTCTTACAGGTTATGACCCATAATTATTTTAAACTATAAACAGTTTTTGTGTCTTAGACCCCGAAAGACACAAAATATATACTTGTATACAGATCTCCATAAATCAAACACAGATATTACAGAAATTATTACATTCTGTTAAATAAGCTGGAAGTCAATAGCTTTGGCATTCCTGCTGAACAGGACACACGTATGCCCTGATGTCCATGAATTAATAAATGCAAGCATGCCTTGTAGCTTCTCCTTGGCAGCTCTCCAGGGATTCTTTAATATTTTAAGTCAAGAATCACTATTAGCAATAAAAATACCTCTATGGAAGGTGCTCTCCATAACATGTAGAGATTTTTTATGCAGACAGAAACAGTTTCCAAGATGGCTGAGAGGGAACTCCATAAGCAGAGCCTACAGGGAAAGCCCCACAAAACCTGGATGCAAGTGGGAATTAAGGAGTCCTTAAGGAGGGACTTCATAAACCTTGGATTTGTTTAGGAGAAAGACAAATAGGAACTGTTTCTCTGCTCTCCTTTGAAAGAGGGTGGAGACAAGAAAGTGTTAGAGAGTGAGATTTCCCTTGCAGCAAGATGTGGATTAGGAAGGAAAGTTTTCTGCAGAAACCAATACTCTGGTACTATTCCAAAACCAGTAAATTGTAAGAAAAGATGAAGACAGAGGGAAAAACAGGAGAATCTAACTGTGGAAGTTCTCACTTCTCTATTGAGAATGAGGACTCCATTTTCTCTTACTAATAACAGACAAAAAGTGCATTAATTAGAGAGACTACTGCAACTGAAAGCCAAGTATGACCTTAATTAAAAATCCAGAAGTAATAAAATGGTCATTAACAATCTAGCAGTGTAAGAAAGCTGGAGCTGGGCAAATGACAGTCACGTAGGGCCCCCCAAAAATAGACACTGTTAAATGCTTAGTAGTTATCTGCCACTGGCTCAGTCTCACCCTACTGCAGCTTCTTCAGTCTTTCAAAATTTGTATGTGACACACTTTAGTTAGATAAGTAGCTGTAAGCAGCCCCTTAATTCCATTAGAAGAAACATGCAGATATAAAATATATATGAC
This sequence comes from Bombycilla garrulus, assembly GCA_013400315.1. Classification (NCBI taxonomy): domain Eukaryota; kingdom Metazoa; phylum Chordata; class Aves; order Passeriformes; family Bombycillidae; genus Bombycilla; species Bombycilla garrulus. Next base: position 927,248 of record VXBU01008285.1, read on the forward strand.
ATCTTGTAAGGCTGGGAGATATTAGATAAGTTTCTTCTTTTGAAAGAGACACTTTTTTTTTTTTCAAACCTTCCTAATAAATCAGTTTGCCAAGACATCCCTTTGGGAATTCAGTGGCAGAAACATGAAATACAAGATCAGCAAATTATTAAAATACTGATATAGTAACTCAGAGCCGAGCAACTAATGAGCTGTAAAGTTCACTTCTAAAAGCAGGACACTCATATATTAAACATGCCCACAGTATTTTTGCTGTTCATTATAAATATTAATTTAGAGTGGGAAGGTGAACTGTGCAAAATAAAACTCAACTCTGATAGATTCTGATAAGATCCTTTTAAGGATTAAGACTCTTTGGAATAATACATAGTGACTAAAGACACAGCTCTGCCAAGTTTGGTATTAAAATGCATTTTAGCATCACGGTGAATCCTAAATTAGTTCAATGATAGATGAGCAGAAGCAGACAGATGAGTTTCAATTTGCCAAACAAACTGAACTGCTACTGACATTGCAAAACTAATCCAAAATTACCATGAATTAAAGCTATTTTAAATAAAGATAAAAATATGGAAAGTCATCAATCATTCACCTATGCAACACTGTTAATGAAATTCCTTCAAAGAAAACAAATGCCAAATCTTTACTGCAGCACACATTATTTTGTGTTTCATCCATTACAACATGCTCTTCCCCTCTGATAAGCAAGGACACAAGAGTTTGTAGAAATGCTGATGAGTAGAAGAAACCCACTGCATATTATATAGACCTCTTCTGCCCACAGACCTGCCATTCCCTTGTGATGCTCCAAGCCTCAAAGCAGGAATGGACACAACACAGCAACCTGTACTGTGTAAAACAGAGAAGACATTGTCGGTGCAGCAAGGGTTTCCAGAACAGGTACCTACATGTCAGTACCTATCTAAAAGCACTAGTTGACATGATCAAATGCTTATCTTGCTTCTCCTAATATTTAGCATGCTTGGTATTTAGCAAACATGAGCATATTTGAACCTCTCTGATAATTTAGTGAAAGTTGTTGTGCAGTGGAAGCTCAGTCAAGGCTGGAAAAAGGTACCATTGGCAACCTTGTAAGACTTGGTATCTGCAGTGACTTACAAAACTTCTTCACAAAGGAATAGATAGCTTAATAAAAATATCATGTGTTTCCTACATAGTAATTAGACACTTATGCTTTGGCATAACTAACCAATAATTCTGTTAATGCACTAGATGTGACTCTCAGTAAGTTTACCTAAGACACAAACATATGGCAACACAGAAGTGTCAATAATGAACAAAGTGACACATTAACCTAGCGAATGTACTGACCTTGCAAACTAAACCACAGAGAGAAGATGATAAAAGAAAATAAGCTGCAAAAGAAAATTGCCTCTATAAGATACTTTACAAAGTGAGCAGTGTAGAAAACTTAAAATACAGATAAAATCTCCGGGAAAAATATTAACTACGAACTAATGACAACAGAAACGTTTATGACAACAAAAACTACTTCTGCTGGGAAGACTCCAAGATGAAGAAAACTATGTACCTATGCTCTAGGCTGGGATTTTATCCTGTTGTACTCTTGGATGCTGGACTTAGACCTCATAATACTACTCATGTTGTCATGGTTCTTCAAACCAAACAAATAAATAAGAATTAAAGAACAACCACTCCCTCCTCTAACATCGAAAAAAGTCTGTATTTGTACTGTCAGTCACAAATGCTTGATTCAAGAAGGTGAAATTAATGTGCTGCAGCACCCAGGATGTTTTAATAGTGACTTTAAGAACATCAGAATCCTCCTGAATCCAATTACTACTTACAAGAATGAAGCTGATCTCCGTCTGATGCAACTGGTACAGAATTCAGTTTTTCCTCAATGTACTGTCAGGACCAATAATCAACTCTGAAGAAGACAACTCTAGCACATTTTCCTAAATGGGGAAAATCAGTCTGCACAGGGATTCAGGTGGCCCTTTTCCATGTCAACTGGATGACTGCCTGGCTCTTTTTTCTAGAGTTAGATGCAATTAGGATATTCCTGCTGACAGACTATAACTCTAACATCCAAGAGGAAATGGCAATTTATTCAAATAAAAATATGATACTGATGTTCACAAGTAATATTTTTTAAAGCATTTGTATACAGAGAACATTTCAATTTCCCATTAAAAACTCAAGTTTAGGTTAAAAAAAACCTGCCATTTAAATAGGATGACTTAATTTTATTTTTTCTCTTTTTCTTTTTTAAACTTTTTCTTAGCTATTTGATGCACAGTAGTTTCCATTTCTGGTTTTCATACTGTTTTGAAATAGGAACAATCTTGAGCACCAGACTCAAGATCTGTTCCATGCTCATTTCATTTTTAGCTTAAAGCATATGTTAACAAAGACCAAGAAAGTATGTGTACACTATGGCATATCTCTCCTCTAACATATTCATATTTTTAATATACTGTCCATGAATTACAGGCCAAGCTTCTTTACTTGTGCTAACTCTCAAATCAGGGTCACCTTCATTGTTTGAATGATTTATTTCTTCTAATATCCAAGGGAACATGTAGGGAGGAGGAAAAATGTTAATAATTAGAAATTAGATGTGAAAACTAAAAACTGTAATTCCATAAATGCTCACTCCAATGAACTAAAGCTCCATCAGGCACAGCTCCTCATCCTGAATACCCAGAGTCTCTGAAGTGGTCAGATCAATTTTTCATTCTGCAGAAACCTGAAAGCCACTATTACAAAAGGGTGTCTGTGAAGCAATGCTCTTCTTTCAAATGAGAAGTTGTCAGGACGACAGAATCTGACTGTAAGTATCTTGCAATGAACAAAACAGACACCTCCAGGGAATGATGCCAGTCAGCAGTAAAGGGAATTTATGGCCAGAAGCAACACACAGTCACAGCTTCATTGCAACATCCATCCTGTATCGAGCACCCTTGGATCTCTAAAGTGCTGAAGGGCTTGTCAGTCTAATGGGACACATATGTCTGAGAGGAGTCATACAATCATACAATCATTTGGGTTAGAAGAGACCTTTAAAGGACATTGAGTCCAATGTCCTGTCATGAGCAGGGACATCTTCAACTAGATCAGGCTGCTCAGAGTTCCAGCTAACCTGTCCTTCAATATATCCAGCGATGAAGCATCCACTACTTCTCTAGGCATTGTAAAAATTATGCTATTGTAAAAATTTTCTTTCTTACATTCTATTCTGAATCTGCCTTCTGCAGTTTAAAACCATTACTCCTGGTCCTACTGTGACAGCCCTGCTGCAAAATCTGTCCCTATCTTTCTAGTAATCCCCCTTCAAGAACTGAAAGGTCTACCCAGAGCCTGCTCCAGGCTGAACAACCCCAACTCTCTCAGCCTCTCTCCAAAGGAGAGGTGCTCCAGCCATCTGATCAACTTAGTATTCCTCCTCTGGATTCACACCAAGAGGTCCACATCCCTCGTGTGCTGAGGATTTCTGAGTTGGATGGCTGGGTCTCACCAGAGCAGAGCTGGAGAATCACCTCACTAGACCTGCAGGCCACTGTTTTGATGCAGCCCAGGACACGACTGGCCTTCAGGGCTGTGAGTACACATTGCTGGGTCACACCCAGCCTCTCAACCACAGCACACCCAAATCCCTCTAGGCAGGGCTGCTCTGAATCCCCTCATTCCACATCCTGTACTCATATCAGGAACTGTCTGCACACATATGCACTTGGCCTTGTTGAACATTGTAAGATTGCCATGGGCTTACTCCTGAAATTCATGTAGATCCCTCTGGAAGACATTTCCATCCCTCTTGGTGCTTGTGAGCTGCACTCTGCTTGGTGTCATCTGCAGACTTGCTGAAGGTATGTATGCTTGTTCCTCCTGTGTCAGCTAATGGAGATATTTAACAGCACTGGTCCCAATAGGGCATCCTGAGGGATCTCACTTTTCACTGATGTCCATGTGGACCTTAAGCCACTGGCTGTGACCATCCAAGCAATTCCTCATCCACCAAAACAGTTCACCCATCAAATCCATCTCCTTCCAATTTAGAGAAAAGGATTCTGTGGGGACCATGTGTCCTGGGAAGATCCATAATGTTACTGTACTCTATACCTATCTGCATCCAAGAATTGTTAGTCTCCTTGAGACTCTGCAGCCACTTGTGTGTGTAGTGGGGTATTTTCACAATCAGCTCTCCCAGACAGCTTCCAGTCCTTTGCCACATGGCATTTGTTTTGTGGTCTGTTTGGTCTTTGCTCTGGCAAACCAGAGCCATTCACAAAGACTGCATTTTGCAATCAGAAACTGTTTCCAAGTGAATTTGCAAACACTTCAGGCCACCCCCTGCTGGCACTGACAGACTGGTCCCTTCCCCCCATCCCAGAGCCGCAAGTTCAGAGCACAGCAACAGCAGCAAGAAACAGCAGGCAGACTCCACATGAAAATGGCAAGGCTTGGTCTGCTGCTCTGTAAAGCTCCTGCTTTCCCAAAAGGGATGTGATGGCATCTTGTCTCTTTGTCCTACAAGCCTGAGGCTGTCCCTGCCTTGTGCCATCTCAAGAAAGGCTATTTCTGTCATTTTGGGTCTCTCTTTGTTCCAGTGGGGTTGTGAGTTTTTTGCAGTTTGGTATCTAGAAATTATTGTCCTTTCTTTTCTTGCCTGTTGGCATTCTCTTTGTCAGTAAAATGTTATTTTTTTACTTATATCTACTCATATCTCATTCCTTACTGGTGGGAAGGGATTGGTTGGAGTGAAGGGCAAGGTTACTCATTTCAGAGTTCCCATCTCTTTAAATGGTCTCAAACCAAGACACCATGTCATTCTTACAGATGAAAAGATATGACACCCACAGCACTTCCCATGTGCACTGATATAGTCACTCTCACCAGATTTGTCAGGCAGGAACAGTGTTGTGAAATTGGCTGTCTGAAATCACCTCCCTTTTTGAGTAAACATATTTCAAACCACTTCTTTTCAAGTCTCTACCCTTTTCTGTAAAAGAAGTTTTACCAAAACTTACCTCTGGGTACTTCAGTTTTGAAGTTTTATGCAATTCTCGAAAACGACTGTACCTCCGAAATACTGTCCATGTCTCATCCAAGACTGTTATCTAGAGCAGACAATACAAAAAGAAGAAACAGAAGTAAACCCATACAGCGTACAACACTACAACCCATGCAGTATACAAGGTTTATAAGATTAAAATGGACAGTTCTTCGTTGTCTTAAATCCAAAAACTTTTAGAAGTTTACTTAATTTTTCTTTCATTACAGTGACAGAACGGTATTTAATAAGGAGCACTGATTGCAAAGCAAAAAACACATGAATGCATTTATTCCTTAATCCGCAGCAGTTTGACAAGACTGTAAACATTAAAACATCTCCAATCCCCAATCACTTCTTGGTGCAGCTATTTGACTCTCAGTATTATAAGCACTGGGTGTTCCATTAATGAATAAATAACTCCAGAGTAAGTGTAGTGTAGCCTCTCGAAATATTCACAGAAATGTATATTCTTATACATAGATATTGACAATTAATAAATACACATTTCTTGGACACATAGAGTTCATTACCACATGGAATAGGATTATAGATTGTAGGGTAAAATATTACATCAGTTTTTAATAGAAGATATTCCTTTAAGACACTCTTGCTCTGTGTCTTCAAAACGGTGATGAACATTCCATTTATAGAGGAAGTTTTCTTAAAATCAACATAATACTCCTGGGAATAGAGTGCATAACAACAGGAGCCAAGAGGGAGGGCAAACCAACCTTACCATCAGTTATTCACAAAATTCTCACTAGAACTGAGATACCAAACACATCTGAAATTAGGTGACATTAATTAACAACATTTCTAAGTTGGTCATAAAATTGTTGTGACTAGAGTGACTTTACAGTCAAAAGTCTTTGTGCAGGTCTGGTGATCCAAGGGTACCAAGAAGCCAAGCCGCAGGGTGAGTGAACATTATTCTACATTGACATTATTCTAAACTGAACACTGCTGCATTTTGAATCAAATAGGCCTAATAATGTGGCATTACTCCCATCCAGCTATGGTTTTATGAAGGAAGATAAAAATAAGTAAGAGAAAACAGAAATCAGAGCAACAAAGTCAGAAGAAACCAAGCACAAATGCTGCTACCCCACACTTGCAACAGCTCATCACTGGTCCACTCTTCTCCATCCCTGCTGCCTTTGTTGCTGTATATGGAACAGGGAAATTAGAGGAAGTGTTATGAAAATCAGAAATTATTGCACATTTTATGACAAAAGGAATGAGGTTTGGGGTGGGCTTTTTCATATTTCTACCTCAATTTTGAATGAAAGATGAAAGCAAACAAAACTAGGCTTCTCTAAACTTTTCACAAACATTATAACTAACATAGGTTCTTCCAGCACGTAACCACACTGAAAACTCATTATTTCTTTAAAAATTTGTCTTTCATATCACAAATATAATTCACTGCCACTACAAGCCACCATGCCTGGAAGTGTTGAGAAAAGGGCAGATATGGCAGTTGAGGATATAGCTTAATGTTGAACATGTTGCTTCTGCTGGGTTGACATTAGGACCTGATGATCTTAAACATTTTTTCCAACCTTCACAATTTGGTCATTTTAGGACACCTGCACAACAGACTACGTTCCCTCAACATATTGATAACAGTGTCTCAAACTTTACAACTCGGATGAACAGATTTAACATTCACAGGCAGGTTTAACTAAAAAAATTTAATAACTGCTCAGGGATATGCATGTCACACCGATCTCAATTAACCAATTAACCATCCTGTTATGAATAATTAAGGCAGAGTACTGTGTGATTTCAGTGTTTGAGTAGACAATGGTCAAGTGCAATAGCTAATCATAAAACAAACATGTTCCTCATCACTGCATTCTTTTTGCTTTAATTCTGTCATTTACTATTTTAGAGCTGTAAAAATTTGCTGTGATAATTTCATTTGTATATGATCTTTATTGAAAAGAATATATTCTTTTTTTCCCAGGGGTTTTTAAAGAAGAGGAGCAACCCAGCACAGTGCACTCTGGACTCCTCCAGACACACAGCCTGGGGAAGAGCAGGCATGTCATGTTGGCTGTGCTCAGACAGCTGTCTAGGTGACAGGGCGGCACCAAACTTACCCAAATCAAATTGCCTGCAGCCAATTATTTATTAGATTCCTTCTACAAAGTTTAATAACTTTTTAGAGATAAACAGGAAGGAAAACAGCAAAGCCAAGCATCTGTGCTGCTTGAGAAGTGGTTTTGGTGGCTTGTTTGACCTGACTTGGCCCCTGTCATCCTCTTTGTTTACTTTGTTTTGTTTACTTTCCAAAATCTTGTAATGAGACTAGCAGGTAATTGCAAAATTTTATTGGTGTTATAGCTGGCACGATTGAAAAACAAATTTCAATGCTAAACAAAGTCTTAACTGGCCTCCAAAGCACAGCAATAATGTTATTAGGACAGACAGAATCAACCTCTACTTGTATAAAGATAATTACATTGCACCTGGCATAGCAATAGCATTTCTACAACATGGCCTTTTACTTCTACAACTGATCCAACAAATCTGGGTTGGGATTATTTTCCCTCATTAAAAAAAGTAACTGTAAAACAGACTATACACTCTGTAGGAATGTGACAGGGACATACATATGCAGATATTTCGAACAAGTAAAGCAATTCTGAAAAGCCCTTTGCTTTTTACATAATTGCTTAATACACTTAAAAGTATTTTCTTAAATACAAAAACCATATGGTTAAGTACATCTACAAGACAGATTTTGGAATATTCGTATCTAGGCACTGCTGTGATCCTAGATTTGCCTCAGAACTGTGGCTTACTGTTTTTCTCATTCAAAAGGCAAAAATTGTTCAAAAAATTGTTTTGTTTTTCTGATTCAAAGGCACCACTCCCTATGTAAAACCTATAAATATAAAAGATATTACAGTCCTGTCTCCTTATATTTTCTTCTCATGATGACTGATAGAAAACAACTTAAAGAGATATTTTCAGTTGATTCCACTGTAAAGCATATCACAGAACTTGTCCTCTTTCTGCCCCATAGCAACAGAACTAACACCATGGCTCTGGGAGAAAAAAGCAGTATTCCACCTGATTGAGAAAACAATTAGAAAAAAACATGAAATGCCAAATTTCTTTATCTGGCTTGGTTAAACTGTCTACAGTCATCATGAGAACTCACATTTCTTCAAATGGACCTTGTTGAAACTGTTCCTCACACTATGAAAACAGAATCTGAAAAGCTAAAAGTTTTCTAAAAATTTTTTATAACCTTTTTCCATTTTATTATTGAGGTATTAATCTGATAAGGTTGACAGAATATTAGACTTTTTACTAATTTAGGCAATTATGGAGCATGCATCACTTTCTTAAAGAACTCTGTATTAATGAGAACTGCCTCTGCTTTACTCCTACTCCGCAAGAGTTCACCAAACTCAGAAATAAATTTAGACTAGAAATGTGGACTTTCTGAGCAGATCCAACACAGCATCTGGCTGAACAGAAATGCAACTGGATCTGAAGGAAAGCACTGTTTTAGGGTGCATCTGTCTGGATCTTTTCTTATAGAGCACTTGTCAGTCATCACTGAAAGGCTTTGAAACACAAGAAAACCAGTTCTGAAAGAATATCAAACAGGATAAATAAAAGGAGGGAACTCAGAACAATGAGGGAAAGCTGAATAAGAACGAGAAGGCTTATCTGCAACTTTCACTATTGTAAGAAGATCCCTGCAGGGCTGTGCTTGATTCCAGACTTTGTTTCCATCACCTGCCTGAGAGCTGGAGTTCCACCTTCCCTGCTGCCTTGCTGCTCCTTCTGCCAACCACAGGTACTGCCTGCAGCCATGGGCCCTGTCTGTAACAGATACCTCTGGTTTTACTGATGCAAAAGCTCTTCCCACACTGTTTTAGCACTGCCATGTCTGAATATCCTGACACAGCATGAAAGGAAGGGGGGAATACAAGAATAGTTCTCTGGCATTCTAATTCAGCTCTAACATAAATATGTTTAGTCCTGATTAAGCTATTACTGTTTCATCATGCCTTTAAAGACAACACATAAAACTGTCACTCAAATGGAAGCTTTTTTGGAAATGCATCAATTCATACAGAATACTTAATAGCAGCCTAGCACAAACAGCTCCATGACATATTCCTGCTGCAAAAGAAGGTGCAGTCTTAGCTCTAATCAATTATCTGTTTCTTCCTGTTTTGAATTCTCTCCAGTCAGTTCTTGTAGGACTCACTCAACATCTTTAATTAGAATCTGTATCCAGTGAAAGAACCTGAGTGGACAGAACATCCTGCTGGCCTATTCCCATATGTGTCTATATTGACAAGATGCTGAACCTCCACTAAAACAAAATATTGTTGTATAATATGTTAGGGTTGAAAGACTTATGAATTCACCATGAAGCTGCCAAGGAATGCAGAACTCATTATCTCTCTTAAACAAGATGCTCTTTACTACTGCATGTCACAAGAAGAAATATACATATCTGTTATAAACAGAAATTTATTATATTTGTTCCTCTATATAACAATATGCAGGATTTAACTGCAAACACAATGACTAGAAACATCTGTTGAAGAAAACACCTCTGAGATACCGAGGATTCACAGTTTTGGGGACTGTCTTAAAATTCAACTCAATTACCACTTGTCACTTTGTCAGGTTCCAAAGTGCTAGGACATGCAGACAGGTCAGCTGCCCATTTTCCTGAAAGCAAGAGGAACTTTGCTGAAGAAAGCTTATTTAGGACCTAGCAAACGAAATGAGATTAGCAGAACCTCAGTCCTTTCACAACTGACATACATTTCAGATGACCTGAAAATTAACTTGAACTAACTGAAGTAAGATTGAAATCAGGAATTACTTTGACAGCTGACTTGGTATTCTGACCTATGAGGAAGAGACTAAATGAACAGGTATATTTAATGCCTCCCCTCTGCCATATCTTCCTGATTTTTAAGGCAAAAAAATACAAACCCACTATTCCATGTGTTCTAATTTGCTATAGAATAACTGTAGGAGCCTCTGAAGATTAACACAGGTCAAAGTAGAGCTGGGAACTCTGCACAGAAAGGGTTTAAAATAGAAAAATTTGTCAAAGGTCTGTGGATTGTAGCATGAAGCTAAATCCTGACTACAGCAGAAGCAATCCACTGTGACACAGAGACCTGGAGGGAAAGGAAAAAGCATCAGCAGTTGATTGATTCATGTGAGGGAATAACTATAAGAAACATCCCCAGAACTGCCAAAGTGCACATACTCTTTCAACTGCTCCTTCATACCAAGATCTTGGAGAGGCTTACATGGGTTTTACCAGTGAAGGGAGAATACTTGGAAAAGAAATCCATCACTATATTCAGAACAGAAGCTACCTTTTTACTTTAGCCATCTTCACTAACCATTACCTAGTCCAATAAATCCCATGTGCTGAAAATTGAATAGAAGAGTCCTTGGGGAAGTTTCATGTGCACTTTCTTGTCTCTCAGCATCTCCCTGGCTCTGGGCTTTCACTAGCTCCAAGAAAATCCAAGTTCAACTGACAAAAGGAGGTGTTCCATCCACAAACGGCATGGTATGTTTCAAAACGAAAATTTAATTAGCACAATCAAAGCTAAGACTACCCATCTTAACAAAAACGTTTTGAAAAGAGAGCACAGTTCAAAAATGGTCCTTTACATTGCAAGGAAGGTCACTCCTCCACCTCACAGCAGCTAATGAAGCATCTGGCAGCACATTCAGTAAAGGAGGCTGCCAGTTCTGTCTCCAGTGCCATGTACATCAGTTATGCTACACATATGTCCACACACACTGAAAACACATTTCCAATTAGACTTTAGATCTGGCTTTGAAAAAACACTGGCTGCGTACCAGAGGAAAGAAAATTAATATTCTTGGTTTTTTCCCCACAGCATTTCAGCACAGAAAGTCAACGGAGAATTTGGAGAAGTGAAACCTTGGAAATGCAGAGTAGGAAGAATCATAATAAAGAAACCCTGAAAGGAATCAAGCCTATGTCATGCATAAGTGCAACATATTTTAATAATGCCTTCATGCTTTCGTTATTTCAGGTAAATATTTCAAGTCTAAGCCTTTTCTGTACCTGACACTTCCATCTCAATAAAGGGCATTCCTATAATCGATATGCATTTAATCCTCATCTCTGGAACTCTTCAAATTGAACTGAGATTGGCTCTGGAACTGCTCACCCCAAGAGTTTGGCCACTAGCCTCCCCTGTACAATCAACCCACTTGGAAAATACTTGTTTTTATAGTGTCCTATGCTGTACATTCTTCTCACCTCTATTATTTAACAGTATTGAGGCCACTTACATGAGAGAAAGAGAACCAGAAATTGCACTTAGTGGAACAAAAGCATTAAAGAAAAGCAAATGATAAGCACTTACCTTTATTTCAAACTCGTAATGTTCATCCTTTCCCTGCCCACACAATACATAACGTGGAATACTGATTTTGATTGGGTCCTTTAGGTCATCTGGACTCGCTCCCAGTGAACGGCAGACCATCCGCTTTCATGGACATACCAAATAGGGAGAAGAAAGGAAAACCAAAATCACTACATAAGGAAAAAAAGAAAAGAACTTCACTGAAAATGAGAAAGTGTTCTTGATCAGAGGAGCAGGAAAAGAGGAGGCACAAATTACTTCTAAAATAAAGGAATTCTTTGAAAACAAAGTGGATCTTGTCTTATAAGCAAGTCCTAGCATATTTTTATGCATACAAAAATTAAGGTGAAGTGTATTAAAAAACACTCCTTTATTTGAGAAGGCATTTTCAGCTTAAATATCAAAAACAAGGGAAAGCAGAACACTTTTTATTACATCCCTTTCAAAAAAAAATCAGTGTATTAATCAAGCTTTCACAGTTTACTCTTATTTTTTATGTCTCTTTTATAACAAACGTTTACAATATCATGCAAAGCTGCAGGGGTTTAGGAAATTCAGAAAGCTCTTAAACTTAAGAAGTTCAAACCCATCTCATAATTAAATAAGCAATCCACTGTCAAAACAGTTTCCTACTGGTTTTTTAATCATATCTGAATCCCAGAAAACTCAACTATAATAAATTTGCACGCTGTGGACAAAGCAATCTTAAGAATTTCTCTGCAATGAGGGCTGATTCCTCTGACAGCTAGATGGAACGTGTCCAAAATAAAACACTTTTGCAACTGAAAAGATTAATGCTTTGAAGTCACTATGCCCAAAAGTAGCATAAGCATTCAGAGTGAAAAAGTACAGAAACTGCCTTTAAAGAAGTGCTCGCCTTGCTCCATTGAACGTATTTGGTCTGAAAACTTTAACAAACTGGCACTTAAAAATAGCAGCAGCATGACAAATATAAGTTAACAACCAAAAAGATGGAAAAACTATCACTTTAAAGTTATGACTAGGTTATATATTTGTATTTAGCACTGCTATCCATCACTTGAGCTGTAACTGTATTCTCAATATTCATCTTCTTTGTAGCAGCTCCTGGTGACTTCCAGTACACGTTAAGACTGTGTAGGACATGGAGAAGAATTTGAAACCCATTCATAAAAACCTCTGCCTGTTACAGAGAGCCTTTGACATCATCTTGGCTCTCAAGAAGAGGAGGCTCTTATTTCATTGCCAGTCAATTACAAATGACAACTTTAGCATTAACAAGAGTGAAAAAGAAAATACAAAGAAAATGAATTTTTGTTCCACTGAGTTAATCTAGAGTATATTTACCACAAACTTTTCCTTTTTATTTTAAGAAACAACAAAAGAAGTTTATGTTTGAGTGGAAAAGTATTTTTAGCGACCTTTGTTTTCACAACAAATATTGTCTCCTGTCCATTTTTCTCTCCTGTAATTACTGCTCACATTACTGGTTTTTCAGCTAAAACTCATTTCTGGAGCACTGAAATGTAAGCTGCTCTTTCCTTGGGGGAAAAGAAAAGTTCATTCCCTTGAAAACAACATCATCTGTTTTAAAACAGCAATAAAACCGTAAAGCCACTCTTAAAGCCAGCTCTGTCAACAGGTAATTTATTGGCAGTCATTTTCAGAGAACTATTACAAACAGCTAATAGAGGGGAAAACAATCTCAAACACCAAGTGCTGTGGAAAATGTGCCCTAATACGTTAAATAATGCTTTGATATTCACAAACAACAATCTTTATGTTTACTTTCCATACTAAAAATAGTAGAAATACTACAATAAAATATACTGCTATGAAGTTCTTTTTCATGAAGTGCAAAGTATTCATTGAGTTAGATTTTTTAAAAAGCACAGAAGAGAAAAAGCGTTATTGGGAAACACAAGATGCAAGAACATTTAACTTTGGAATATAATCAGAAAAGAAACTGGTTGCAGAGACTGATTAACAGCTTTGATCCAGACAGTGCCATGCAGTGCTGACTTTGGGCAAGGCCCAGAAGAAACACCACAGTGATGCAATGAGGGAGCCACTCCTGAGCAGCACTGACATGACCACACATTTGCATATGCATTATTGTTAAAAAAAACCCCACAATACCTCAAAATAACATGACACATTTTGCTCATTTTTGGACTTCCTTAAAGAAGCAGAAATGTAACAATAAAACCCCCCATCATTCTTTATCCAAACAAGTGTTCATCCTTCCAGACATAACTTCCCTACCCAATGCAAGCTATTTCTTTCTAAATCCCATGTGAGTTACATTATCATGTCCTAACATATGGTAAAAACAAATGGGAAATGTTCTTATACTAGGAGAGAGACTGAAGTCTAACTCTGTGTAGTAGATTTCACCTCTGCTTGGCAATATGCTTACAGAATTTAGAATTTCAGATTAGATGTCACTGTTTTCTCTGCCAAGAACCATCTTCCTCAAACAAGGCAGATGGCATATTCAAGCAACAGGATTCAAAAGATATTCAGCTCCTCTTACAAGGAAAGAAACAAAAGACAGGAAACAACAGCCTATTTATTATTCAAACATCTGACAGCGGTAACAGGTAAAATACCCCTTGTCCTAAGCTAGAGGAAAGCTTCGACTAATGGAAATATTCTATTAATGTCCAATAGCTCCATTTTTTTCTTGGGATGTAGTAATAAAAAGACTGTAAGAGATGCAATCTCACAGCATCAACAACCCCATCAGTAAGCAAGCAGAGAATGATGGAAGTAAGGCCAAAAACATCACATGGACAGAACTCTAGAGTTAAATTCACTCCATCTGTCAAGCAGTGTCCCCAGTTATCAACCACCCAGTTCGAGCATGAGAAATGTGCACACAGATGGTAGACCCCAAAACATCTGTCTTGCCACAGTACCATGACCAAAGGTTGAAATGCCATTTAAAGCACAACTCCTTTAGCACTTGTGACAAATTTTGATATCGATAACCTTAAATGTAAGGTTCTCTGAAGAAGAGAATTGTCAATGCTAATATTCCCAAAATTATACATATAAAAGCTGTAAACGTGTAGCATTAAGAACATACAGTGAAAATAAGATTTAAAAAATCTGCAGATGCTTTGAAATATTGAGATGAAGGGCATGAAGTAAATGAGGAACATGAAAAGCAAAGATAATAAAAAAGATTAAGGAAAAGACAATCAAGGAGGAATAGGCAAGACATTAATGAAGATAGATAGTATATGGAAGGAGCTAGAAAACACAGCTAAAATGGATATCATAAGACAGAGATGTAATTACAGATTTCACCCACCTACCACATAACATAGAAGCATTTAATTTCCTCACTTTTCCAAGGAATTGCATGTACAGCATATCAGAGATGTACAAAATGCAAGCACTCAATTTATAATTATTATTGCTTAGATCTATGTACATAGTCTGTGGTATTCCCTCAGAGCTCAAAGGCCCCTTTTCTCTATTGATTTTAAAAAAGGGGGGGGAGAAGGATTTTATCAATATTTATTAGCCTTTTATTTTGAATGTATCAAAATTTATTTGGATTTCAACACCTACTTAAATGCATAATTAGCCAAATGGCTTCTTCACTTGAACTGAATGTTAATTTTCAGATTTCCGAAGGGACATGCAAACTGCTTTGAAGAAATGATGGGATGACTGTCAGCTGAGTATTTATTTCTTTTTCACAGTATTTAGAAAAAATAATTCCTGAATCAGGTCCAACCTCACTCCTTTTAGAAAACACAAGCTCAGTTTTTGTGCACTTCTCTTTGTCTGGCAAAACTGCACAACAGGTATCATTCAAACTGTACAACTAAAGGCTGTCAAACAGTGATCGCTGGAATGAAGCATCCAAAATGTTCAAAGCAGAAAAAAAGACATTATTTTCCTTTAAGACACCTATCTGAATAGTTGTAAGAACAAGACTCCTACACACAGTCTGCTTAGCACAGTCTACTTTCACTGATGTATACAGCAGTACACGAATGTCACCTAATGAAGGTTTAATACTGCCATATTTCCATAGAGTAAGTAAAACCAGGTTAGCTAACTCAGTTTGAAATTCACAGGACAATTGTACTCCATTTGAAAAAACTAATTCATTTTTATCAGAAATGTCCAGTCCAGTGAAATGCACCAAATCATCTTTCAAGAGCTGGTGATTTAAATAAACATCATCATCCAAAAAAATCAAACTATAACAATCAAACTTCTCATTATGTCGCTGCAAATTCTTTGAGTGAAGTGTTTGTTACAGGCAAATATTGTGAGTAAACCATCTTCAGCAGAACACAGAAGTTGAATATTCTGTTCAGCAAAGCCAACTTCAATCTCCTTTATAGTGCCAATAGGAGTCTCATGAAATACTGCCAAGGAACTCTGGCAGGTGTCTTGTTCAGCTGACAAAACAACACCCCGCAGAATGGAACTGGACAAGAGCAAGCAAGCACGTTCTGCGTCTGGATTTCTGCAACTGCAAACAGCAAGACAATAGATACCTTCCGACTCCTCCACCCTAACAGAAATTTGAGGTAAATCACAGATGAAAAATTCCAGTACTTTTTCCAAAGAACCGACCTGAAGTTTCAAAAAGACATCAAGAAAATGCACAAACTTCTGTCTTAACACTAAACTGTTTTCTAGCTCTCTTTTATTTCCCCACAGCATGCAAATTCTTCAGGCGGCTTTCTCACAAAGGCATCCAAGATCTCTGTGCTTATGCACAGAGCCTATTGCATGGGGGATTCAGGCTGAACAACATTTTTAGTATAAGCTTTAGCACCATCAGTAGTGTGGGAGATGTCTTAATTCATGCCTGACTTGAGGAACACTTTTACTTGCAAGTTTCTTATAAATGGCAGATTTTTTATTAATGATAAACATAAACTTCCCAACTCCTTAATTTGTTTAGAAACCACTGCACTGCTGACCAGTTGACTACTGGTATCTTCGTAAAAGCAGGAAAGCTTACTGAAAAAATATCCCAAACTAGAAGTTTGTTCTGTGTTCTGGTCTTGCATCAAAACAAGAAGCTATTGACTTAAAAGAAACCAAATCAGAGGCATTGTGTGTTGGAAGCTGAGAATTACTAGACTGCTCTTCAACTATCAGTTGCACTGTCTTTAATGGGTTGTTATCTTTATAAGTTTTTGTTTCAGAATGCACATTAGACTGAGAAAGGAGAAGGCACAATATGCTAAAGCCAGTTTGCTCATTAGCACACACTAAGGACCCTGCAGAAGACATCTGTTTCAAGTGGGAACAATCAGATTCAGTTCTTGAGCTGTCACAATCAGGAGAAGTAATTACTTTATCATCAAAATGATTGAAATTTTCAACCTTGTGAAGTGAATAAGCCACATTATACAAGTCAGAACTATCTAAAGAAGTAGATAAAACATTCTGATATGGAACATTCTTTAAAGTATTAGTACTTTTAGAGTGAATTAAACTACTTTTAATGTCACAGTGACAAGCAAAGCTCTCCTGCTCTGAGTTAATCCTTTCACTCTGAAACGCTTTCTCTGATGTACAAGGGGAGGAGAGTCTTCCAGAAATGGAAAATAAGTCCAGCTTCTCCATATATGCCTTCTGTCTCTTATGGTCTCTTACTCTTGCATTTTCTCCACACAACTCAGAAGCACAATTTCCATCTTTAGACAGAAATTGAAAGCCATGGTGTGGCTGCCACTGTTGACCTTTCTGTTAAAAATTCCAAAAGAATTGTAAAATCTTCTAACCTTATCATTTCTTAAACTGGGGATTGATTTTGATTAGATTTATACAATCATTCAAAATTGGTACAACAGAGAGGGAGAGAGAGAGAAATCAACAAAAGTGATTGAGATCTGATTAAGGAATAGTTGATCTTTTCAACCCACCCCTGCTTTTTCTTTGTACAGTATCCATTTCACTTGGTTTATATTTGCTCTACTCAAAACCCCCAAAAAAGTCAACAGGCAATGAAGAAACTCTTAAGCCCCTAATTTTTTCCCACACATGCACAAAAAAGTAATCCCATAGTAGCCAAGAGAGTGCGAGAAGTCCAACACAGCTGAAAAACAACAGTGTAAAAATCAAAAAAAAGTACAAATTTGAGGTGTTCCAGCCCTCCTATTGTTACAGTTTAAATTCATGAAGGTATTTAGGGTTTACTCACCAAGACAACAACTGTGGTTCAATAACTGTTTCAAACAGCAGTTATACAACTAAATGCAGTGGGAGGGGTCTAAGCCTCAGTTTAAAAATCCATAAATACACGTATGAATCCTTCAGGGCATACACAGCTTGGTTCTTCTTGCTGACTTACAGACACCCTTACAGCAGTTCATTGTGAGTCAAAAATGTTACAGGAATTCTGGATTCAGACAATCATTAAATGCTCATTAAATGCTTTTCTCCTCTAAAAATAATGAAAGGGCTGCTGTTCCAAACTAAGAATCATGGCAAAACGGTGAAGGAGGATCCACCCTAACACCACACTTTCAAAGAAGGAAAAGCTAGGTCCCATCTGAAACAAAATCACTGATTCCAGCTGGTAAGATGCACCATCATCTCTGTTAGCCATTAATCTTGCTGGGAATTCAAAATTCTAATTATACAGCTAGACATTGTGAAATTTAATTACAGAGCATGCCATAATTTAAGACAACAACTTAATTCTGACAAATTATGACCTACCTCATACTTCAACTTGCGCTGAATAGTGCTGTTATTATGCCTCTCATTATCCTAAGCACAAAAAAGGTACAGGAGATTATTAAAAAATGACTTTCTTCTATAAGCTAATTTAAAAGTATTCAGAGGAAGAGATATTCTTTATATTAGACCAAAAAAAAAGAAATCAATATTTATTAAATCATTGGCTTAGATGTCAATCAATCCACTTTTTGGATCAATTAGATCACCAGTTTTTGAATAGGCATTTGTTTGCAAGTATGAAACTCCATCCAGAAGAACATTAATTTTCATCAATTAAATTTTTTCTGACATAAAATTAAGATTTTTATTTTATCTGCAAACTTCTTATTGCCATTCATACACTCTTTCTTGCCAAAAAAAACCAAAACAAAAACAACAAAAAACCCAGAATACAATATAAAAATGCCACTGGAAATAAAAATTATTGGAATTTGAAAACTGATATTATACCTCATTTACTGTTTACATTTTTTGGTAATTTAAAAGTAAGCAAACATGCAAAAACATGAAAATTACTGAATGACAAAACTAAATCAGTGGTTAGACACAATCCATTGGATGTCCCACCATTTCTGCTCACCTTGAAACTTTCTGTAGACCAGGATGCACTAACATGATTATCCTCAGCTTTATGATGAATATTCTGGAGCCTTCTCTGCACTTCTTGTTCAATAAAGGCATTTATCCTTTAAGATACAGAAAAGTGTGTGTGTATGGAAAAACAGTGTATTTTTACATTTAAAACAGACTAAAGGACTCTTTGAAATGCTTTTAACCCTAAGTACAGCACAGCTCCTAACTGGCAGGCTTAATGTTAGACCACTTTTATCCCTCCTTAAGGAAGGAACACTGACTTTTGAACAGAGAGTGTTCATCTAACAGGCAAAGGCTGAAAACTTGTTATTAATTAAACTAATTATTAGACCACAGGTTCAGCCACTGCTATGAGTGCAGCTCTACACACAAGAGGTGTTGAGGGTACAAGTGATGAAGAAGAAGAAAGGCTGGGGTTGCATCTTTAGTAACTTAACAGTTTGCCTTCACTGCTGCTGCAATATCAGTAACTTGGGCTACCAAAGGCTTGGTCTTCAAACAGAAAGGATGTTCCAAGAGCTGATACTAACAACTGTCATGTGTAAGTATAACAAGGGCAGAGATTAAAGATTTCAGTGAAGCCAGGCAGCTGTTCTATTAAAAAAGGTTTAAGACAATTAAATTTTCTTTGTTGCCTTAAGCGTATATGAAGCAAAACCATACAGACTGTAACTGTAAACTCAAGAACTATTTAAATACCTTTCAGCCTACAGTTTCCCAATCCTATATTCAAAAACAAACTGCATAGGAACAACAGGTGAGGCTACTGGTTACTTACAGTAGAACATCAATTTTATTTCCAGACCACTCTTCCAGTATAATCACAGTATTTAAATCAAATCCAACTCTGGCAGAATGGTCTTTGAAAAAATTTCTTTTCGAAAGCTGTTGTTTGCATTCCATTTCAGGAAGGCAGGTTACCTACCTGTCATCAACCAGTGGGGCAGCAGGTGGCTGTGGCTTTGTTGGGCTGGCAGGGGAAGTGCTATGGGAGTGTCTCTCATCTAATATTCCATGGTTTCCTTTCTGAGTTCCATCACCCTCATATATTTTTTGCTTCAGCTGCTGAATTTCCTGGTCCAGCCTATAAAGATATTGTAAGATGTCATTTGCTTTGGTTTAGAGTTGATTCATATAGATCTGATGTGAAGTACTGGGCGTACACTGGTATACATGTACATAACACTGTAGATATTAATATTTATGAAGGTTTAAAAATCATTATTGTTCTTTAAGCTTATTTAGGTAGGAAAATATAAACACCTCAAAACCACATTCCAAGAGTAGACTTAAGTCAAATAAAACAACTCCAATAACTTCCATCACATGAAGTATCTACATCTGTAAATTAAATATTAACTCCTAAGACCTAACCTATCTATTAGAATCACATGAATAAATTCTCCTTTTCACAAAACTCTATCAATGACCTCAGATATTATCTTCTAGTGTGAAAATAAATGAAGAAACAAAGGGGGAAAAATGAAAAACTCAAAATGCAGCACTAATACAAAAAAAACCCAACAAAGAATACTTAAAACATTGATGTGGTAAAACTTCTCTGTAAGAAAATCTTTCAATTGTGTATCACACATGTACATTTTGCAATTGTTCCATCTGTATAAATTTTGAAAATTCATTTACAAAATAAACACTACTTATTGTGTATATACAGCTAAGAAATCATCGTTTGAAACCTCCTTGCTTTCTTTAACAAATAAATTTAATTTCACCCTGATTTATGCACAGAATACAATATGTAAAATTGGGTACTGTGTTTCTGACTAAAAATGCCTGAGGCATTTTGTATGAAATAAGAAGCACTTATTGTAATATTCATCATATTACAACAAAGTAATCTGCAGAACACCCTTTTCACTTGTAAAGTAGCTGAGATTAGATTAGTAACACAGTAATAATCTTCTGCATTTTCATTACGATTTTTGTCTCTAAAAGTAATTGTTTTTCTAGAGGTTACTTAGAAATCAAATCATAAAAGAAAATATGTTCTTGCAAGAACAGGAGAAACTATGCAAAGCTGGGATTCTACCACTTCTGCTACAATTGTATATATCTAAATTGAAGTGCAATTCTATATTCCATTCTGGGGGTTAAATGAGAAAATTAGAGAGATGATGAATGCTGAGGTTTAGGCTGAATTGTTACTTCAGTTTTAGAGTGCTTTTTGCAGCACTGCCAGAAGCCATCTATTTCTTTTGATTAGCAGCAAAACAATCTTGTGTCCTGAGGGTAAGTGGATGAAAGATGGCTGATGTATATAGTAAAGTGTTTGCACCCGTGGAAAATCAATTCAACTACAAAAATCAGATTTACATTAAAGGAACAAAGCTTAGCTCTTGGTTTGTAAACAGTCTACTATGAGAAGATACCACTTATATAGCTACAAACTTAGTCAGCCTTGTGATGCATCCACCAGGAAAGCAAACTGAACTGTGCCCTGCCACTTGCCTCAATGATGGCTCTAAAGTTGCCCTATGTTCATTCTAGTGCCCCAAACCTCTACCAGTAAAGCCAAAATGTGTGTATATATCCCGGTTTAAGTTAACCTCAAATTATCATTTTGGGGGTCATCCCTGTTGTCTTGGGGTGATTTATAATGATACTGAATCCCATAATTATCTGTGGCCAAAAACTGTTACTGTATGTTTAACATCCTGAGGCCGCAGACTTTGAGCATCTGGTGGGATCAGGGGGTGCAGGCATTTTAAAAAGCTCCCACCCAAATTTTTTCACAGCATGGTATTCATGTCGCTGGTTGCTTGCTCTTTGCTTAGGCAAAGCCTTTTCTTTCCTTTTTGGTTTGCTATTTTTCTCAGATCAGAGAAGCCGCAGTAGCAATGTTTGAGTGAGAAGAAATCCTGCAGCCGCTTGTCTGAGAACCAGGGGCCATCCTGCCAGCAGGAGGGGAGCAGAGCTGCCCTGCTCCAGCCCCTGCTAACCAACCCAAGCCTTGGAGAGGACACACTTAGTGGCTTCAGTGCCGCTGCCACACCTGTTCTGCTGTGCCTTGCCATGGGGAAGCTCTTCATCTGCTGCTGGAAGTGCTCTGTGAGGCTCTTGCCCTCCTGAGACTCATCTGACACCCTCCTGTCGCTGCCGTGCCCAGCCCAAAGCTCCCCACAGCCCCCCACAGGAATGGGAGCTGTCCGGCATTTGGGGCCTGTCTGTGTTTCCGTGGGGTGCTAAGGTCTACCTGTTACATATCTAGTTGTTTACTTTTTTAATCCCCTGTCTATTGGCAATTTTTTTCTTCATAAACTGTTGCTTTTTCACTTTCTTCTATTAGTGTTAATTTCTTATTGCCCGGAGAAAAGGAGACTCAGGGCTGACCTTATCACTCTCTACAACTCCCTGGAGGGTGGTTGCAGTCAGGTGAGGGTTGGTCTCCTTCTCCAGGCAGCAACTGACAGAACGAGGGGACACAGTCTCAAACAGCGTCAAGGGAAATATAGATTGGATTTTAGGAGGGAGTCTTTAATGGTAAGGGTGGTGAAGTACTGGAATGGCTGCCTGGGAAGGTGGTGGAGTCACCGTCCCTGGATGTGTTTAAAGAAAGCCTGGATGGGGCACTCAAGGCCATGGTTCAGTTGAGGAGTTGGGCACAGGCTGGACTCGATGATCTTAAAGGTCTCTTCCAACCCTATGATTCTGTGAAAGGGATTGTTGGAACTCTTAGAGCAGATAATTTATTCCAGAGCATTCTCCTGTAAATTATCTCAAGCCAAGACAAACTGTCGGTGAAAGAATTTCGAGCTTCCACATAATTCAAACAAACAAAAAAAAAGACTGTATTTAGTTATGATGGAATAACACTTGTATAGCACTTTAAATGAATATTGCATTTAAACATTTTCAAAGAGTTGACACTGATCTGAACCAGAGCACATCATTATATAATGGGATCTAGATAAACAATAAGAAACATATAATTCATATGCTTACTATGGCATCATATACTGTGAAATGTAAACTCAAACACAAGAGCAGTAAGTAGCATGAAATGTTTAACACACTCTCATGTATCTTTAGATCTTTCTCTTGCCTCAACATTCACAAAAACATACTGAACTGAATTATTCAGCCCCATAGGCTATTCACTGAAAGACCTCAAAGCTTTATTCAAGAGGACTTTGAAGTAAAAAAGAAAAAAAAAAAAAAAACAAGGAAAAAACCAGGAGAAAAAAAAAAAATCATTTTACTTCCTAGGTATCTTCTCCAAATCTCAGTTTTTCGCTTATCACACAACTCTATTTTTGTGGAACCCCCAGTTGTTTATAGCTCACTTTAGTCAAGTGAGATGCTTAGAGTAGAAAATGAGATTTTATGTTCATGACATATTCATTTTCCAATTATGGAAAATAATGGCAATATACACAAAATTATGAACCAGTATTGAAAATGCTTAACTAAAAGCCAAACAATGCAGCTATAAATGTTGAAAAAGTGACCTCTACAGAGTCTATAGAAAGTAACTCTTCTAATAATGGTTTAAAAGGAACAGAACACAGAAGAGCTCTTCAATTTGGCTACAAGCAAGTTTCTGCTTTTAGGTGGTTTTTCCATATCTGTTTGAAGGGCTTATGAAAAAATATTCAGATAAATTAGCGGAATATTTAAAAAATAGATTACAAATGCTACCTCTAGGAAAAAAACCTCATTTTTTTACTGATAGTCAGGTTTTAAAGCTCCAGTATAAGCAAATCAGGTAGCATATTTAAAAATGGCAATTGTGCACTTTTTCTATACTGCATGGATTGAACACATTAATCTTACTGAATTTTTGCTCAGGTAAAAAAAATAAAAAAACCCTAAAGATTTCTTCCTCTTCTTCCACAGAGAAAGATCCTTCCCTATCTGATTGACTTTTCTCCAAGCCTCCCATACTTAGGTTAAATGTTATGCTACAGGATATCTTGAGTATAACTGATGGCATTTCTTCTGTGACCAAAAGGGATTGTCATCACATTGGGCAGTATTAAAGCCTCTGTATATTTTCCAATAAGCTTAAAAAGCAACATCACATTTTACATGGATATATGGCTAGCTTATTTTTATTTAGCCTTGAAACCAGGGCTATTAAAAATTAAACATTTACCCCCATTTACTTTTAATACCAGAAGGGTTCAGTACATGACCAGTTGAGAGAGATGGTTTACTGTAACAGTCTCCAAATCTTGAACAAACATCTAACTTGTTATTAATTTTTAAAAAAATGTTATACAGAAATAATTTAAGGCAAAAAACTTGTAAGATGGTAGAACATAAGAGATTTCTACATAGNACAAAAAACTTGTAAGATGGTATATTTGCTGTAAGGGCAGAACATAAGAGATTTCTACATAGGTAAAACAATTTAAGTACTGTGATGGTTAATGCAAATAATATCCTGTTGAGGATGGGATAAGCATCCAAACATACCATAATTCAAAAAGTGAGCAAGAATCCTTTAAAAAGCAGTAGAGTTTCAATTCTGGATAAACTACTTGAAACTCATGAAGAAACTCAAGTACTGGGACACTAAACAAGCTGTGCTCTCAACATCCAAGTACTAAATTATTCCCCTTTGTGGACAGGTTCTGAAAAATGGAAGATACCGCAGCACTCACCGTTCTCGGTCTTGTTCCAGAGCTTTCTGCTCAGCTTCCAGACTTGCCTGCAGCCCTGCCTGCTCACCACAGCTGTTGTTCAGTGTGGCCAGCTTCTGTTTCTGCTCTTCGATTTCAAAGTCTATGGTGGAACGACGCTGCAAAGCAGAATGCCTCCTTTCTAACTTAGCAACAGCCTGCTCCAGTGCCTCTCTCTGCTGCTTTTCTCTTGATTCAAGGATTTCTTTTTCCTTTTTCCGAACCTTTTCCTCCTGTCGGGCTACATTGGCTGTGAATTCAAAGGTTTCTTGAAGTTGCTGCAGCTGATTTGTGCTAGCCCTATACTGGGCGAGCTGCTCTTCTTTTTCTTCTATTTCTTTCTCTATTTGATAGAGAGTATTATCTAACCCTAACAAGCCCCTATCAAGGACTTCAGAAGCTCTTTGTTTTTCCTCCAGCAGAGCTGGCAAATGATTACTCTTCAGGTACTCAAGCTGGCGTATTTTAGATTGAAGCCTGTATTCCACTGGCTTTATCTTGTCAACTTCTTCAGCCTTGAGTATGGCATCCATGAAGTTTTCATCATCTCTCTCGAGATTTAAATGTTCTTCACATGCAGATTTTAAGTGCTCCACAGCTCTTTTTTCATCTGCTATTTCCTTTTCTAGGTGATCCATTTGTTGAATTAAATCTTTTTCCAAAATTGCCAACTGTTCCAGCTGTTTCCTTTTGAACTCCACAAAATCATGCTGTGCTTTTTCTAACTCTTCTTGGTTTTCATCACCTTCAGATCGGGCTTCCTTAACTTTTAAAAGAGACTCTCTGATCTCCTCAAGATCTCTTTTTTCTTCTTCTACTCTTTGCACATCCCCTCTCTTTAGGAGCTCTATCATGACCTGCTTCTCTCGAAGCTGTTCCTCTAGGTGAGCCACCAGCATCACCTGTTCTCTTTCCTGCTCTTCAAGTCTCTTTTTTTCTGATTCCAGCTTAAGATACTGCTCATCTTTTTCCTTTTTTAGTTTTTCTAGTTCACGAAAAATCTGCATTTTCTCTACTTTTTCATTATGATTAAGTTCCTGTAGTCGCTGCAACTCCTCTTTGACCCGGGCAAAAATTTCTTCCTGCTGCTTTTTCTTTTGAAGCTCTATCTCCTGTTGCTCCCGTAACCTCTCTTCTTCAAATTTTTCTTTTTCAGCCAGCAAATCCTTTAACCTGCTTTCAATGTGAACACTTCTCCGTTTCAGACTCTCCTCCTGTTTTCGTATTTGCAGCTGAACTATTTCTGTCTCTTTGCGCTGTGACTCTACCTCTTGCTGCATTCTTACAAGTTCTGCTTTGTCAGATTTTTGTTTTTCTTCCATCTCTTCTATTTGTTTCCTACAGCAAAACATTTACATGAAGTTAAAAAGGTTTGGACTAAGATTTTTGACCATATATAACCATTTATTTTTTAATAGTTTTGTTTTGTTACAGGTTAAGATCCTTCATTGCTTTGAAATGACAGTGCATGAGACAAATCAAAAAGAGATTCATGTAGCCTGTGTCAGTATAAAAAGCTGTGGATATATAAAGTTATAGGAAGACATGTTATATAGCACTTATGTTATTAAAAAATTAGACTGTATTAGTTCTGTCAAATCAAATAAAAATATTAATAGAACATATCCATACACACAGTGCAGAGTAAACATGTATGTTTTTTACATACATATATTCTCAAGCACAAAAACTTGTATAGAAGGACTTGATTAGCAATTTGCCTCACCTCATTTAAGCCAACAGATGAATTAAAGCAATGTTTTCACTTTAGGTAACTCCAACCAAATTACTGATACACAGGTTTATAAGATTTAAGACAAACTATTATGTCCTGTGTAATTTCTCTTACTTGAGGGTTACCATTATCCCCATAATAAAAGTAAAGACAACCTGCAAGTCAACTGGCTATTTTGCCAGAAGGCAGAAGAATTAAAGTACAAGTAAATCAACTTCTGCACAATCTGAATTCAAATTCCACCAACAAAACAAAAAAGAATAAATATCAGTGATCCTATGCTGCATCAGCTGAATAGTATCTTTCCGTGCTTCAGGATTTTTCTGAGTTTACTTCACTTAGTCCAAATGCATAAAGAGCTCTATCAAAATGGAGCTCATCATGTAAAGCTGAGAAGGCAGAAAGGTTTTCAGCTCGTGAATCTAATCAGTGCTGAGATCTGTAACAAGGCACAGCTATCACTTCCACAGTCTTAGCAGGTGTGATGAGCCAAATCAACTCAGTCTGCCAGCTAATAACAATGCTTCTTTTGTATTTCAAACCAACTTCCACATAAAGTTCTGAAAAGCACAATTAGTATACCCATTCCACAGCACAGTTTGATGTAAGAGAAGCAGAATGTAACATGCTTCTCTTATTACGATTCAATCCAAAGACAAATAAACCATAAAAAAGAGATACAAATTAAGAATGTCATTTGCCATCTTTTAAAGTAAAACCATGAAAATTAAGAGCAGGGGTAATTTATTTTATCTATACAATCTACCCAGAGTTTCTTTGCTAAGTATTAGTTAGCTCCAGTTCAGCTATTCAGGATCTTCTGCTTACCGAGTAACACTGTGTTTCCAAATTCATGATTTAAAAGAGTCTGCAACTTGTATATATAAACACACATACACACATAAATACCACAAAGAGCAATGTTACCTTTTACTTTCTAATTTTTCAAGCTCCTCTCGTTGCTGTCTCTCAAATTCTAGCCTGATTTAAAAAAAATAAAGGATACAGCCATAAGGTTGCTTTCTGAATATCACAAAAATAGGAAGACATGATGCAATTTTCTGTCTGTTGAGATGATAATGATGCAAATGAAGTTTTGTAAGACTACTTTCTACAAGAATAGAAAATAGCTCCTTCATTAAGGTTACAAATTAGGTATCATGCTGACATGAGTATAAATAGAAAAAAAAATTCTGGGGAAACAGTATTTAAAAAGTAAACTTAAGCAAGACATATAGATGATTAGCATATTCTGTGTGAGTTAACTACATGCAGACATGGCAATCAATACACATAAATTTGATTTCTCTACCTTAGACAGATCGGTCCTTTTACAGGGAAAAGACTGCCATGGGAGGCAGGGGGAAACAGAGCGATCAATTGAGAAAGGAATTGATAGAAAAAACATATTAGCAGTACAGAATATTTTAAAATCAACAACACTTTGTTTCATTGGAGGTTAAATTGGTTAGATTCATAGAACATTTATCATATTACATCTCAGAAGTAGAATTCAAATAATTATTCTTTACAAACATATTTTTCAGGTGCCAGTGACAGCTCAAGTAATTCTCTTCATCCTATGGTTTATTAACTTAGCCACTTCTGAGAAGGGAAAGGCTGCAAAACTACAGTAGTGTGTGCTAATAGTTCTGCCACTTCCTTTCAAGAAAAAGAAAAAAATCCCAAACATCCCTAGGATGTAATCAGTGGGGTTGAAAAAGCCCAAACAGCATATTCACGCACAGAACACAATTCAAACCCATTAATTTCAAATATGTTGAGATTTTAATGTGTTTGACAAGGTTTTGAATAAGCAGGGAGAGCATTTTGTGTAATTTTTTAGTATTAGCTTTTATTACAGTTGTACACAAGTATTTTTCTTAATTTCATTTGAAAGATTATCTTTTATTAAAGGAACTTTTTAATAACAAATATTAAAAAGGCAGAAAGAACCTATATATGGATTAAATCACTCAACCAAACACACACATATTCAGTTATTTTAGGCTTGTTACAGCATAAGGATATGCACGTTAGTGAAATAGTCCATAAATACTAAAAAAATACAAGACTGCACCACAAGTTAACTTCAAGTTTTTGATAAACTGCAGTTTAAGACATCATCACCACAATTACATGGATAGGTTTCTAAAAACAAGGAATTTTTAGGAATTTCTAATATTTATTTTTAAAGTCATAGAAATGCATACAACAAAAAGAAATTGCCCCTGGAAATATGTAAATAGTACACCAACAATTTAACATTATAAAGCTATTGTAACAAACTGTGATACCTGCATGTTCGAGAAGCATCTTTCTAATGGTTGCAACAAGGGAGAATGACTACTTTCACAAATCCTGTATTTAATTTTTTACTATTTCTCACAAATTCATTTCAAAAAATGTCATCTACAATCCCAAAGGGATTAGCCAATGTAGATTTTTATACCCAGATCCAGGCATTCAAGCTTTCATGTAACTGTCTCACCAGGAGTCCCATCATACTTGCATTAAAATAAGGAGGGCACTTTACAGCACAAGGGTAGATGATGATAACTGAGTATTGTTACTTTATTTTTAATGATCACGACTGCTGCAGCAGCAATGCTGCAGAAATCCACAAAACAGATGCAAAATCCACAGAGTGCTGAAAGGGAACATGCAGCAATCTTGGGGGCTTTCAGGAAGCAAAAACTTAATCCAGTGATTAACATGTGTTTTGGGTTTTCCTTCCCCCCGCTTTTTTTTTTTATTAAAGCTATACCTCAAAATTTCTCCCTTTGGCCATGATCTGCTATCTGAAAGTCAGAGCTTTTAGCTATCCCTTCTTACCTAGGGCTTGGCTGATAAAACACCATAATTATTTCAGTCTAAAATAATATAGACCCTGAGGAATACAGCTCTGGCTTGTCAAAATGCAGGCTGTCTTTGCTCAGATGTAGATCATTCTTGCTTAGACAGTGGGCAAAGAACAGTTTGACTGTATTCCCATGCTTGGTTAAGCTACAATGAAGGAAAACGTT
Source organism: Bombycilla garrulus (assembly GCA_013400315.1). Lineage (NCBI taxonomy): Eukaryota > Metazoa > Chordata > Aves > Passeriformes > Bombycillidae > Bombycilla > Bombycilla garrulus. The sequence continues at coordinate 956,404 of VXBU01008285.1, forward strand.
AGATCAGCTAAGATAACATGCAAAAGCCAGAGCAAAACCTTTTGGTGTTTTGACTGTCCTATAAAACACATCATTTGGAAGATATATTTTTATAACTATAAAAATGGTAACTAACTTTTGATTTAGTTACCATAAAAATGGTAACTAACTTTCTAATACAAAGAAAATGAACCATCACAGCAATCAGTCTGGTATAAAAACAGATCAGTGATTAAAAATTCTGTGATCTTCTCTTTGAGGAATTGTCCCTAAAACCTTCAACAGTGGCATTATGACAATCAGTTTTACCTTAGACTGAAACGAAGCTGGAGGTGCCCAAGAAGTTGTTCAGGAAAAAGGAGTGAATTGTGCAAAACTGGTTCTTCAGTGAAAAATGGTTCTTTCCCAAAGCAAAATATGGATCATTACCACTCCAGGCAAAAGCCTCCAAACACAACATTGAGGTGTTTTAAAAATGCATGTTTAATGCATTTTAGACCACCAAATACTTCTATGAAGACAAGAGTTACTGCTACCTGGAGATGCCCAAGATGGTCTGAGCTCCAGTGAAAGCTCTCCAACAATGAGGTTATTCACAGTGTCTCCACTCTCTAAGGTGCTCACACTGCAGCCTCTCTCCTGCAGGGGTAAGAATGATGCCAGTCTACCTTAGCTGGCTGCCTGTTTTCTTAATATATTTAGGAACTCACTACTTTTGAGCCATCTGGACTATTTGCTTCAAACTCATTGTGGGCTCAAAGTTATTTCAGGACAGGAGAGAATGTGGGGAGGCAGGACAGGCCTGAGTGGAGTAACCTTGCTTCTTTAAAAAGCTACTACAAAAAAATCTCAGCATCGCAGAAGAAAAAAACTAAAACCACAGAGGCTATAACAGATCACTGTCAGTTTTACAAAGCACATATGCAAGACGGATGTTTTCATGTTTAGTCTATCCTAATAAAAAAATTTTCACATAACCTCTATTCCCTTTACTCATGTGAGCACTATTGTGAATAGAAAAAGCATATTAGCTTGAAATGAAACACACAGATATTAAAGACTAGAATCTACTCTTTCTTCTTTTGTAGATTTACCACAAAGGAAGTTAATCTGATCAGTGTTGAATTAAACAGACACCATTTTCCTGGAAAGCGTGTCATATCTAGTGATAACAACAGTGTAGATAAGCTGCAGAGAAAGGAAATCGGTTCTACTAGCACAGTACTATAGCAGCTTAATTTGCACAGCACAAAAGTGCAATCTGATACTACATCTGTCTGGAAAGACTGAGTACTGGCAAGACTACAGAGATGTTACAATGCTGTTCAGTACGCCAATTAGTGAGATTAATTAAAAAAAAAACAAAAAAACAAACACACACACAAAAAAAAAACCACAACAAATCAAATCCCCCAAACTAAACTGTCAGAGACTGAAGTAGTGCATGCCTCACCTGTTGACACAAAGTTTTGCTCATTATAAAAAACACTGTATAAAGAAGCTACAACCGAAGAAGCCTCCCTGAAGAGATCTGACTGGAACTTGGGACAGTAAATTAAACCACTAAGATTAGATAGAGTGAAAACCCATTTTTCAATCCATCAAAGACCCCTGAAGTGCCCACCTCAGAGTCATTCATAAAGCCTTGCACCAACAGGACTGCATGTGAGGCGACAAAGACAACGGCAAACTCTCCCCAACCAGGGAGGTGCCTGGGTTTGCCTACCTAGCCTGAGCATGATTAACCCATTGGATTCTATGCTTTTTGGGGGGACCTTCACCACCAAGAAGACCAGCTGGAGAGCATCAGCAGAGCATCACTGGGATCCATGCAGCGATGTTATTTTCCTTATTCTGTCTCTGTCAAGCCCTTTCTGTCACCCCCCCCCATTGTCTATTTCTTTCTTTCTCTCTCTCTCTCTCTCTCACACACATTTACCATCAAATAAAACCCATACTGTTGTCCCTGACATATGGTCTTGTTTGCACCTTAATTCAGGTTAAAGCATTTCTAATAACTTCAGTAACCAGTGACAACCTGTGACAAGACCAAGGTTTCTCATCAGTAGTTTTACAGTTACAGTAGCATGTAGTTAAGAAAAGGTCCACAAATGAAATCTTCTGCATAAATCTCCAAGCAAAATTCTATTTTATCCAAAGCTTATTATCTGAAGCAGTGTTCCATGACACTAGATTAAAGACAAAAACTGGGAAGAAGTAGAACAGAGAATTTTGCACATTAAGCCAAAATTTTATGCAAGAAGATAGTTTCCCACATATGGGAAATCAACAGCCAAACAAAAAGGCAAACACAAGAAAAGATCATCCATCTGAAAACACTATAAAGGACAATGCTGGTTTTCACATAGAAAAGATACAGTAAGCAAGATCCATCATGTTGCTTTCACAACTGAAGGTAATACCCCACAGGCTTTTCTGACATTGATTGCTAAAGATGCTGGATCTTTCCAGAATCTTCACTGCAACCTACAAAAATTGCAAATTAAGCTACCTCTTTAGGTTATTAATACTGAAACTGGAAGAAAAGGCTAAATTAACAACAGGCAGAATGGTAGTCAGCCACAAAAAGTGCACAGAAAAAAAACCCAAAGGGCCAACTACTGAATCTTGGCCTGCACGGGTGGTTGGCAGTAAAACGTCATGTTGAGAGAAAGTGAGACTCCAGTCTGTTGTAGAAAAGGGTCATAGCATTGCTCTTCATGAAACAAATACACAATCCCCAACAAACTAGATTTAGTGTAGGATATTCTTTTCCATTCTGCACTTTCCCGGAATGCAAGATGCTCCACTCCACTTCTTGGGTGAAATTACCCTGCCTTTGATAATCAGATATAAGATTTATTGAATCTTCATCCAGGCTGAGCATAGTCACCACTAAGAAGAATAACCACAGCACTTGTTTGGCAGTATTCTTAGCTGCGAGTTGAGAGTTTGGAGTCTGCTTTACTCAAAACATATTAAACTCGCATTAATCTCTGTTATCCTTAAAATAATGACTTCTGAACAATTATCTCTTTGTGAGAACCTCACCACACAATCAGAAAAATTCCTGTGCTGTTTGAAGAGGGGATGTTAAAAAAACAGCATTAGCATCAACACAAATAAATTTAAAATTGTCAGCGTACCCCAGTCTAAACTGAAAAGCTGCTGCTGCCTAATTGCTGTCCATAAAGATGTGTCTATTATGGAAGGTGACTTGTAGAGCTCAGGTAAACAGCAGTGCAACCTTCACAGCCTGCCTTTGCAGCAATATAAAAGCAGACAGAACAGTAATATTTGAGGTTTGGAGTTTTTTTGCAGGGTTGGGTTTTTTTGATGAGTTTGTTTTTTGTGTCTTTTTGGGGGGGGGGGAAGGGGACATGCAAGTGTTTGTTTTTTTAAAATCACTGATCTACTAGGACAACACTCACCTCCACAGGGCATGAACCATGTATATTCTTAGGTGTGGTATGGATTATATGAAATGTGTCCTGGGCTGCATCCAAAGCAGTAAGGGCAGCATTCCAGGGAGCTGGTTCTGCCCCAAAGCTCTGCTCAGGTGAGAACCCACCTGGAGTGCTGTGCCCAGCTCTAGGGTCCCAGCACAGCAAGGACATGGAACTGTTGAAGCAAGTCCAGTCAAGGGCCAAAAAGATGCTCAGAAGGCTGGGCACCTCTCCTGTGCAGACAGACTGAGACTGAGGTTGTTCAGCCTGGAGAAGAGAAGGCTCCAGGGAGAGCTCGCTTCACCCTTTCAGTACTTGAATGAGGATGGGGACAGATTCTGCAGCAGAGCTGCTGCAATAGGACAAAGGGAAAAGGTTTTACACTGAAAGAACATAGATTCAGAACAGATTTAAAGGAGAAGTTTTTTACAATGAGGGTGGCACAAATTAAAATCCCCCAGAGAGGCGGTGGATGTCCTGTGCCTGGAAACATTCAAGGTCAAGCTGGATGGGGCTCTGAGCAACCTGGTCTGGTTGAAGATATCCCTGCTCATGGCAGGGGAGATTGGAACTAGGTGACTTTTAAAGATCCCTTCCTGTCACATACAGGTAAAACCTTACAAAAGAAAAGCCTTACAAAATCATGGTTCAGGCCTTGTTACTTCAGCTAAGTATAGCTAACAGCTAGCCTGGTAAGTTCTTGTGAGAAAGGAATTCTAACAGTGAGAATCAGCTTGCATATCAATGTATTCCTGTGGGAACAGATTGCACCTGTGAGGAGAAAGACTCTTACCTGTGACAAATTGTTCTTTACCCAGGAGACAAGTATGTAAACACCATTAGAGAAGAAAGTTTTGATGGACATGTACACTAGGCATTACCAACCAATGAACTGAGTTGCAATGGATTGCTGACCAGCTGGAATTAAACATGGGGCCTTCTGATAACATATAAATATGAGCTGTGTGCAGTAAAGATTCAGCATGGTGCACAAAGAAACAGTGTCTCTGTCTGTCTCTACTGCAACACCTTCCAATCCAAATGATTCTGTGATTCAGAACCTTCCTCACTCAGAAAAATATATGCACTTTACAGTGAGTACAGAACAACTTCACATAGGTTTTACTGCTCCCGAACAATGACCTGGCATTCCTTGTGCATTATGAGCCTTAAGCATAATCCTTTCTTGTGTTTACAAATTAAGCAGGAAAAATATCTATTCCTCCAAGACAGTTCACAAATATTAACTGAATGCAGACTAGTAGGAGAATATCAATAATTAACCTTCTGCCTACAGTTTTTCATTTAATAAAACACAGGAATGAACTGCTCAGGAAGTTATTAGAATTTCACCTGATCTTGTTCTCAATTTCAAGAGCAAGAGTACTCTCACAATCACACTCAAGAAAGGAAAATTCACAAGAATTGTTAAATGGGAAAAATAGTAGTGTTTCAAAAAATTGCTGCACACATTGACAAACTAATAACATTATCCATACTGTTTGATTTCCAGAAAAGCAAGGCAAGATGTGAACTGATAAGGAAAAAAAATAAGCAGACCTTACAATCTGCTCCATCAGAGACAATCAAGTAACTCTCTAGACTCTCTGATTTTTCTTTCTTTTAAAGTAAGTTTTACATGCCTTTCTGTAAGGCATGGATTTGACTTTATCTGAAGAGAGTGAGACTGATTCAGCTGGGAAATCATTTTTAAGCACACCTTCAACTGGGCTTTGTCCATGCCATTATATTTTGCTGTAAATCGGAGAGACTACTGAGGCAATGCTGAAACAATCTATCCTACTCTATGCTGACTGCAGAGTTAAGGCCAGTACTATCCAGTACAATGCAAGTATTTGTAACAATATTATAGCAGAATAACATTATCAGTCAAGGAAAAGCTCAGGAGAGCTTACCAATAACCAGAGGTAACAGCAGCCAGAAAGTTTCCCCAGCTCACAAAAAACATAAACTGTCACTGAAAGTTTTTACATTCAATTATTTGAAAAGCTGAAGAAATAGAAAATTATACTTATAATATAGAGTTTTTTTAATCTTCTTTATCATCCCTATCTGAAAAAGGAATGTAATTTACTAGCAACCAGTTAACAATCTTGAGATCTTTATAAGTAACTCAGTAGTAAAAGAGTGAAAGTCAAATTTGAAGCAGTATTATTAAACACACTTTCTGTATTTCAGACATTGTTTAACTAGAAATTATTACTACTTGTTCGATCTTCCTAAATTCTAAAGGATAAAAAGAGAGCCCACGTAAAATTTGGGAATAAAGCTGCACTATCCAGGGATATAATTCAATTTACAGTCAATTTTTCAAAAACACATCGGTGGTTCAATTGCCTCATCTCATACTCAAAACACAGGCCCTAGCTATGTAAAAAAAATATAAGAACAAAACACCATCAGCTCTCTGTAAGTCACTTTAGGAACAGTGGAAATTCACTAAAACCAGCTTCTCTCCCATAAGCATTCTATGTCATTGTAACTGCATAATAAAACTTTTTCCCATATTTTAATTTGGCCACTTACTCAGCAGTACTGGCAGAGAACACAAGACATTCATTTCTCAGCCTTTTTATGCTTGTATTTGTATTATATGAACTCAAGAAATCTTAATTTTCAGTTCAAAATGCATTCTTCTCAAGAAAAATAGTTAACTTGTAATTCTGAAGAAAATACAAACATAAAATTGCCATGTTATTATTTTGCTGAACTGCTTTAGTCATAATGCATACTGCATAATGCATCACTGGAACATTTCAAATAGCTAAAATGGAGAATGATTGGAATTACAACAACTGTATTTTAGAATATACTCACCCTGGGTTATAAAGCATAACTGCTGACAGATTCTCACAAGATTTAGAAAGATCAGTCATAGACAAGCTGAAGGAAGACAGCAGTCCACTCTAACAACAGACCATAAAATAGAACTATTAGACAAGCTTATGAACTCGTACTTTGATGCAATATTAACTAAAGTACATGAAGCAAATGAATAAAGGCATCATACAACAATCAAGGCATGTCTATATTAGAAAAAAAAATGTGAAAGAGTTTCAACTTACCAAACACTGATATAATCTCACCTTTCTTTTCTCCCTTAGCTTAGCAGCTTCTTTAGGGTGGTTAAAGCGAAACATGTTGGTTCTTCCAAGTAATATAACTGCACCTGATGAGAAAAACAAACACCACTGACAAGATCCTGCAGCTGAAAGTCCCATGTCCTTTTTCAGACATGCAACATGTAAACAAAGACTTCCATTAAACAAGAACAAAATGAAAATGCATTTTGACAAATCTATAACCATGCACAGTCACAGCTACCTTAACTGATGCATACAGTGTATTCCTTCCTCCTCCTACTTCAGCAAAAATGAAACCCACACATGTTCACACACTGCATGAATATGACTGACTCAAGGTCAATCATGTTTATGGAGTGCAGTTCAAGAATAAACATAGGGAGAGGAAGCAGCTGCCCCAATTTGATCTATGTCCTCTTTAACAGTGATACTTTGGAAGCCACCAGCAGATGCAGATTTAACAGGAACATCCATAAATGTGATCAAGAACAAAACTTGTCCATCTGCTACTGATCACTGGTCAGGTTTGACTCCAAGTACACTAAAAGCTCCAGATTTCTATTATTTGTACTCTCACATTTTTCTTCTCCACATGGAACACTGAAGTTTATTGTTATTCAACATATGATTATTAGACTTTAATACCCAACAGCTATTTTCTGATGGAAGAACCTTGAATAATTCATAATTACTCAATGCACATCTATTATTGTATTTAATCAGTTAAGGTATAGGTCACAAATAAAGAGATTCTGAGCAATTCTTATCATATTTTAAAGACAATGGTACCAAGATTCATACTTCCCTACTGAGAAGTATATTGTCAGTGGTGTCTCACTATTGTCACAACACAGAAGTCTTCCAAGTTCACCAAGTCAGAATCAAGCATTTAGCTGTCAGTCCGTACAAAGCATTTTTAAAAAAAAAAAGGACTCCATTACACTCACAGTATGAAAAAACTGTACTTATACTCATCACTACAAATTCTTACCATCTGATAATGACATGATGCTCTTAGCAAGGAATGCTTCTCTTAAAATTAGCTTAATTAGGAATATCAATTCAAATTAGGTGATCCAGTCTCAGCAAACAAATTGCAAAAAGCACTACATCACTTCTTGCTTTCTACACACCTCAATTTCAGACCACATTTTCAGTTTACCTTAGCCAAATCTCAAAAAGAATTAGCTTTCATAAATCTGTATGAAATTCCTTCAGTTACTTTCAAGTGAAGATAAAAATAATTAATTGCAAACATTTGTGATCACTTCACTAGGTGAAGCGACGTAAATAAATTAATTGTATTTTCAGAATTAATAGTTACAGATATGTGTCCTTAACTTCATAAATTTCAAGGAAGACAAGAGAGAGAGACTTAACAGGAAGCACATGAGAGTCAGTCCTAAATTATGGGTCATTTGAATAACTCCTAGGTTTCTCTTTTAAGTACAGAAGGACTGACAGTTTGGCCCAAAACCCTGAAAACTTGTTTTAAGGTGAGGATATATTTAAGGTAAGTAGAAAACTGTAATTGTGAACATTCAGAAATCCTACCATATGTTCTTATGATTAAAAAAAAAAAATTGTTAGGTCAGTTGCATTTACAAAAACACCACAACAGCCAGAATTTGCAAACGATCAAAGAAATCCGTAGAAGAAAGTAGTAATTAATTACCATGCCTCTGATTATTTTTAAACTCCATGACGGTCTAAAATTTAACACATTTTTAAATGAACAGCTATTAATGATGAACGGAAACATTTAAATTTATCAGCAGTTAATCAGTGTTACCTAAAAGCAGGCATTTAAGACCCTGGCACTTCATGCTGTGAGACTAAATGGGATAAATGTGAGACAGCTGGGATAAATGGATTGTACACGAATCCCTAAACTAGTGATTTCATCAGTTTTGCACACCTATTGTCACCCTCCTCTCAAACTCAGTCTCTTTATACACACAAAAGGTCAGCTTAGGCAGCTGTTCTTTACAGCTTAGCAACCCTAGCAACCCCTTCCCCTTTGAGTAGCAAATTTTTGGCTAAAGAAATTTGTGAGGGGAAAAAAGTCATGTTTCTACTTTTAGCAGTACAAAAATCAAGCTGCAATATGCATCTGAAAGAGGGAAATAGCATCCAAACTCCTACTTTTTTCTGAGGCATACTGAACATTTTTTGCCTGTAAAATGCAGCAGGATGAAGTAAAGATGATTCATCACAACTCAATTTTTATTATTTACAGTGTTATTTGCTATTAATGTCAATGTTTCTGTTGTTAAGAATTTATGCATTAGACTTACTCAATCCTAAGACCAAAGGGGCTGGGCTTTCTTTTTTTTTTTTTCCCTATTTGTAATAGAAATAAGCACATATGCCTCTCATTTTGCATGAAGAAATAGGCACTCTTAAAAAAAATGAATCAACATCACCTCTCTACACCAAAACTCCTTGCTTTGTGCAAGCAGCCTTTACAGAAGCGTTTGTTAGAGTTCAGAAAGGATGCATGACTCCCCTTGTTCAACATTGCATTCTTCTTTTGTTAGCTTTAGCTTACTCTGAAAGCTTCTTTTCAGGGAAGTAATGTGTCCTATCCTTGTTCACCTAGGGAGCAGGTTTATGGAACTGGGCTGAGTTTCTTATTTATGGCCAAATAATTGTCCATTCCAAGTCAGCTTGTACTGCAACAGAAAGGGGATCACAATCTCCATTCTAAAGAAGGTTCCTGCCTTCCTTGGCAGATGCCTGTCTTTCAAACCAAGGCAGAAGTGGTTGAAATTAATGAAGAATTCTCTTTTCGCCACATGGCAATTCTTTGACAACAAAAACACCATGAGGTTTTCCTGGTGGCTTTGGATTGTAGTTGAGAAGACATGAAATTAAAAGCAATTAAACAATAATCCCTTCATATAGGCAGAGTTTTTTCAGTGTTGTTGCCAGGAAGAAGCAGAGAGGCTGCCTGAAAAATGACATTAGGCTGGGTAATACCTTGGTTGAGGTGTGTGGGCTCTGTAATCTGAATACCATTCACAGAACACTGCGCTCCGTTCAGAGGGATGAGGTTCACAGTACCATTGAGATTTTCAAAGATGCAATGCTCGCTTTCCAGATCAAGGCCATGAAGAACTGAACAGAAAGAAATAAGATAACATAATTAGATTCCTCACAACTAGTACAATTAACACTCTAATAATAATTTATTAAGAACACATTGCACTACATATTGGAGAGTATCTTTCCTCTTTATTCAGGACAATGTTATTTTCTTTACTTTATCACATCTTGCATGCCTTAAATAGTTATTGTTTTATTCTAATGGAAAAAAGTGTGCTGGGTTGGTTTTGCATTTTTTTTTTTGTATAATGCTATTTATTCCTGTGCTTTGAAGCCTGATTAGCAAATGCTGCTTTCTTTCCAATAAAAACCAGAGAAGTACAATTCACATATTCGTAGAAAGAGATTATTTGACCAGTTTCACAAGGAAGTAATGAAAACTTGTAGACCTTAATGTAACCATGCTTAAATCTGAAAAGACAGAATGTAAGATGCCACTGTAGACAAAAGGATGCCTGAAGTTAAGTTCTTAGATCCTATGACATTCAGAGCTTTTATCAATCAGTTATGTTACTTTCCATTTTTTTCTTCAAATAATGTGTGATTATGTGTATTGTTTGATAACAGAAGGCATCACAAGTTTGGTAGTTTCATGGAATTTATTAGAGTAATTTAAATCCAGGCAACTTTTGATCCATGAAAATATATCAAATTAAGTTATTTGACTCTCAGATTCTCACCCAAGAAATAAAGAATGCAGTTTACTTAATGAAATTGCCTTCCAGGAAATTATGTAAAGCTTATGTAATAGGACAGTCCAGATCTGGCACTTAGTTGGGTTGGCAAGAAATCAATAACAAAACCAGCACATTTCTACCAATTTTCAGATTTTTTTTAAACTCAAATCTGAAGTCCCAAGACCACCTTTATAGTATAACAATGCTGTCATTATACAAAGGTTAAGAATGATTTTGCAGTCATTGCAACAGGTGCTATATGAAAAAAGAAAGTATTTTTACAGGATGCTATTTCAAGAGAAGTAAGAAATAAATTAGTAGCAAGTATATGAATATACTTAAAGCCCACAAGCTATGCTATAAGTCATGCTCTTTGAAGCAAATCCCATACAATTCAGCTTTTTGATTTTCTAAAAATTAAAATATGCGAACCACAGAACAATTAACTGAAAAAGGAAAAAAAACCCCCAAAAACATATGAAGCTTAGTTCACATATTAGGATACTGGAAGAAGAAAGAATATAAAAATATCAAATTCCATACCAATATCCTGCTCCGTTAAAGCATCTTCTCGGCCAACATACGTTTGGCCCTCCTAATTAAGAGAGAAACACACATTATTTCCAGTTTGAATCTCCTTATCACCCCCACAAGAATATAATTTATCCTTCCACTTTCTCAGGGTAACCTGAATAAAATATATATTTTAAAAAAAGGAATCATGTAGCATTTTCAGAATGCTTTCACAGTTTTTATTTTAAAATGTAAACAAATTCAAGTTTTGACTGTCCAGTGCAGAACCACCTTTGTAGCTTTGAGACAATCTAGATTTAGACTTTAAGGGCAAGATTTATAATCACATGAATAACCAACCAATACACACAGATAAAAATATGAAACACCTATATCTGGTTAACCAGTTGACTCTCAAGATAAACCTAAACAGATATTTTATTTTCATCCTTTCCAAACTCTTAAGAGCTTTTCTTACTACAGCAGAGAAGCACGAAGAGCTTTTCTTACCACAGTAATTTAACGAGCACTACATACAGATAGCAAATCAATACTATAATTTTTCTGCTGAAAAAAATCACAAGGCATATAATGGCTATGGAAACACAGATGTATTTACCTTCAAGTGGTACAAGATGATACCAGTACTGAGAAGATCATCATCAATACCAATGAGATGAGGCAGTTCAGAATCCAACACAACACCTATTCCTTCTTTCCTCAGAGCCAAAGTTTGTTCCTATAAAGGACAAAAGTCTATTTATTAGGCTGTGCAAGAAATACCCCTCTTCCTTCTCTTTCTAAACCACATTTAATGTAACTTCTTCTCTGTAATATCACACAAAAGAAAGAGCAATTTTTTAGAATTTTTTTACTTCACATTTTAAATGCAACTTCTTTACTTTTGTTAAGCATTCCAAACTTGCTGTTGAGGAAATCTGTGAAGGTGTTATTTGAAGGAAACCAGACAAACAGCTGAATTTTACCAGAGAAGGAACATCAGTCAAGGGTGTAACAAAGCTATGTTGTCTAAAAGCAAGCTATGTGCCAGCTTTCACAATGATAAAGAGAATTTCAAACTCCTCAGCATTCAGTACAGCTAAAGAACAGAAAACTGAAAACTTTTCAGCAGCCCTTCAAAGAAGCTGAACCTTGCACAATAAAAACCCCAGACTCTGACAATTCACTAAACCTGAGCAGTTGAAACACCACACAGTGTAAGAGAAGCACTGCCAGTGGTAAATAAGCGTAAGAAATATTCACAGCACATAATTTCAATTCTTCTTTGGGCCATCCCAAAATTCCTTTGGGCCATCCATACTTAATACTGCCATCCATAGGCTGAAGCATCATTCAGCAGGACTTCAAATGGAAGATTTCAGCCTTGGATAAAGTCATGTATGGCATAGTACACAACAGTCTGTGCAATAAATAAAAAATTAATTATAGCTTTGAAATAATTTTTCGTATTGAAGAAGTTCAACTATCAAGTTGAAACAGAATCCTATTGGCTTCTAGGCCTGGAAAATAACAACAATAGAGCTTAGTGAATGTGCACACACAATCTTTCAAGAAAAATGTGTTTTTCTATGTAAAAGACCTAAGCCCTGACAACCCACAAAGCAGAGGCAATGTCAGCAAGTATTCCTGAGTATTACAAGGAGCACACTTTTCTCCTGGTGCTAATAAAAATGGAAAATAAGTTTTCTGACAGCTGTGTGACTCCTCGTTTTCCAAGTCATCAAATGACTTCTCCAGAGCCACTTACACTGTTTGTAAGAAAAAAACAACATATATATTGCTATATCTATTTTCCCAAGTACAACAACTTGCAAGACTAAAGAAGAAAGCAGATGTAAAATCTCATTTCCCCGCAGAAAAAAAATGTTGTCAGTATTGATACTGTCTAAAAATTCCAAGTATGGATATATCTGAGCAAGATGAGATGATGACACAACATATAAGACTCTGCAAAACAAAACTGGGAAACATTACTCTGTTCACAGGATGAATTAAAAAAGTTCTCCAGCATTCAGAAAGAAAAAACTACGCTGTGATTCACGTGCAGCTCAGACATTCACAATACACCCAGATATTCATTCACATTATAAAAGAGTCACATCATAAATCTAAAAATTACAGCTTAATTAATTGTTCAAGTGAAAAAGTAATTTCAGTCAAAAATATCCATCACATATTAGATATTTGTTGAGTAGCATCTACTTTTATACATAATTTGTAAGGTTCCCATATGAAGACAAGACCCTGATGACTGGTTACTGCTAGCACCTTCAGCCCAATGAAATTGATAAAATACTAAAAGCTGAATATTTTTTCCACAGCATAACAAAGCATTTGCCAATGTCCCTGACAGAGGAAAAAATAAACATCCCAGGAGACAAAAGAATTATCACTGAGTGAGAAAAATAGCTCACAAATAATTAAGAACAAAGAAACAGTATGATTCTTTATTTTCCAGTCTTTCAATATTCAACACATTTTTACTATAATAAGAAATTAATCATGCATAATTGTGACTTAAAACAGATGGATTGCTTTTTTTATTCAGATCTAAAATTAAAGAACATAAATTAATTGAGTTTCTAGAGTTACATTTGGTAAATGACTACCATTCACGCACAGAATGCATTCTGTTAACGGAAATTTTATAAGAAATGCAGCAGACAGTAGCTGTGATTAACTATAATATTTTTTAGTTCAATACACACTGTAAATAAGCTTTTATCTTCAGATACAATTTACTAAAACAACCTGAATCTTAATCAGATACCTGGAGGAACTCTTGAACTTCAATGGCTTGGCATAAAATTTAATTCCAAATCAAAAGCTTCTGCAAGGATGCCTCCAAAAGCCAAACTGTGCACTTTTGCCCCAAAATGAAATCACAGAAACATCACTGACAATAAATCTTTATTATTCTTCTTTAAAAGTGAGAGAAAGAAAAGAAAGAGGTTCAAAAGAAGTAGTCCCTCTTTCATCCTTGACAGCATAGGAAGAATGTTCCTGAACAGGGACAGACCTCTTTTGAAATAAATTGAAGATCTGTAAGCTATTACAAGGCTGAGAAATTATTAGGTTTAATCCACTATTTGGTTCACTTACATTTGTGCTACATAATTTTAAGTGGTGAATCCATAACTCAAATTACAGGTGCATGAAAGGTCACTGTCCTTATTAAAAATCACTAATTCAGAAAATTTATGAAAGTCTCAAGATGCAGTTGAAGAAAGCTGAATGTACCCACATGCTTCTCAGCTTGAATTATCCTTGAACAGAAAAGTGTACATATACTCCCTCAGTATTTAAGATGTGTTCACAAGTTGTGGAAAATAAAGCAAGCCAAGTATTATCCACAAAGGAGCACTTCGGTTGGTACAAGTGGCTACTGTGCTAGGAGCAGAAAAAGGTTTTCTTCTTTGGGAGCTGCTAGATCAAATGGACTCACTTTAAGAGTAGAAATTCAGTAATTCTGAGACAGAATAAAAAAAAAATCCCACATCTTTAAATCAAAGTTAAAATAAAGGGATTATATTGTCTATTTAAATTCCCTTTGAATTCTCTGAATTCTCTGTCTCTTGGAATTCAGCTCTGACTCAGTGACCAGAAATATCCTGATATAGTAAATTCATTTACATTTATATAGAGAGATATAAAAGCTTTTGTGAAAACTCATTTCTTCTGTGCTGATGTATTAAGCTTACTGTATTAAGTGATACAGTGGCACCTCTAAACTGAGATATGATCTGGTCATTTAAGAACAAATCTATGACTAAAGAACTCACTTGAGCTGAAAAGCTCATCACCATCACATACACCTATCCATTATAAAGACCACCCCTGTGACACACACGATATCTTTAAATGGATCTCTTCAAATGCACACAAAAAAATAGAAGCACACAGCTTTACTTCTTTGGACCAACAAGATACTGAATTAAATTAAAAAAGAAAGCAAGTCCAAAAGGCATTTCTAACATTCCTTTTTAGATCTAATAGTAGAGGAAAACATTATGCTGCTATTGTCCCAGCACATATGAAAGGGTACATGTAATTAGTGCACTTAGTGTAATTAGTTCACTGCAGTGAACAGAGCTTCTCAGGGGAGTTCAATTTTTGTCACGCTTTCCAATGCAAAAATGCAATTCCTTTATTTAAACATTGAACAGATAGCTGCTGGCACACAGTCCTGAGAAAACACTGTACAGACACCTTCAGTAAAACATGACAATTTACTTAGCCAGCATGTTCAGATTTCTACATTTAAATTCAGAAAAAAAAAGTTCATAATACCAAATTTAAAAAATTATGTGCAAAAACATGCAATAGCAAAAGTCTTGGCATTAATATTTAACCAGACGATATATGAGAAATTTTTTATGCTAACAGGTACTTTGCGTACATTTGATTTTACTGAAAATATGCAATTATATGCCAAGTTCACAAAAATGTCTGACTATACCAAATGGCCCAGCACTAACATTAAGTCCTCTATAAAATGTACAGATGTAAACTGCACAAGCAAAGTTGTTAATTCTTAATTGGTTTTCCTCCAATTATGTATTCAATACACTCTGCATTTCCTTTAAATCACTGGAAACAAATGTTTCATACCTAAAGAAAAAAAAATATTCCACAGTGATCAGAATTCAAATGCTCCTGAAAAAGCTGATTTCCAAACCCAGCAGATACATGGCTTTAAAGAGACTGTGTAAACAGAGGGAGGAAATTGGGTGAAGCAGCCTCAGCTGGTCATGCTATAATCAGCATGGGTGAAAATCCAGAACTTTTCTCACTTAAGTCAGAAATGTACATGTTCACCATCACAGGACTACAGAAGATTAGGTGACTTAAAATCACAGTTCCATTGCAGAGGTTCTGGACAAACACAGGAAGCTGAGGGCTGAAGTGCTGGATTACAGCAAAAAACATACGGCAATATAGGCAAACCCACCACAAACCCACTTCATACATCTGTGCTCTAAGAGGGCTACACTGTTTCAGTTTCCAGAGTTAGCCTTTTCATAAAAAGAGAAAATGAGACAAAAGTGTGGGCAGGACTGCGATAAATGTGCAAAAAACCCAAGGGGAGAAATTCCCAAACAAGCAGTGCTCACTCAGAGTTTCTTATATGAGGAAGTAGAGAAGAAAACTGATTGTCAGGAGTTCAAAATCAAAAAGCAAACTCTTGTTGTTAAACGCAAGGACACCAATAATTTACATGGCTGCAAGAAATTACCTGGAAAAAAGGTGAGAAAAGGAAAAGAGGTACTTGTGGACAAAGGCACAGCGTATCTATCACCAGGAGTTCCCTAACATCAAGAATCACAGACACAGAAAGGTGTTTTCTTGAGAAGGATTGCTATCTGCTTGCCCTGTTCTATACTCCAAAATTAAGCACATCTGAATAAGCCATAACTCACATACATGGAACTTATTCCCATCATTTGGGTGGTACAGTCCTAATGCAGGCTTTGAATGGATTAAAAATAGCAGGATATAAGAGGACTATACTGCAGACAGACCTCTGTTTCTGTTCATAAGTTACCTAAATAATTCTAGATATAATTCTTCTCAAAATGCTACATAAACAGATTGACTACTCCTCTGACTTTTCAACTGCATTGCATGCTAATTATTATATTTATAAAGGTGACAGCCAACTACTGAAGTTTCACTCACAGTATTAAGAGGCAAGTGTAGCAAAAAATTAGTAAAGCTGCCTGTAAGCCCCACCAAACACAAGAAAGCTGATTTGATTGGTTCTGTAATTAAAGGAAAACTTGGGGAATTTTACCTCTGCTTGAAATGCCAGCAACATTTCTCCTAATTGAGGAGAAATAACTGAAAAGTGACCTCCTGTGTCACAAGCGCTGTGCCCAAACACCACAACAAGTAATTTTACAGATTACACTCAGGCTCTCATCCATTACATAATGTAAAATTATTTCAATTATTTGGTCTGAACTTGGTAATAGGCAGTTTATACTCATGCACTTTGCATCACTATTGATATTTAGTTGAAATAACAATTCTCCTTCTCCAGCCTTTACTCACTGACACTGGCAGCAGTGGTATCTGTTCTCCTTACAGTGGTTATACTATGCCAAACTCGAAGCATTTTCCCAGATGACCAGGCTCACCACATCCCAGTGTTCAGCACATCCTTCCTCAAGGTCTTCTTCGCTCATTTCCATGCTGTGTTCTCAGTGCATACACAACTTTGCCAGCACCACGTACATCCCTCTTTTCCACTCACTGCACACAATATCTATCTGTCCCTCCAGATTCATGTGTCTTCCATGCAGATGTACTATCTTGTGACAGAAAGCCTCATGCCATCCTCCTCCTCTTCCACAGTTAAGTCCTTCACATTGCAAATTATTTACCATCAATGAGTCTTCTGTTATCCTTAGACTTACCCAACTCTCTCTCAGCTGCTCTGCTAGAAAAATTAGCTTTAATACCAGCAAATTTCACCAGTTAACACATTTAAAGAAATCATTAAACATGATTAAGCACAAAAATGTGCTCCAGGACCACCTCCCCAAAACCCCTACAACTACAAACCTCCCTCCCCTCCCAGTACCACTGCTTCCATCACATCCTTTGTATAAGCCTTTTATTATATTTAAATCCTTACTTCCACACTACATAAATAAGGAAGTAGTTTCCTATACATCCCAGGGTCAAATGTTCCATCAGCATCCACCAAGATGAGGATTGGTCCCATGCTGTTTCTAGCACTAAATCCAGCATATACTGAGCAGAAAAACCAGGATCAGCCAGCTCAAGAAAAAAAAAATCACAGACTACAGACAACAGACAAATATTCATTAAATAGGAAATAACTATTTAAAACTCAAGAGATTTATAGGGAGTTACAAGCATGATTTTGAAAGACATGGCAGAAAAAAGATGCCATTTCAAAAAAGTTTTCTCAAGAAAAGCAAACTAAATTTTCCTCACTAGTCCAGCAAATGTAAGCTGTTCAAAGGGCAGTAGCAGTCAAGTTTTGGAGTCCTTCCACGATTCACTTCAGCAAAACAAGCACAGGACAGAGCAACAGCTCTGAATTTAACATTTGCATTTAGCTTTAAATGCTTGGAACCTGAGGGTAATATTTTGGCAAATTATTTTTAATTTCTTTTATTTTGAGAACAGTTTAAAATTACTTTTCTGGAAATTAATGAAGGTATAATCACCTTACTTTTTTTCCCAGACATTATGTGCCAGGTTTTACAAGGTCAGTTAAAGAAAATACAAGCTGTCACTTATGTGATGCTTTTAATGCAAATTAAAGGCCTATTAAAAGGTCAGAAATCATAAAAAATATATTCCATTTGATCTCAAGGCAAACATTTGAGCATGTTACAAAAAGACAGGATAAAGTGCCCTTTAAAAACTATCAGTTTGATTTTGTGTACCTAAAGCATAAAATAATTGGTGCGTTAAGCAGGCACAAACAGCATTAGCAAGTGGTTGTCCATCATAAAGTGCCTATTCTGTAAAGCAGGTAAACTCAGCTGGGGAAACTGAACTTTTCTTATGGAAACAACTTCCCTTTATTATAATTCCAGTGAAATAGATCTCATCTAAAAATCTACTCCAATTCTATCATTAATACTACACAAGATAAGCATATAAAATACAGATATAAAAACTGTATAATAATACAGAGTATACTGTCAGTTGTCTTGAATTCTCTAAATTGAATCATTTCTAGTAAAATGATGGAAAGCCAGAAGATACACAGAAATACCCATGTCCTTTTATTACATGTAGTGAAACTGCAGTTCATTTCACTATTTTAATAATGAAATTAAAATGAACAAGTCATTCTAACTTGCATCAGCCCAGTACAGTAATTAAACTGCTTTAAGGGACGACATGAGAGAACATCAAATGCTTCAGCTGTAATTGCAATACAATGACCTCAATTTTAATTATACACAATAATGAATCACACCTAAAGATGCCAAGCAAGATCAGAGCATCCTTTAAAAAGGTAGGATGAAAAAGAGGATAAACACAAAATAAGGGGAAAGGACAAGATAATGAGAGTATAAATCCAGAAATATAGTCACAGGAAATAGGTACCATATCACTCAAAGGGAAGTGTCCTCTAAAAATAAATTAAATAAAAGCAACCTATACTGAGATATCTACAATGTGGCATCAGTCCCCAATATCATGGTCAAAAGAATTATCATATCTAATAAAAAATAAGAATACTGAAATCATATTTCATAGCCAAGACAGACATCCCAAATATTGACTGAAGGATAAAATTCCCATCACTTTTTTTTTTTTAGTATGTTCAGCAGAAGTTTAATAGAAAAATTCAGAAGGGAGGAATCTCTTGCACTGTGCTATGTAATCCAGACTACAGTACATTATAGCATTATTGGCAGATTGCAGTTTTGCCACATTTTGAGTATTTTTAAAATTTAGGGCCCATTGAGTAAATGAGAGGGAACTAGCACAGCTTTGCCAACTACTAACAGAAAATAAGGTTTCCTTGAAAGATGCAAACATGTTGTACTTTTAGGGAAAAAATGCAAAGCAATCTCCCCAAAGCTCAAGAAGCAACCACTGACAATTGCATTTTGCTAATTGATCTGAACCTTAACTTGGAGAGCTGTCACCTTTTTTGGGTTCTGACAAAAACCTTCAGGGAAGGTTCCTTTCAGGGAAATACTTTTTGTTAGCTAATATAAAACAATAAAAGAGGAAGTAGCGTTCTCCAAAGGAGGTATGGCATTTGTTATATTTGCATACTGTAAGAAATGATGCAAGTTTTATTTCTTCAGTGGAAAAGCTTTATGTTATGTTTAGAACTTCACTGAGATTTGAAATACAAGTGTGCAAATGCTGTGTATCATGGCAGCCTTGTCTCTCACCTGAATTCTCAGTGACTCCTGACAGGTACTGCTGCACCTCAAAACTACAGATCTGCTGGAGGTGATTCATTCCTGAATTTGTAAATGACCTCAAAATTCAGGATTAATGCACTGATATGTGTAAAATAGAGCACTTTTTAATGACTTATAATAATTGGCAAGTGAATATCATCAACCATAACTGATGGAGAGCAAACCCCCTATTTCATTCTTAAGCCTTTGAGGCATATAGGACACCAAGTTTCATAATTTCAGAAGTTAAAGAAGAGCTCACAATGGGTCTAAATCTAACCATTTGAACAAAAAGCAGAATAGATGTTTGAAATATTCATTTAAATGCTTCATTATTAAACTATCAAGAGCGCATGAAAAATATCTTTCAAAAATGCTGCCAAAAAGGACTATGTGGCATAGAAGTAACCTTAAATTTAACATGTACAGTACTTCCTTTCCTAATGAAAACAAGGTGACAGGTGTATTAAGACCAACAAGATCACCAGTAAACAAAAGCTACTTGTTGAAACCAGGACAAGCTTTGATATTGCTTCATCAAAAGCAATCTATGGCATTTAACTTTGAAATATGTTATTTTATTAACAGAGAAAATTTTTAGATTTACTGTGTAAGGCAGCTTTAGACAATACTTATACAAAACTACAGAGATTTAAACATAGAACCAAATATAACCAAATTCTCTCCCAGGCATATTTCAATTAAGAGTATTAATGACTGTTTAAAATCAGCTAATCAATTTAGGTCTTAAGAGACCAGCAGCTTTAAAGGAAAATGGCAAAAGAAAATTCCTCAGGAGGAAACCGTCTCAAATTTCCCTGGGTTAGGAATACAGTAAGATACAATTTCCATGGGTTAATAGAATCTTAACCTCAAAATCCTCTTTTGCCTTTCTGTTATGTTCCCTAAATATGACTGTAACTCTGGAACCCATCAAGGTCAATCAGACCATGGCCTCCTTCCTTCAACAAGTCCATGTTGGATTTTGCAGCCATCTCTCCACTGACTGAAACCAGAGAAAGAAATAATAAGAGGCAGCAAGGTGATTGTGTAATTAAAGACTGTTAACAGAGGCAAATGGCAGGCAGACTACTGTAAACCAGCTGGGCACTTCAAACATCTACATTTCAGCTGCTCAAAAGCGTGACTTCATACTTACCATATCATCAGCTGCACTTCTCAATAGAAAAAGCTTTCCTTGCAAAGTTGGGATATGCAACCAAAAAGACAAATGGACCTGTGCTTTCTTAAAAGGGGCAATTAACATCTCAAATGAACACCAGAAAATTGAAACTATATGCTTCTCTTCTTTCACACAGATAATTCTTGGTTATGTGACAGTCTGCCTGAGTGTAAGATCTACTGCTTTCCCAAAAATCAGAGTATTCCTGCTGTACATAATTAGTAAATTAACAAATTCTGCAGATCAATTGGCATATCAATATTTCAAAGTCTGGCTTTCTCAGTTCTCATCAAAAAGCTGTCACTACAGAAGCTGCAGAAGCACAAATGACAGGTGGATCTCACTGTGGGAGGGAAAAAAACAAACAGAAAAACCACACACACAAAACACAAACAAGCAAACAAACAAAAAAAGGAAAACAACCCAGACAACTATGGACATGCTATTTCCTCATGCAAAACATAATGCACAATCAGATATTCGGACTGGGTTTTTTTTAAGTTTCTGGATAGTTTATCTTGTTCCTTAGAGCAAACAAACTTGGTATGATGCCTGGAAGATGGGATTTTGAATTGATTCCTTTGACCAGAAATTATTCCTGAAAACAAACATCTCCACAAGATTCAAATATGTTCTTTTCATGAGTCACATCAGCAGCTTTTTGGCCTTCTGTCCTAGAATCATGGAAGCATTTGGATTGAAAGGGACCCTCACAGAACACCTTCACCCAAACCAGGTTGCTCAGAGCTCCATCCATCACCTTGTCAAATCTTTGTGCTGACCACGCCATTATCCAGTCAAAAGTGTAAGTCTGATACTGTAGCCTGAGCTCAGGAATGCAAATGAAGGAGGAGGCCAAGAAGCTTCCAAGGGCAGATAAAAAACCAATTTCACTCCTTACAGCATCAAACTGCTTCTTCAGATAATCAAAGGTCTGAGCACCTTTGGATTGCTACAAAGAAGCTGAAACACTGTTCTCGATGGTTTTTAATGTAACCCATCTCGGATTTGCTTCCTTATGCACTGTGAACACAGCAACAAAATGAGAACAACACGGGGCGATAAAAAACAGTTGAAAACCAACATAAACTTGAAACCTTTGACAGTCAAGGGTTTAGAGCAGTGTCTGTTCAGGAAGATACTTTTTAACAGACATATACCATAGAGAAAATCTGATAATTGAATTAAACACATTCAGAACAAATCCTTCAGCAACAGTTTGTCCAGATGTCGCAAAAGGGACTTTGAAAGAAATTAAATGTGAGTATTTAACAAAAATTTCTACAGAAGTTGACATTTTGAAGATGATTAAGTCCTTGTCTGGTCCATTGTGGATTAATTAGTCCTAATTATATTTTCTATATTTACATAAGGGCAAAAACTCCAGACATAGAAATGGTATTCATGGATGAACTATTACTAGGCCAGAAGCCGCCTGAAACCACAAGTCTTTTGCTGAAAAAGTTCCTGCAAAACAATGAGATTTCTTTCACAGAGAAGGAAATTGTGCTTTGGGAAAGAAAAACTAAGTGCCCCATGGAATTCTGTCTAAACCCTGTGTTTTTAAGATATTCATACAGCCTAATCCACTTGAAAACAAATGGGAATTAGACACCTAAAATATCTTCAAGCACTAATTGATACTTCAGTACCTAAAACAGGGATAACCTGAAACACTAGCCCATTACCCTTCAACAAATAAAACTGAATCTGCACTGTCTTTAACAAGGCTCTTACTGGATGAGTCAATCACTGCTGACATTTACTGCATGGACAAGAGGTACAAGAGGAGTAAAAAACATATTTCAAAAGATGGAAATCTGGTTTGGGCTTACTAGTAATATTTCCTTGAAAGGTGAAGGAATAAGCACAACCGAGTATTTAGCCTGCTATGTTTTGGATGAAAACTGGTTACATAAACACCCTTCTTGTTCTACAGGCTGGCTCCCTTAAAATTACTTATCAGAAACAGATCAGACAAAACACTAACAGCTGAAAAAAATTCCATTGTGTCTAATTGTGACTGACAAGACAATTCCAAGGTTAAAAAAAGAAAAATGTTCCAAGAAAACAACTCTGAAATGTCTGAGATTCTCACTTGAAGTGACAGCCTACACATTAAAGTAGGAGAAGCTCTTTTGCTGTGTATTGTATCAGTGAAGCTGCTCCTCTTCTTAGTGGGTGTCTGTTTAAAAAACTTGGCTTTTATAAAGCTGCATATACAATATAAAATTTCTATCCCACATTTTATTTCAGTTTGACACAGGTATGGCTTCTGGAATAACAAAATAAAAGTTTGAATCACTAGCCTCAAAAGTAGTACACGCTATTTGGGAGGGAATGTGGAGAAAGGAGCAGACATGGAACACACCATCAGTGGAGGTGTACGCTTTATAATTTGTACACATGCTGAAGTTACCTTTAGACTACCCTGAGATTTCAATAAAACATTTTTGAAAATTAAGAATAATGCACTTCCTTTATAGGCAATAAATTATTTATATCGCCATCAATTATGAAAGAAGATATTGATTTCCTTGTGCATATAGATGTTGGGTAAGGCACAGACTTACTGTGTCTTCTTCTAGATAATGGAACAAAGAATTAACACTATACTGTTGGCTGGTTTCAGTGCATTTATTTGAAACAAAAAGTTCAGTAGAAGTAAGACACTTCATTTTTCTGAGATGAAGAAACTTCTACTCTCCAAAAGCACAAAGAAAATCACCAGTGCAGAAACTTCCTAAGCAGTTTTTCCCCCATTTCCCAGAGCATTAGATCGTGGCACCCTCATCAAGTGAGAAATGCCAATAAAAGTGTCTGCAAAAAGCAAGAACAGAAAACCGCAGTTCTGTTGTGAGCAGCTTACTGTTCATCATCCCAGAGAGACATCAACAGCTCCATGCAATAAACGCCAGTCAAAAAGGCTGATGTAGAACTGCTTAAATGAGCAACTGCTAAGACAGTGAAGCTAAAATGATGGAAAATTAATTAAGCACTTCCTGTAAAGAATAAGGAAATTACAGGAACACCTCTTAGTCTCATGAGGTCAGCTTACCTTTTCCATTCCTCATTATTTCTCTTTCCCTCAAGGAACACATTGCCACGAGCTCACTGCTGACATACAGCTGGCTACTAATACACAGAAACCCCACTATTGTGGTGGCACCCCAAAACACCTCTACGTTTAATGCACTGCAAGGATTTACATCAGAAGCCTTGGTATATTCAAAGTTATTTTTCAGGAAATTTGGCCTTCATTCCCAGAATTCCAACAACCAACTTAACTGAAATGCCTGCTCCTTGGCACTTCACACTTTGTTGTACAGACAGAACTAGTTCTCACAGCTGAGAGAGCTGCAGGATTTGGATAATTGTAAGCAGAGGCTCATATTTTGGCTTTCTGGACGCTAGTCTGTAAAATCCTGTTGGTCCAGTGGCTTATAAAACTTAAACCATCAAAGCTGTTATTTCCCCTGCTGGAGCATCTGCTGCAGGCAGGTTTCTCTCTAAGGGAAATCTATTCTTCTGTTTCAACAAGTAAGGCACCTATAGCAAATTTGGTTTGTCCCAGATGGAGGAGGCTTCAGAGTCCCCTATGTGTGAACACACTGAGCACAGGCTAGCCTCAAAGGGCAAGTCTACATATAGCAACACTGACATTTGGGACAGAGAACAAGACTTTTCTTGCCATTACTGATGCTACTGAGCAGGACATACTATATCTCCCAGCTAGGAGACAGCAACTCCACCCTCAGCATTCTTCATGCTGATCTCTAAAAAGGGGAAAAGGCGTGGCTGGAAGGCAAAGAGACAGACTAATTTCAGTCATCTCTTCTTCCATATGCATTACAAAACAGCCTTTAATTACATAATAACATTTTCCACAGGACCTGTAAATAACTCATTTCATATACTTTATTCTGGGAATGAACTGAGAAAGCAGTGGACTATTAGCTACAGGACTCCTATCTCATTGCTAAAGCTGGGTGACAAATGAGTCAGAGAATCTTGGAGAGGAAAAAAACCTAGGCTCATAGCAAATACATTTATTAATTTTAAAAGCTATTTTGCTATTTTTTGCATGTTTCTAGAGCAATGGGAGAAGTGTTTCACTACAATGTCTCTTTGTTTACTGTTTACCTAGATATTCATCTTTATGTTTGCAGAGATTAATCTAAAGTACCAGAATGCTTTAAATCTGAATTTCTTCCTCCAGATCAACATGTAACCCATGCTAATGAACAAAACTGGAGGAAGGAGGATTACGCATACTACCAAGCACCAAGGAGAAAACACAGACTTCAGGACTAGCAACACAACAGCAAAGACTTTTGCAGAGGAATATGCATAGCTAGATGCACATTCTTGACTGGTTGCAACAGCCACAGTCTGTGCTGCCACCTGTGTTTAAGACTGCATGAATCAAAGCTAATGCCCAGCTGCCATTTAAGAAGCAAAGTCAGGTGCACAACAGTACCATGCACTCAGAGGCATCAGAATCACACAGCAATAAACTCCTAAACATACTGCTAAAAACACCAACAGAATAAAATGGCTCAGCATTTCATATCACGTTGTCATTACAAACATCTCGTTTGTGAGGCAGATAGAAATCTGGAGTTCATCTAAACTGTTGATGTTGGAATGCTTCTTTCCCATGCTATAGTCAAATCCAAAGAGAAATTTACATTTTGTCTCTCTCTTAATACTTCTCTGCTGGTCCTTTGGGAGAAACAGTTTTTAGGATTTATTTCTTCTTCTTTCAGGAGCTTCTACCGATTTCAATTTAGACCACCTTTTTGGCACAAGATAATTAATAGGAAAGCAGAATAAATGCCCAGGAGGAACAGTTGAACAAGTGGAGTCTGAGCTGTAGAAAGGATATCAAAAGGAACCCATTCTGTCTGACTCCCTTTCATTTGAAAACCGCCTACAAGCTCTAGCGATGCACTAAAGCTAAGCATGGCCTGAATAATCTACAAATGCAGGGCCCCACTTGGAAGGAGGAGGGCAGTGAAATATTTGGCAGTATGGCTACTCCTAGACACTGGAGGGCCTCTTTTGAAACTCACAGCCTTATCTATTCAGCTATTCAACCCTAGCTCAATCAGTGGCTGGTGAGCTCAGAAATGGCAGTCCCCAGTTGTGCTTCTCCTACAGCCCAGCTGGTTTCAAGTGGAAAAAACAGTTTAAAATTGAAGTAAAGCACAATCAGTAGCATTAGGCATCTCTTGATCACAACTTTCTAGCAGAAACTGGAAGTTAAAAGTGGTCAGTCCACCACAAAGGCATCACAAGGTGCGATAGCATCTACAAGCGAGAAAGGAGATTTCTTCATCAGATGAACACAGGTGGCAGAAAGACTTGAAAGCAGACAATTATTCCTTTTGAAATCTACTTTTGACTGCTGCACTCCTCAGGTGGCTGGGACCCTTTCAATAGTGCTTCTATTAGGAAAAGAGCTACAGTAGATGAGCTCCCAATTCAGTACTTTTTTCATGCTCTGACAACAGCAGGCTGAGGCTGAGATGGAAAAACTCACTTAGATAAAGTAATATTCATCACTTAATAATGGCATCTGTTCAGTCATACAGTATGAAAAAAAACAATGTCTCTTTAAGGTAAAACAAATCATATTTGCATAATCTCTGTCCAAACTCAAATTCCAAAGGAGGAATCTTCTGATCAGAATAGATGAATGTTCTAACTGCAACCACTGCTAGTAACTGCTACACTTGGGAAATAAATACATAATGCACAAGGCCAGGTATAAGAAAACAAATTCTAATAAAACCGAGAACTAAACTTGATATTACTCATCACTGCTCCGGAGGCAAGAGCTCTGGATAAAGAAAGTAAAAAGTACCAAGAACAGTAAACATGCCTCTGGTATCAGACAATTTTCTTAAAAAAAGATGGAAAAAACCGAACAAACTTATTACATTTTCAGGTGCTGAAAAACTCAATTATAAATCTACATTAGTGATTAATCAAGACAAAAATGTTAAAAGAAGAAGTTATAAATAGGAACTGCATATCATTGCCACTGGTGTTTCAACTGCAATATCCACTGAAAGTAATTAGCAGAAGTGGCCTGGTCAAAGACCTCTATGTCCTGTTTGCCTTCTCAACTGTATTAACCGATAAAATAAAAGATACTGCCTCTCTCAAACAGATCTTTTACAGCTCTATAATATTGAGGATATAAATTTAAGAAAATAAATACATTTTAAAGGCTTTAGCTACATTTGTCAAACATTCTAGATATACTATCAGTTGAAAAAGAGGGTTGAAAAATGCACTGAAAAATAATTGCAATAAATCTTAATGTACATAATCACTTTGCAGTGCATTACAAGAGTGAATTGTTGCTCAGAAGTGTTTTTGTCAGAACAGTTACTCAGGTTCTTCAGGACTTGCTCCTAAAGCAATGTTTTGGCATTCTCATAAACTTATTTCAGTGGATGTGGACAGCAATGAAATTCAAGATACTGCAAATCATTTTCCCTTAAAATATCTGAATTAAATCAAAATTAAGCATGCTGAAGAACCTGATTATTGTATCTATAGTGACATCTAGTGTAAGAAATCAAAACCACAGTTTTGATTTCACAGGCTTCTAGAGAAAAGGTGCTATTTTAATTTATTGAGTGATTACTGACCAAGATAAACAAGAGTAATTAACAACAGCCCTCCTGAAACTTTCATAATATTTTTCTTTGCACAGCACTCACAAGCCAGTTGAAGACAATTCTATTAAACATAATATGTTAATAAGAGACTACTTAATGTGAATGTGCATTTTTCTTTTCCATCAAAATTCAGTTTGATAAATGAACATATATTGAATAATTATGGAAGGACAAACAATTGTTGAGAACAGACTTGTTACTCTATTTATTCAATGAGCTTGTCTAAAAGAAAACAAATTCAGCAGCAACATCTGACTTAAATTCTTTCTGCCAGTTCCACAGCTGTGCTATCCTGTGTTAATTTTGTAGAGATTTTTAAACCTCTTAAAAATTCAAGCAGATGACAGCCTTTAGAAAGGAAACAAAAACTGGAAGCATACAATAAGAGTCTTCCAATACAAACAGATGAGAAAAGAAGTCATAAAATATCAAAAAATATTTGTTCAGGTTGAAGTACAGATGTAAATCTTCCTTTAGAAATAGACGGATATGCAGATACACCAAGAAACATTATAACCAAAATGCAACGCCAATATTTCTAACTAACAAGCTTACAAAAATTATTCACTTACTGAAATAGAAAAAACTTCAGAAACAATTCCTGCCAAACATACAAATAAACACATATGCCAAAGCTGCAAATGGTTTAAATACAATATCATGTAGACATTGTTTTATATACAAATGCATACCAGTCTTGTAACTCCATTTTTTTCATTTGACCTGTAAAGAGAACCGATTTTAGAACCAGCTCTCCACAGGCATGTGACATGAGAAGTCTTTACCTAACATGCACTTTTTAAGGGCAGGATTAAAGGATATTTACTTTTTAGAAGTTCTACCGTTTGTTTTTTGGGAGCCCAAGATCTTGTACTTGAACTCCTGTACCCTGCCGTCACCAGAAGTGGAAGCAGACACCAGAATTTGAGGTGAAAGCCGAAGGTGCTAATTGAGAGCACTTCTCACCTGAGGACTAAGCTTGTTAAAGCAATGACATGAAAGAATGAAGAAAACAAAGCTCATCAAAGGGCAAAATACTGGGGTAGAACACAACACAAATGAGAAGATGAAAAGCAGACAAGTGGGTCACGTTTAATAAGCAGTAACAACGAGGCATAAAGCAGCAAAATGGAGATGTATGCTCAGCGTTTCAGGCAGAAGAACCGAGAAAACAGTGTTTTAATACCATTCAGCAACTGAGTTGTGAGGATTATCTGGAAATTAAAATATATGTATACTAATGCAGCATTTAAATGTAGAAAACAACAAACTGCTCTTGACAGAGTTTGTTATGGTATGCAAGCCACCATGGAAAGCAAATTGTTAAAATAAAATATATTTGCTTGCATCCTTGTAATCTACACCTCAAAGAGCAACACAACTGCTCTGAGTTTTGGTCTCCTAATGTCTTTGCTTCATATAACCAAGATTAAGAAAGAAAATTTCCCTCCTTAGGTGAGTATGTCCGCCAAAATAATTGTTTGGTATTAGTCTGTATTTATCCATCATGGCATTCAAGGGTATTTCATTTTCCCCAAAAAGAGGCATGATATAAACAAACAGTAGATGTTAATGCTTGAAGATAAGCAGTTTTCATCGTTTTTTTCCTCATGTAGGAACAACCATTGTTAAGGCGTAAATATGCACTATTAAGCAGTAGTCAAGCAAACACCACAAAAAAGAAAAAGAATAATCAAATAAATCATCATTAAACAATGCTCAATAACATATTGGCACAGCATGTGGTAAATTGCTGCAGCAGAATTAGTATTATTGATGGAAGTGGGGTGGTGTCATTAAATCCAACAGGGCAAAGCCAGCTGAAATAGTCATTAGTTAAACTGTTGATCACAACAATTAGACACACACACACACAAAAAAAGCCTGTCCTTTAACAGACTCTGAAGACAGATCTCTACATCCTTTGACATCAGTTGATCACCAACACACAAAGCTAATGACATGACTAGATAAGCAAATAAAAGCGAACTTTAAATCTACTTCAAACTAAAAATATTTTTAAAAGAGCATTTAAATACCTTTCCACTAGCTACAAATGACATACAATAAAAAGGCAAGAGCTCAAAGTCATACCAATTTCTACACAAACACAAAAAGGGAAAGGAATTTAAAAGAAAGCTGGGGAAAAAACCCAGCAGAGAATTATATAAAGGAACGCACTTTTTAAAAAAGATTAATCTAAAGGGAAAAAAAATGAAACATGCACAAAGAATGACAAAAAATAGGTGACACTAAAAAAAAAAAATATATCTCTAGGTGAATGACAACATATGCAACCAAATAAAGCAGCCACATCAAAAGAAGTTTTGTACCAATTAATTAAATTACCAATTAAGTGAAAAATTAAAAGTTGGGTAAGATTACCCTAACATCTTAGACCCCATGATTGATCTTCAGCAGAACAGTACAAAAAGAACTAAACTAAGGAAAAGAGCAAACAGGATTTCTTCCCTCCTCTTCTTTTTGGGAATGTATATGGAAGAACACCAGGAAAAGGAAAAAAAAAAAATTTTTTTTGCACAAAGATGCAATGAGCTTGAGATGAAAGCTAAGTGCTGAGACTGCAAGATCTCTGAAGACAGAGAAGCAATGTAAAGCAACACTGCTCTGAAAGGTGCAATCCTTTGGTGACATTTAAAGAAATAACCCAAAGCCTGTGGACTTAAAACCAAACACCATCACTTTGGGTTCTGATGCAGTATTTTACCCAATAGTGAAGCATCATCCACATAGTTCTTAAATTCATTAAGCATTAAAATATCTTTGCTTTTATTAAAAACAAAGCCAGGTGACAGATTGCCATACTAAGTAAAGTCAGAGTGTTCATTTGTATTACAGTGAGAAGATCAAGGATGAAAACAAACATCACTATTAGAAACAACACTTGGCACTTCAGGCAGATCAACAACACCAAGAATCTGCCACGGTACACAGTCCAAAATTCCTCACAGAGAATCAGCACAAATTTAAACCCTGATGTATGCAGTGTCCTAAGCTTTGAATATAGAAAATGAGAAGATTTGGGCTTTAGGTGTGAGTTGACAAAAATTCAGACTCCAGAGGAAGCTACACAGTCACCCTCCAAAAGGATTCTTCAGTGAACTCACAAAGTTAACAAAAAACACCACTGTTCTCTAAAGTTTAATATCTGCTTTCCAGTGACTCAGCCTGGCAAACTTCTAAAAAGCCCTTTCCCATTCATATGCTGTCAATGATTTCACAAATCATTAAACAATAAGTGAATAAAAATATGGATACCTTCAGTGAAATGGCATAAAATAAAATAGTACAACTAAGAAATCTTCTGCAGATTTTCAGGGGGTTTGGGACAAAGAAAGTTTTATCAACTGCCTTTAACCCAAAAGTGGAATAGAAGCTATATTCATACACTCAAATCTCATCCTATGAGAGTGCAGTTCATTCAGAAGCTGCAAGAATCATGCTAAAAAAGCTCAGTACTAGAAAATCAGAAATTACAGCTTCTGTGTTTAAGTCCTTCAGATTCAAGATTCATTAACAAATGCAGCTTTCCCTCATGTATATGTATTGTTCCATTAACACTGCCTCTTATTCTATAATTTCTGTGCAAGAATCAGTGCATTTCCAACATAGAGCTTTCAAAACTTCCCACATGCAACATAATGTTCACTTCCACAGTTGACCAAAATTCACAAATGCTGCATGTGACAATGGACTTTCCAATCCCCACATGAATAAAGGGAGAATTAACAAAGTTTTATGGATGTATAAATGCTTCAAAATAATAGAAATAACATAAATTTTATAGTCAAAACATCTCTGATGAATATGCAATTGATAATTCCCAGTTCATTAACTAGACAAATAATAAACAGTGTCATGCCAACTAACAAGTAGTAACCAAGCCTGCTCTGTTCTCTCCACTATTTGTGCTTTATTTTTATTTTTAAGCACATAGCCATTTATCTCTTGTGGAAGTCAGATCAAAGACAGTGGTGGACCTGAAGAAATAAAAGTAAGAAAACAAAAAGTAATGCAAGAAAAACCAAGTTTGAGATCAGTGATATGGAGAACTAAAAACTACTTCTAAATGCTTGCTTGAATTACACTACAAACAAGTCATGTTCAGCAAATCATGAAAGCTTAAGCTTCAATTTCAAAATCTTTATTTAACAGAGCAGTTAAAACATTTGGCAACAAAAATATTCATTAACATTAGTTAAAACATTAGTTAACATGTTAAAAAATGAGAGTTGTGGCAATTATTCCTCTGTGTGTGTGTGAATGCACATGTGATTGTACAAATGCATGGAATCATCAAGTAGCCCATTAAAATATAACCTCAGACTGCCACCTTGATCATACACCAAATACCAATATAAAATCCCACCAGGAAAATGGAAAATCATGTCTACTATGTGACACATCCACTGAGATACCCAATGAAGTGATTATTCACAGGACTTGTTGATACCACACAAATACCAAGGATATGAAGAATCCACTTGCCCCTGGCTCAGGCTTTCTGCATTTGTGACTCAACAAAACTATTCAGCAATTTAAAGATCTGTTAGAGAGAAGCTGTTCTGCACTGTGGGGTCACTATGGTGAATAATAAAGAGTTGAGCCAAAGAAGATGACTTACAAAAACAACTTATTTTTAAGGAAAAATACTAAGGCTAGATCAAATGCCAAGAGGAAAATTTATTTATTTGCCTTACTTTCAGAATATCTTGAGTTTCATTCCACTTGTTAGTCCACTCTTTGGTCAGTTCTTGTACCTATGAAAGAAAACAAATACTGAAGAAAATCACATCTCTTCCAAAGTTCTTGATAAATGCATTCTCAAAGAAGAACTAAGTATTTGTGTAATTTTGTGAAGTTTAATACTTAAGCATTTAGAAGAGCACTGATGCTCCTACAATACTTCTCCCTCAAAACACAAAATTCTTATTACACTGTAAGACAAAATCAAAGTCCAGGATAATTACTTCAAACAATTATCTAACTTCAGCCATCCAGATAGTTTTCTGAAACAGTGCACCTGTGCAAACCATGAGCAGACAGCTCCTCCAAGAGAATGCTGTGGGAGACAGCAACAAAGGCTTTCCTAAAGTGCAGGTAAACAATATTCACAGCCTTTTCCTCATCCACAAACCACAGAGAGATGATGCTGGTCAAGCAGGATCTGCCTTTCCTATACCCATGCTGATGGGGCCTGATTCCTCTGGGTGTTCTGTACATGCTGTGTGACTGGACTCAAGATGATTCACTCCATGACCTTCCCCCAAACTGAGGTCAGGCCAACAGAACGCTCAGGATTTGTCCTTTCTTTTCCAATCAAGCAATTGTCCACCTCTTTAGTTAACTTTCATATAATACCATTGTACAAAGAAAGAAGTCTTCAGTTCAGTGCTCCAAACATCTCACCATTTGCCACCTATTTTTTTTGGTCTTTGCAGATCACCTCCAAAGTAATCCATGACAGCTATAGAAACTCCTTTCATCTCTACCTGCATCTCAAGATTTCAACAAAGACAAGTAAGCACACTTTTCAATGCATCACTTAAATTCCTAGGGCTGCTAACCGGAACATTAAAACAAAAAAAATTTCAAAAGGTTAAAGGAAAACATGAATGAAGTCTATTACAGCTCTATTCACCATACCAGAACAATCTGTATTGCTCAGAAACACTTCATTTCATTTTTAATTAAAGTTTTAAAATGAAACCTTTTTAAATTAAACTACTCTAAATTATTCTTATATAAGGAAAAATCAACTCATTAAAGAAAGCCACCATATACTTGTCAGGCAATATAAATATGGTGATAAAGTCTTCAAATCTATAAAAGCAAATTAGTTATTGCACTCGTTCAATTATAAAAAAGCGATAACCACTGCAAGATCTACCATGAATTTTCAGTAATTATGTCATTCTAATTATCATGAATAGTAATCACATAACCTTTTAATGAGGCTGACAAAGGAAATAAAACATGCTTGATATACACCCCACCCAGCAGGGCCAACACTTCTGAGCAGGATAAGTAATGGTTACTGTCAGAACATGAATAACATATTCTAATTAGCCTATAGTCAGCAATTTATTTACTGAGTTACTCTTAGATAAAAGCTTTTTGTTTGTACTCAAAAATAAGACTAAGGCTATAAATAAAACAGGATTCTCAAAGCAAGACATTAATTTTCTAATTCTAAAGGTCCAAGCAGCACCAGTGTAATCCCTACCATTTAAACCAGTTAAGGAGCCCTTTTATTTAAAGGCATCATATCTACATTTGATTGGCATCTTTTAACAGTACTCAGAACTAGCTATTTGCTCCATGTAGCTGAATAATTCCAAATACTTCCCTCTTGCATCTTCCAAAGTGTGACTTTTACTCTTTTTTTAAACCAATTTACAACACCTTTCAAAGCAAGCTAATGTATAGAAAAGAAGTAACACAGAATGATACAATAAAGAATGAAAGTTTGCTAGTCAGAGAAATAATAGTATCATTCTATCTAGATTCTTCTGGATGCTGTGAGTTATCCAAACTGTCTGGAAGTTTTTCCAGCCTCTACACTTGGCTGGATTATTGAAAAAACTTAGTGAGAAGCACACTGTGAAGTACACCTCCCCCAAAAAGACAGCATGTAACATATTTGTACACACTAGATTTAAATACTGGAAAACCTGCCTTTTTTTCTAAAAACCTACCCACACCACAAGTTATAAATTACTTCAAAGCATAGAAGAGGTGACCATTTTCCTCATAAATATTTTGCTGTTTTTTCTACACATTGAATATTTTGTTACTGTGATTACTTACTACTCATTAGTGTGATTCAGTGGCTTTTTTCTCTCTAGTCTATTTACAAACACTCTTTCAGTAAGGCAAGCTGGTCAGGGAACAAGTCTTTTATTTCATTTTCATAAACAGAACTGATACATAAATATCAAAGATATATTTTGTTCTTAGTTACAATGTTATATTAGTAGGATAACTAATAAATAGTAGGATAACTAATAAATAATAAAATTACTAATTCACACACCTTTTTTTTTTAAAGCATCAAGGCAATGCTGCTGGTGGGACAAAACTCAGTTGTGCATAAAAAAATATTCTGAAAATTACAAACACTCCTGCATCCAGAGCACCCACCTTTCCTGTTCTTTGATGTTTAAAAACTGCTTTATGAAATTATAACTCACCCTTGCTTCATTCTGCTGAAGCTTTTCTTCCATACTTAAAGCTGTGGGAGAATCCAAGAGTGCAATCTAAAATCGTAAAAAGTAAACATCAATTCAAAAGGAAAACAGTCACAATTTCTGGAGGAACCAAATGAAATTAAATTGCTCAACTTTTCTGAGTCTTTAGCACAAACTCCTTTGAATTTTAATATATATCATTTTACCTTGAAATACTGTAAACAGA
Organism: Bombycilla garrulus; assembly: GCA_013400315.1. Taxonomy (NCBI): domain Eukaryota; kingdom Metazoa; phylum Chordata; class Aves; order Passeriformes; family Bombycillidae; genus Bombycilla; species Bombycilla garrulus. Next base: position 991,479 of record VXBU01008285.1, read on the forward strand.
ACAATCAGAACCCTGTCAAAGCAGATATTTCAAATACAAATTGGTTTGAGAGGACTATTTTCACTCACTTCATTTGCACAGCCACACATACAGAAACCAGACATTCATAACAGGTAACTCCTAATATAGCTTTCTTTATATTTCTAGAAACCATGAAAATTTACTGTGCATGAAGAGTTATCCCTTTTGCTTTAATACATATGTATGCTGCTTTATCTTTAATAACTATATCTTAAGGTAACTGGCCTTAAAAGAGGAAAATTACTAAACAATACAAATACACAGGCAGTATTCATTGAATGTGACCTCCTACACTGAATCCAGCACCATATTTTGGTAATCAGAATCTTCAGCTCTGCAGAAGCATTTGCAATAGAGTCTGCTGGTGATACAAAGGAAAACCACTAAAGAAATTATACAGAGATTTATACTCCTGTGCATATGCAACACAACACCTGCTGTTTTACCAACCATGACAAATTCAATAAACTTAAGCTTAATCTCCACCACAGCCATCTATCACATCCTACCACTGAACAAGATTTATTTTTGCAATAACCACTATTTTAGAGCTTCAAACTAAGTCAAAGCATTCATAATTCAAGGGGGTCCAAGTTACATCTACTTTGCTAACTCTAAATCAAAATTTGAAAAAAATAATTTGCAAAAAAATTAATTTTCACCTCCTAAAGAATATGAAAGAAACACAAGTAATGCAACCCCATAGAGTTTTTTTAATTGTTTGTAACAAAGCAGAGCTCTCTGCTCCAGTCATCTACAATACCCACTTCTGCTTCCAACAGTGGTTCCCTTTTTCCAGTAAATTTTTTATAACAGGATATGCAGCTGAAGTCCTACAGTTCTACTAACAGTGGTCCATGCTGAACTGACATTTCACATTGCACAGACCATCTAAAAGAGAATTACACAGTTCTAGAAACAAATCTAAAGTTATACTTCATATATTTCCAAACTATATTTGCTCAAGTATGAAATCTAGCAGTCCTGAATGACAATATGTAGAAGAGACAACTGGCCTGAGCCAATTGGATATTCTTTATTATTACTTTAGTTCACCCAGGGAACACAGGAGAAACTAAACTTAATTGAGCCTGTGCAACAACTCTTTACAGCAGGTCATACTGATGGAGCAAGAAAGAGAATCATGCAAAAGTAAAGCAGAGCATGATTTTTGTTTTCTTACACTGCCACTGGAAATATTTTTACATATTTAGCATGTTATGTGCCTTCTAATGCACTGTACAGCCAAACACAAATAAAATGTATTGTTTAAATCCATTCATACTGTACATTTTCACATTTATGCATCTTAAATACTTTAAACCTTCTACTTCTTTTAAGACACTACACAAAGTACCTCTTCAGTCCATCAGGACAGACCCAGAAGCTCTGTTCCTGCTCAGCCTCCTTATGCTGTGTTGACCACCTGCCCCACAGCACACTGCAATCCAGCTCAGATTATATTACAAGAAACCTAAAAGCTTTGGGATGACAATTTTCCCCCCTTTATGTTAAAAGAGCTAATCTGCTGGCCATATGGAAACTGATTCAATCAGGAAACTAATACTCATTCGTAGCCTCCGAGAGCTTGTTTACTCAAATCAATATAATCAAAGATAATTACATTCTAGAAATAGATGTTATAACTCAAGGAAAATCACACATAAATTCCAAGTAAAGCTAACCTGATTCCCTTGAGCAAGCAGGGCTTTTAATCGGGCTATTTCAGCTCTCAGCTCACGGATCAGTTTGACGTTAGGATCCTCATTAATAGTAGGCTTGTTGATGATGTTTTTGGCTCTATTTGCATAGCGAAGTGTACTTAAAGTTTCTCCATAATTGACATCAGCAGGTGAAATAGCTAAGGACATGAAATCAGAAACAGTTTATCTAGCACCATATGTTTCATTTACTGAAGTTACTTTATATTTTAAAAGATAAATTCAATGTGAGTGAAGAGACAGAAATATATCATTTACCAGTATGGTACAATTTGTTCCAACTCTTCACTTACTCCACTTTCATGTCACTATAACTTTGCATAAACAAACACTGTATGAGATAAATATATTAGGATAATCAAGTCTAACAACCAAGTGTTGCAAAGAAACCTTGCTGTCAATCTACTTAATATTTCCCCAGTAAACATAAATGTCCTATATGAATACTTCATAGGCTTTCTTACAATGTTTTACAAGAACAGTTGGGAAAACAGTGAATATTTTTTAAATATCAATGTAATCATTGAAAAAGAAAAGACATTCCAGGTAAAACACGGTAGGGAAATTAAACAGCATTAAAACAAAAAATAACCAGACAGGAGAACCAAAACAAGAGAAGAGCTTCTATAATTTACAAATCTAGCTGCTCTCCAGAGCTGCAGGCATCTGACAGCACACAGAACTGTCAGCTATCTGATGCATCAAGAGAAACCATTATTATTTTTAAAGCAACCTAACCAGGATAAACAAAGTAATTTAAATGCAAGTGCTACTGCTATCCTTCCCTTAATTTTCCTAACAATATATATGATGTTCCAAATTAAAAAGATAATTAAAGCATCTGAATTGATGAGTGGAAATGCAGAGAGAAAATCATCCAGAAATCTTAATGATCAAACCGAACAAGAGATCCAGAAAAATCAGACAATGAAAACACCTGAAAAACTAATTAAGCAACTAAAATAATCTGTCCTTTCTCATTCTGTCAAAAACTTTTTTTTTTTTTTTTTTTTTTGTGGCAGAGACTCTCTGAGCTACAGGAGATGCCCTTGGATATAAGCCTATACTTCCCCAAGCTTACACTCTCACCTCCTTGCTTTATCTACTGTCTCCTCTCCACTAGTCAATTATTTTTTTTCTGGAAGGATGTAATGTTACAGAAATACAACAAATAAAAATCTGACACATTTTTCTACAGGCTTTCCTACAGTTTAAAGTGGTCTTCCTGCATTTTTTGTGCTTAGTTATAGAAAACACAGGACAAATGTATCCAGACAGCTTGCTGGGCTGTTAGGGAGTTCCACCACGTTATCAGTAGAGTAACTGTTGGAGAAAATATCACCCATCAGGGCTCTGCCTAGCAGAAACATCACTAATAGATAAGGAAGGAGCTGAAAAAGCAGCTGGGTACTGTAATCATTAGTATAGGCACCAAAAGCTCACTGTGCTTCGAAAACGTTTCTTCCCAATACCTCTGTCAAAAAGAAAAGTTTACTCAACCTTGGAACTGCAAGAAAGCAGCAAGAAGAAAGTTGCCAGCACAGCTTTAGTTAAAGAGCCAGAAAACCAAAGCAGAGTCTGGTCCACAATCATCTATTGGCACTACTATGATTCTCCTGAGGAAAAAAATGTGGCATGGATTCCAAAAACAACCCCAAAATCCTGCACTAAAAGAATTACTATCCAGAGAATTTGATTGGTTCTGAAGAACCAGAACTTGATCTGGTACATTTTATTCCCCTAATTCTGCTATCCCACATTCCCAAAAGGGGACTGCACCAGTTAAAACCACACTTCATTTGAGCAGGAAAGAGTGAGAGAAATTTCAGAGCTGCTCTTCCCCTCACATCCAGCAGTACCTGGACAAGCTTGACAAGGGGGCCCACAGGGCTCTAATGAGGGTCAGTAAGTCCAGGTGCAAGGTGCTGCACCTGGCTCAGGGCAATCCCACATGTGAGTGCAGACTGGGGAAAGAACTCATTGAGAGCAGCCCTTCAGAAAACAACTTAGGGCTTCTTTTTGGTGGGTGAACATGAACCAGCAGTCTGTGCTCAAGGCCTGGCAAGGCTGCCACATCCTGTGCTGGCAAATGGTTTTAAGCTAAAAGTGGAGAGACTTAGATTAGATATGAGGACAAAAATTGTTTAACTAGAAGGGGGTGAGACACTGAAACAGTGCAAAGTACTAAGGCCTGAACAACAGACCCTGAGCCAAAGTTGACAGACAGATGAACTGCCCAACCAAATGTTATATATATATATATATTTGGTCATTAACAGAGCATTTCTATATATACGTCAATTTACTGGCCAAACATGTATTTACCTTTGCATACCTAGAAACCAATAAGACTGCTATAATATCTAGATATATAATATTTAATATTCTACTATCTAGAAACCAGATAAGGCTACATCTGGCCTAATTAGGGGGGGGGGAAGTAGGATCAAAGACAACTCCCTTAGTTCTTCCTTGAGCCCATGCCAGGCTTTGGGAGAAAGCCAACAGGAGAATGAATTTAGAAATCATGTCAGCTTGCTTGTTTAACAGTATAAAAACTGGGCCACTGTCATGGCAAAGTGGGGGAGCCTCACAGCCTGAGGTGGAGCACCACAGGAGTTCCCAATTACCAGGTGTGGTTCTCCAGTCCTTGGCTGTACCAGCTTCCCCCCACAGCTGATGTCTCCCAGACTTAGATGATGGATCTTTATTAGAATTCCTGGTGATGCATCTTTCTTCTACAGGCATTCTTTTGTAGTAATGATTAGGTGTACTTCTCAGCTTATCTCTTTGTAATTCTTTGTTAATTATTATGTGCTTTGCTTAGTTTATCCTTTTGTGATTGTTTACAGTTTCACATTATAGTAAATCACACTGTTCCTTAATTTGGTGTCTGCGCCTCTGACCCTACCCCAAAGCAAAACAAAGCCAGGGTGAATGGGGTTCTGAGCAACCTGGTCTAGTGAAAGGTGTCCCTGTCCAAGGCAGGAGGGATGGAACTAAACCATCTTTAAGGTCCCTTCCAACCCAAACCATCCTATGATTTCCAACATCCAAAATCCTCACCTCTCCTTAAACACCATCCTGGCTTCACTTTGTCTTTTTGGGAATGGAATTCCCATTCCAATTTCTTGACAAACCTGCAATATATATGGCATAGGTAGGGTTTTTAAATTAGTGATCCTGGCAGACCTTCCTATGGGTAAAAAGGAAGAGTTTTCAAGGCAACTGAACATAATTAAATTTAGATAAGTTAAAATGTTGTGTGCTTTTAGAGAATTACATAAAAGTGACCGCCTTTCCCACAGGATGTCAAAAGAGATCAGGTTGCTACTAATGCAACAAAAAAACCACAGTTTGGAACAGCAACTGATTCACACACCAGTACAGACCAGATGCATAAAGCTTTAATTACACTGTGCAGAGGGTAAGTAAAAGACAGAGTGTTACTGGAAAGCTCAGAAAGAAATAAGTCACAATTATATGTCAACCATGCTCTGCCTTAACAAAACATCTGGAATCGAAATATTTATATCAGCTCTATTAAGCATAAACTATTCAGAATTCAAAAAGAGTAAATTAAAAACACTTACTGGCAATCATTATAGTTTTAGAGTTTCCTCCTAGACTATCTTTTAATAGCCAAGTCAACACCGAGTCCCTGTAAGGCACAAATACTTGTTTCTTCTTTGAAAGAGGATTTGTTGCATCCTGAGATAAATCAGCTGTGAAGAGGAGACAGAAAAAAAAGTTAAAGTTAGATCTTTTCATTCATTTTCAAAACTGTGTTAGGCCATTAGTGGTGTAGGTAAACAAAGGTATGTAATGACTAAAAACACCTCAAGACAGACAAGCACAAACACCAGAGACTTACCTAAGGCAGAAATTACGTTTCCCAGAGTAACTAGAGATTTGTTAATATTCCCTCCTTCTTTTAATCTAACCCCTGTGGCACCAGTGGCATCTGCTCTCTCACTTCCAGCAAGATCTACCAAATGAATCTTGCTAACGGTTTCACAAGGCATTTCGGAATCAAATTTAGCCTACAGAAAAGAAAAAATAAAACAAAGAAAAGTATGTTAAGCTAAGAGATACTGCACTTTTACTGAATCAAATTTAGTGGCCTTTTTCATGACATGACTGAGTTTAATTTGTGTACAATAGCAGATCTTGAGAAGACAGGTGATTAGAGGTGCCACTGAAAGACACTTGATAATGAACGGTTGCTTAACTACCATATTATTTCTTTGAATTGTAATATTTGCAACTTTTTAGCCATTTACAGACAAGCTGTGACACTGTGAGCTGTAATTTACATGATGCAGTGATCATGAGCTGCACTCATTTTATTAAGCTTGCAACATTTGTATAATATTTATATATTGTTTTCAACAAGTTATAGCATACACAGACAAATTTACACTCAATTTCTCCCCCACCTCCAAGTTCTCTTCATCTAGCAGGTCATCCATGGGCTTTCTAAAAAGCCCCAAAAACAACAACAAAGTGCAGGGGTCATTAGAAAAGGAGTTTACTACATATAAGCAAACAGTTCATTGCGCTCTAAAGAAATATATCCAATCTCTCTGAGAAGTTTTGTTTTGTTACCTGAGTGAAGTTGATTGTGAAAATGGCATGTGACCTGCTGCTAACATCATTCATTCCAGTTGCAGCTGTCGTCCTATTTATATTTCCTGCATCCATAAGTTCCTCAACATCAGTATAATTTTGGACTAAATGTTTAGACAAGTCTGAAGAAAAGCAGAGTGTTACAGTATGCTCACATATGTCCTTAATTTTATTTACAAAAAGATCCAAATTACCCTCACTACTGCAAACTATTGCTGCAATTAGCATTTATTGTCATACTTGTTTATCACCTAAGGAAAGGAATGAGGCCTTATATGAACGCTGGACAACTTACACATTTACAATAAAGAAAAAAAAAATGTAATCTTATAAATTATTTAGTGGAATAAAATGAGCAAAATCCCACAAGAGACATGAACCTTCCCTGGTAGAGAATAGATTAAGACAATTAGATCCTAATAGCTTTTCATTTCATCTAAATATCTAAGATTTAAAAATTATAGTCAACAAACTATTAAAACCAATTGCATTTCTTAAAATTACTTAAAACATGTTATAAATTTACAGATAAAAAACTCTCTAATAATTTTGGGTTGGGAAAGGAAATAGAGATGCAAAATTAAAGCTATTTCTTCAGTGCTTTTTACCAAAGTAAAGCACTGCATCCATTATAACTTATATTTTAAAAGATAAAATGCCCTATCTAATTAGCCACTACATTTTAGAATATATAAAGGTAATAAAATATGCAGTGTAAAACAACTGAAGTGTTTTTACCCTCAACATATGGCCCCTCTTTCGGATGTTCCCGTATTCGTAAATTATTCGTTTTTGATGATTTCCGTCGGAGAAGATCTCTCACACGTTCATTATAAATTTCCAAATAACTGAAAGAAAAATAATAGGAAGCCACTGACTGATTCAAGAGCTCTTTATAAAAGGAAAGCCATACTAACACGTTTGAAAGCAAAATACTTGGAGAAAGAAAAGGTATTCAAAGTTGGCTTAAGACAATAATGACTACAAGGTATTGTATCATAAAGGAAAAAGCTAAAAAAAGCAAGAAGTGAAAAGAAAACAGACATCAGCAAGATGCAGATCTCTTAATGCTAGTCTCAAATAAAGGGTAAAAAAAGGAAGATGCTGTCCAGCAGCAAAGGGCATTTGCACTATCATATAAATGACACAATATGCACAGCTCTTGGCTTGAAGGTACAAGTACTGCGCATTTTGACTACAACTGCCAAGAAAAATCAATTATAGGACTGAGGCCAAGCATAAAAATTTATTTTTCAAAAATATGTACTTTTCCCAGAGAAAAAATGAAATAGAGCAGCTGTAACTGAAACAAGTCTGATAACCTGCAAACTCTTAAAACGCCAAGACCTACCTGACTTCTGTTCGAAAGGACGCCTCATTCCGCTTTGTTTTTTCACTTATTTTGCTGAATAATCCTTCACAAATTCGAGGTATCAAACCTGCATCACCCTGAAATAACAACAACTCTTAACTCCAAGGCTATATATGCATGCACAAAATATTTTGCAAAATAAAACCCTAGATGACTAGTGGAGAGTTTAAGGCTTCAGAAAGGGGAAAAATTAAAACTTTTCAGCAAGTACTCTCTTGCCCTTTATTTAACTGCAGTCACCTTGCCACTTTAACCCTTTTGTGTGTGGAATGTACAACCAGCTTCATTTCTTTGCTACTGGAATACGTTTTGTCCCTCTCATTCAGTTTGAATAATCCCAACTGCTTAAGGCAGAGACTGCCTCCCCAAAGTAAGTCATGAACTGCCTTATCTCACCAGTATCTTAACTGCTTCTATCTCATTTCACCATGGACTTGGCAACAACTGCGGAGAACAGGACAAGAGCCATACACAAGCAGTCATGGGACATTCTCATTCAAAGCCCCAATTCCCAGGTCACAGTCCTCCCTGTGTTGAAAAGTGCAGCAGATTCCCTGAATAAAGTAGAACATGATGACAAAATTAAACTTCCTCTCACCGTATCCCAAATCCAGGCAAATCAAATTTGGTATTTAACTACTGAACATTTGTCTTTGCAGATAAAGATTTTTTATGCATGAAATGCTTGGTTGGTTTAACAAAGCAAACAATAAAACCTATCCCACTGAGATACCCAGAAATTCAGCATGCAGCTTTCCTTGCTGGTCCAGGAAGAGCCCTCTCCAGCCAAGCAGTAAGCTATGGTGAGGGTTTTCCAGCAGCAGAGGAGAGTGCCACACAGGTCTGGTCACATCTGACACAGTGGTGCTCGCTCCCAGCTCCTCCAAGTCTGATTAGGCAGGTGACCAACCACCTGCTGAGTTCATCTCCCCACTGCCTCAGGGAGACAGCAGTTAACATTTCCTCAGAGCCATGGCTCCCTGGAATAACAGGACAGGACAGACACACACACATGAGCTTTGGGGTAAGAGGTCCAGGCTCAGGAGAAGCTTACAAAACAGTCTGTCAGCTGCAATTGCCCTCCAGTCTAAATACATGTAAGAGATTCAATGTGATGGACTAACTATTCACTGCTGTGACAAGAAATGTGTTTAAGAGTCAGGGGCCTTGTAATTAAGCAGGACACAAATTAGGACAAGGCAGAGCACACATTCAGTGTGAACATAGCCCAGGCACTCCAAGCACCTCAGAGTTTGCCTGGTGAGATTCTACAGATAACTGGCAACAGGAAAACACAAAGCCAATGGACTCCCCCTGCACCAAACTCTGTCAGACCGAGTGTTCCATGGGCAAAGATTTCTCTTCTACTTGGACCCCTACAAAAACCCAACCCTTTTTGCCCAAGCCCACTCGAGTTTGCTCTCTCTGCTCTCATTCTTCAGTTTCCCTCTGCATTCTCTGTCACACCAATCTTCTCCCAGATGCCACCTCCAAGTTCCTCTTCCTCATTCCTTTGCCCAAATGAAATTCCCAATTCATCACCCAGTCACTTGTATTTTTTAATTATACTTCATCCCTCCATTTTGCCTTCTCCCAGCTTCTTCCTCCTCTTAATCAGAGCCTCTCTATTCTTCTCAAACTAAGCTTCATTCTTTGAAATAATAATTTATTCTCTGCTCCTATCTTTCCTAGTCCCTCACATGACTGTACCTTGGCTTTAAAAAAATTAGATTAAGGGAGAAACTTGCAGATTAATGAGGCTTTTTTTGAGACAGTTGCCTCTGGCAACAGAGAAGCAGCCTTTCCCAATATCTGTCAATTATCAATCTCTATTTCCTGGTAAAATTTCATGGGTCAATGTTGGAAATTCCCACACATTTTATTTTCCTTTTTTTAAACAATGGAAGAGGGAAAATACTTTTCTTTCATCTCATGCTTGGAAACACCTGAATAGTTTTAATTAAAGCTTAGGGGAAAAAAACATGGAAGATCTATCACAAAGTTTTAGGCAAATCATTAGTGTCTGACATAATTCAACGACCACAAAGAGAGGCTTAAAATAGGAAATACAAGCTCTAATTGAATAATTTCAATCTTAGCAACATAATGTTGAGAAAGGAATAGACACAGTTCCCAGAGTAGTTTGCTAGTAAAATGTACATCTTAAAGAATGTACACTCTTTATTGGAAACTACATTTAAATACTTTTTCCTTTTCACCCCCTAGAGCTGAAGGGCAGGATCAACTACAGCTTGGACTATTCTTTTTTTTCTGGCCTACAGAGTTTCCAGACATGGAAATCAGAAGAACCAAAATAGATAGCTCACTCCAAAGCTGAATTTTCTCATTAAAAGCCTGTTCTTCTTCTGTGCTATCTAACCAGAAAACTCCTTATTGCAATTTAAATGAACTGAGTTTTGCTCATCTACCTTGACCATAAGGAGCAATTTATTCTCTTCCTTTCTGTAGCTGCCTTTCAGGTTTAGGAAGACTTTTAATCCCCCACAGTCTTGCCTTCTCTGCATACCCAAGTCTGACTTTCCTGATATTTTATAGATCTCTGCTCATTTCAGTATCTCTACTCAACATTCTAACTGGCCCACATATTTCATTAAATGATTGCTGTACACAGACTTGTAGAAGCCTTCCAGAGCCAAGAACAGCAAATATTGGAAAGAAAATGAGAACAGAGCCCAGGCTTTTTAAAAAGAAGTAGGGAAAAAAGAATATTTATTTCCAATTCAAGTTTTCTTACAGCACTGTAGTCTCTCTGACAGGGCCATCAATTTTGAAGCATTTAACTTGCCAGCTGAGTATACTTTATATGCACTCTATACAAAGCCAGATTAAAGTATTCATGTATCATGCCAAGAAGATTAGACCTTTATTATTGAATAGTGTCAAACAAACTTCAGCACCTATTCATTTGCAAACTGTTTTGATGATTACAGTCATTATATATAGTGAGGCAGCCTCATAAAAATGTCACTTTTATAAATTTCTGAAATAGAAATCCACATCTAGGTCGTGAGATCTTTTCTGGTTACAAAAGTCTATTCTGCTTATGATACTGAGGTAAATGTAAAGCTACTTATTTTTGTGACAACTGAAAGAAAAAGATTTACACCTAATTTACTCTGCTAAGCTAGAGGAGGTGCAAAGAGCCCAGTCTTACTACATTTCCAAGAGTGATCTGTCCAAAGAAGGATAATGTTAATATTCCCCTTTTCATTTCTACTAGGAGAAGAGACAATACAGTTCTTCTCCCAAGGATTAAAGAATGAAACCTGCAGAGGCTGCCTGCCCAACAGGCTTCATCAGTCAGCCTTTCTAAACTACTCCATTCCCAAAAGTTTAGTGGGTTCTCTCTGTCCTTGGACAGACACAGAGGCAACTGCAAGAAACCACTCCCATCCTTTGCTCACAAACTGCCAAATACCTCCTATCACATCTTCCTCTTCCTGCAGTGCTCAACAGGATATAATCCTTAAAATTGCATTTCCTGTATAATCGCTTAAGGGTTTGATGAACTACTGTCATGCCCAATTTCTCCTTCTCACCTGACAGCCTTCTCTAAGGACCTATTTCAGTCTTCTGACTCTTCAAAAGAGGTTTAAAAAGCACATCTCTTCAGAAATAGCTGATCACTAATTTTCTCAGAATCACTAGCTCCTTTTTTTGTCTCAACTTGGGCACAGAAAATCAGCAGTAACAGTTGAAATTTTTGGCTTTATTACTGAACAAAAATTACTGGGTTTTGTCCAAAACAACAAAGCATCACTTAAATAAACTTCTTCCAACTTTAAATATCTTTCTATGAAAGAAACAGCTTCCAAAACCTCTGATTCCTATGAGGTGTGATACATGAAAGGGTTAGTAGCACACAGACAGAAGCAATATTAAAAATTCCATGAAAACATGCTCCTGCAACAGTATAATTTTAATCCACTGCACCAAAAATATACAAAAATACTGCTCACTTGATGTGATGTACCTGGAATTCTCCAAGGCTTTCAACATGGTTTCCCACAGCCTGCTGCTAAAGAAACTGCCATATTATGGTCTAGACAAGGGGTCTGTGTGCTGGGTGGGAACTGGCTTGCAGGCTGCACTCAGAGGGTGGTAGCAAATTGCTCCTTGTAAAGCTGGAAACCTGTCACGAGTGGGGTCTCCAGGAATCAATACTGGGCCCAATGCTGTTTAATTCTTATAAGAGACCCAACCACGGGACCAAGTGTACCACAGCCAAGACTGATGAAGACACCAGAATGAGTGGGGAGACTTCAGCAGGGACAGCCACCCTGGAGGAAGACCTAGATAAGATGAAATAGTGGGCTAACGAGAACCCTATGAAGTTTAACAAATATAAGGCCTTGCACATGAGAGAACATAATCCAGGAGTGCAGCAAAGGCTGGGATCTCTCTGGCTGGAGAGCAGCTCTGTGGAAAGGGACTTGGGAGTCCTGTGGACAGCAAGCACAACATGAGCAAACAGTGTGGCAAAAAAAGCCAACAGGATGCTGGATTGCATCATAACAACCAGGGCAGAAATAAAAAAGTCATTATCCCACTCTACGCAGCACTTGTCAGGCCACACCTGAAATACTGCATTCAGTTTTAGTCTCTGCCATACAAAAAACATTTGGACAGGCTGGAAAGGGTCCAGACAAGGGCAACAAGGATGACCAAAGGACTGGGGAGCTGACATGTGAAGAAAGGCAGAGAGAGCTGGATTTGTTCAGCCTGGAGAATAAAAGGCTTAGAGGAGAGCTTATAACAATGTTCCAGTATTTAACAAGTACCTGCAGAGGAGATGGAGACTCCTGTTTACAAGGAGTCACATGCAAAAGACCAGTGGTAATAGAGACAAATCACTCCTGCAGAGAATAGCACTGGATACAAGAGCACCATTTTTCATGAGAACAATCAGCAATTGGAATAATTTCCCAGGGGAGCGGTGGATTCCCCAGATATGGACACTTTTAAGATTCATCTGAAAAGGGTGATGGGCCATCTTGTTTTGACCATGTTTTTGCAAAGAAAAGTTGGAGCAGACAATCCTTGAGGGCCCTTCCAGCCTGGTATTCTGTGGTCCCATGAAAACACAACATACCGCATTTCCCATCATGGTGTAGGACTTCCCAGATCCCGTCTGTCCGTACGCAAAAACACAGGCATTATAACCTTCAAAAGCAGATTTAAGCACATCTGTACCAAGATTTTTGAAAACCTAGAAATAAAATAAAAATGTTTTAAGTCAACAGAAGTTTGGGGAAAAAGACTGTCATCAGCCCAGCATGGCAGATATTGAAGAATACCCCAGCACAATGGCAAAACACAGAGCTATCTACTATAGGAGAGGAAATTAATATTTTAAATAAAATGCTAAGTCTTACTACCTTATTCCAGTGTTTACAGCACTGTAGTGGTTTGTTTTCTATTTCTTTCTCTGTCGTGGAATAATTGAGATGTCCAATTGGTACTTTCTTTTCTAAAGCCCCAATTTCTTTCAGCAATCTCAGCTACTCCATTCACTTTTCATTATTGTTATTATCTTTTTGTATCTTGTATATTTTATTATATTGTTGCATCTTATATTCCAATCTTATATTATTTGTATCTTATGTTACTATCTTTTGGATCTTATATATGTTATCTTTTTGTATCTTCACCAACTCTCCACATTCTGCAAATACCCAGTCCCTTCTCAAAAGGAAACATTTTGGTGATTCTGTCAGTTTCTTCCTTTGTCTTTTTGGAGGGTTTTGGTTGGTTGGTTTTGGTTCTTTGCTTTAACCAAGTGTAAGAACATGACCCATAATCTTCTCTGTATTTTCCTCCAAAGTGGCTTTGACACAGCAATGCTTTTGAGGCTGGCAAACATCGAAAGTTGTTTTTAATGGTGACCCTCTTTCATCATTAAACCCCTTCTCTTTTACCCTTAACATGTAATAACCAGTAATGATCCCTCCTTCACATCTCATAATATGGGACTCTGTTCTCACCTAATAAATTCAGCTCTCACCAGATGCCTTCACCACCTTCCTCTACAACACTGGTTTTAACATCCCTTGCAGATTTGCCTGACCTTTCACCATCATCACACCTCATTCCAATCCATATCCCTCACTGGGCAAGGAGTTACACTTGGTGCAGCATTTCTCCCAATTGAAATATTAATCTGTGTCTCACCATCGAGACATGATTTTCAAAAATCTCACAGACGCTTCACATAGTTTGGCTACTTCTCTGCATTTTATGTGGTTTAAATTCTCCAAGGCACACAAGCCATTTTTAATAGTGAATGGCACAACCACAGTTAAACTTCACAGGTTCTCCCTGGAAGGAGTTGTGTTTAATTTCTTTAATCATGAATCTTCAAATGTGCCTTTGGAATACTTCACTTGACCTTCCCTCAAGCAAAGGAGTTACAGTGCTGTAACCAGTTATATTTCTCAAAGAAGAACATAAAGATCAGCCAAAACTACTTTATTCTTTCCCTTATTTTTCTCTGTGTCCAAGTTTTTACCTCACCAAATCTTTACACACTACTATTTTGATGGAATTTTCCTTTTTAAAAATTTCTGCATGTCTTCCATGTGGATTTGAGGTAGTGCATAGGACAGGTACAGTCAGCCTTGTCTGAACACAAAGCCTTAAAAGACTCTTTGCACAGGACACCAGTTTGTCACAAAGGGCACTAAATATCAAAATTCTATTTGTTTCTCAGTCAGGAACACAAACTAAGAAGCTTGATGGCAAATTGCCATCCCCATTCTAACTTTGGAATATTAAAGTGTATTTTGCAACTACAAGGCATATTAATAAGGTATGTAGCATTAGACAGATTTCCACTTCTTATTTTTCTGCCTTTCAAATGGAAAAATATAATAATCATGAACAAAGGGCACTAGGCAACCACATCACCAACAATCAAGATCAATTTTATTCCCTGGTAAGATGAATGCAAAAAAGAGGCCCTTCTATGCCATTGGTGCAGTAAACTGTAATTTCTGCAGGAACTTGATAAGAGCTTAACTACAAAGTCTTCCAATTAAATATGAAATCATTAACACAAGCAAAACAGTAGCTTGTACAGCATGTGTTTAGGAATTGCACTCCTACAATTTTAAAACTCCTTTTGTTTTCGAAGTGCTGCACACAATGTAATTAAAACAACACCTGAGAAAAAATATTTTTGTAGCTGAGCAAGAGAATTTCACACTCCTGCCAGTACAGATAAAAGAGGTGTCCAAGGTAGTGGAACACACTGTAACAGCAAAATATTGAACACATCGAAGCCATGTTTACAATTTATCCTATCATTACCAATCATAAAACAGCTTTAAAAAAATATTGCTCAAGGCTGCTGTAACCACCACTATATGGCCATTTTAATTGATTTACAGACTCCTGACATGGGCAAGTTATAGTACTCTTGCCTTTACCTGATACACTCTCAAACAGCTAAATGGCACCAGAAGGAAAAACTTTGAAAAGAGAAACTTACCACTTACATGTGGAAACTGGACATCAATACAGACTACAACTTGCATATCTATTTGTATGCATTCAACTTTACTTTGCAAATGGTTGCTTTGACAAGAATGAACTTAATTGTTTCACAGCAAAATTAGATTCTGGAAATAACCTGCACTGTAACAGCAAGAGCCTACTAACATCATGAATCTCTCCCTGGCGCTCCTCTAATGTGGTCTTGTTTAACACAGCTTTGCAGAAATTTCTATAGGCAGGTATCCAGAAGATCCAATAATTAAATATCCATAATTTTAAGTCACAACTGGTGCATAAGAAAAGGCTTCATTTAAAATTGGAGCAGAAAAAATACATGATCAAAGCTGCTTTAGTTAAAATAAATAAATCACTGACTCTGCATGCTCAATTTAAAGCATTTGTTAAAATTCTAGCAAAGCCGTATGGTCTGAAACACCTGCCTAAAACCATTCACTAGAATCTTGGGTTCAAAACATTGCTCTCAAGCACATTACTACTTCAATTTGCCACGGTGCTGAAGTAATCAGAGTATTTCTACATTGATGGAATAAAATGTGTTTCCTGGTATTTCAGAAAACATAGCAAAAAAAAAAAGTGTTACTTAAAAGAACATCATCAAGAAATAACAATCCAGAAAGTTTAAGAATATACATGATCAAAACCTAATATCTCACTGAAATAAAAGAAGTATTCAGAAAATAAGAGGATGTATTATTTACTCTGATGGTTAAATGAAAAATTCCAAGTCTAAATTCCCCATCAATTATAGTCATGATATATATATAATGGCAAAACTTGTCAGTCTCATAAATATTTAAAAACGGCTTTAACTTACTGTTTCTTATGACTAGTCTCAGTTGTGAGGCTCTTTGGGATTAGCCATGACAGCATCCCTGATTTCAAGGGCTCCTGAATAGATGGGATACATACTTAGAAGATATGTACCCAGCTGGCTTACAGGATACTCAGCAAACCATTGCATTATTTTAAAGAATTACTCTCACTTGAAGCTTACAGCATCAAGACCAAAAGAGATGTCAGCAATCACAACTTACTTGAGATTCACTTAATAAATTTATTAGGGAATGGGAAAGAACTGAAAAGTTCAGTGTTCACACGAAATGCAAGGTCACAGAGGGTCTATCTGTTCATCTGAATAGCTCCAAGTTTAATTTTCTGTTCTGACTGTGCAGAAAGAAAAACTGTTTTGTCCTTTCCTAAGGTGAATACTCAAGAGAGGAGGAAAAAAGAATCTTCTTAAATGTGTACCAAGGCTTTTGTACCAAGAAAAAAAAAACACCATTAAAAAAATCCACACCACACTTCAACCACATAAGAATGTTTTGAAATGAATTAAAGTTATATGCTTGTTTCTCAAAAGTGATTTTTTCTAAAAAGCTTTTCAAAACCAATTTCAGTGCTTAGAGATGTTTTCTAACTTGGTCTTTTACAATATTAATCAGACAAAAGAACTTGAAAGAAGGCATTCAGCCTGCTGTATTAGAAAACACTATTTACATTGTTAGATAAGTTAAAAAAAAAAAAAGAACAAAACAAAATTCAAACTCTCAGGTACCTGGAAAATTTCTAAATTACAGAAGAAACACTTTCAATGAAAAGAAATATCATGAGATGCTTTCAAGCCAAAGAAAAGGGAAAGGAAAAAGACCAATTATTAACATTCAGAAATCCTACCATTTCTTGACAAACAAAGCTGGGACTTTTACTGTCTGCTGAGAAATAGGAAAAATCATAGGTAAATGTTTTCGTTCTTTCTCGTCCTGTGTCTCCAGTAGCACCCTCTGGTATCTATTAAAAAAAAAGAAAATAGAGCTGGTACAAGACATCCTGATGAAGTAATTAAAAACATTTGACAATAATCAGAATGCTATACACATTTAGAAATGTATAAGGACAGGCCAGTTTATGACTCCAACAATTTGACAAAATTAAGAGAAGGTATCCCCTTCAGCAAGAAAGACAGCCATGCCATAAAGCAGGACAGCAGGAATTATTTGGATTTCAGCTTACTGCTTCTAACCCCACACACATTTTGTCACAATACTTAGGTTCAGTTAAATGGGTCCATATATGATGTCATTATAATCAGGGATTATCCTACACATATAATTTATAGGAGCCAGGGAGATATTTGCACTGTGAACAGCACTTCAACAAGGAGTCATAATTAAAAAGGTGTGACATACCTGCTGTTTAAGGCAATCATCATGTTCAAGACATGACAGCTGACACTGTACTCAGCAATTCTCACCCTGCTCCAAATCATTCTGAAGAAACTACACACTGAAACTCCTTTTCATACATTAGTCATGAGAAACTATCTTGCAAAACCCAATTTGCTGCACGTGGCTTCTCTTGCTGAGAGAAATGTTAAAATATACCATTAAAAGATTATAGCAAGAGATGGGTACTTTGGATTTGGTTCATTTCCATGGGAATTTCAGAAGACTTCTACTTTCGAAGCAAAGATTTCATAGCAATCAGAAACATACCTCTATTCTACTGCTGGCTTTCATCTCTCAGCTAAGTAATGATCTGAGTGATAAACCTTTGAAGAAATGATGAGATAGAGCCTATAGAGTGGTCTTCAGAAAACCACAGTGTAGCAAGTTAACAGTGTAACCTGGTTTCCCCCAAGCATTACTTTAATACTGTATTTTAAAAACCAGGCCTTACTGACCCCAGTGCAGCAAGTGTTATTGTTTTGTCCAGTCATATTTTGGCAGCTATTGAGTTACAACTTCCTTTTATAAATTATGTTTACTCACCTTTAAGTTTGTGATTGTTGTTTTATTTTTTTCCATTGAAATAATAAACTTTGCGTTAAGATCTTTCTCCCTGAAAAAAAATCACAAACAAACAAAAACAACAGACTTGAGTATGTCAAATAAAACATACTACAGTTATCCAGAGTCCTATTTCCACACATCAGCCTGCCACAGAGTAATTAATTTTTATTTTATTTTTTAATTCCTGTGCTCAATGTTTATTTGCTTCTATGGCATCTATTTGAAGTACTTGGACTTGCCTCCAAATCCCTTCATCTAGAAGCAGAGCAGAAGCTTGAGGAAACCTGCTTCAGAAATTTAACTCATCAAGTCAATTAAGTGGTTTGCTTTTAATTGGAAGTATTCTGATCCAAAGCCCAGTTAAGTCAAATACATGGCTCTGAGGAAGGGCAAAACAGAACAAGATAAGCCCCAGCTTATCACCAACATTCCAGTAGCAGCAGTAGTTCCCACTTATCCATACAGTATAGGTAACAGGGACTGAATGTTTAAACCACAAAAACCTAGTATTTTAAAACTCTCTTGGAAATAAGGTACCAAACATGTGTTTTGAATTCTGATGCATCATTGCAAGGAAGGAGAGAGACTGTACTACCAACAAATAATGACATAGGTTTGTGGCTTCCCAAAGCACCAGGATGCCAAGAATGAAAAAATCCAGTTCCAAAGAAGTGTTTTCATTCTCTCACATCTATTCCACAATCGTTTCTGACTGTTTTCAAAAATACCCAAAGGAACTGTGAGCTTGGTGCCCAAACCCAGCATGCAAGAGCCTGTTTGCCAGAGATGGAATTTTGCTCTTGTTAGTCATAAGAGCAATACAGGCTCCTCCTGAATGACAACCCTGAGCATAACACCACCTGTGCCAGTGAAAACATGCTCATGGAAAAAAGAGCCAGAAGGGAAAGATGTGCAGCACACAAAACCTCCCTTTTCAAACACTGACACGCCTGTCCCAAAATCATCTGCTAAGTCACCTGACAAGCTGGTGTGCCTGACCAGTGCAGAGCAAAGCACAGAGCTTTAAAGCAATGAAGTGCTGCTTCACCATATCACACAGTATCTCAGCAACTACTGGATATTCACTTGCACCAGCACAAAATGCAGAAGAGAAACCTCTTCCCAATAACAGGACAACCCAGCTCAGGATTTTAGTGGTTTTTCTTCTTCGTGGTGTACTAAATCACCCAGCTCTGTGTTCTCCAACTACTCTGTTCATATTCAATTTTCTATCAGAAATAGCAAAGAAAAGCAAAACTCATTTTAAAATCGACATTAATGAATAAAGATTAGGCAAATAAAAATGCTTAATTAAATATCAACACATTAGGTTATTTTCCAAGCTAATAAAAGAAAATTGTAATAATTACAGTATTAATTATACAACTGAATTTAGATCTACCATGGAAAACTTAGAGGCATGCCTTATGATTACTAGATCTGGATTTAAGACACTGAAACACCAAAATACATCTACAGATAATTAACAGGGAAATGGAGAAAAGTGTCCAATGGTATTTTTTTGGCATTGCAGTAATGCAGCCTGCTTCTTCCACAGCCTCTCCCTGTCTGTAGCTATTTGCTCAGCAAAGGTGTATTAAGTCATTTGGCCCAATTAAACAGTCAATCCTACTATAAATATTTGTTTCAAATATAAACTGTAACTTGCTTCCTCAAGGAAATCTTTAAGGACTCTAGGCGGGAAGAACCTTGAGCCAGAACTATTGCTTTTTTTATTTAGTCATGCTTAAGGTGTTCAAGGGGAAATAATCAAGTATGTCAGTGCTTTCTTTCCCAGACCAGCTCTTCCATATTACTCTGCTAAAGCTACTCAATAATGGAATACTGGTACAAAATGTTTAAAGTCTAATACCCATATATGAACTACACAAAATTCTGAGAAGCCTAAAGTAATTGATTTTGTGATAATAAACATTATTAAAGAATGAGGATTTCAAAGTTCTAAGAAAGGACCTTGGAATGCACTAGAATTCATAAACAGAATTTTGCGTTTTTGAAGGAGAAGGGGTAATGAGAGGACAACCTAAAACAGGAATACTAGGATCAGAATAAGTAAGCCAACCTGAGAGAAGTGGGGAAAAAAAAGTAACAGGAATCAAAAGCCCAAGCTTCATTTTAATATGAGACAGCTGCACACAATTTATTGTACATATACAGAATTTGAAAGCATCTCATAAAAAAACACAATTTCTTGCTTGATGCCAGTTATTTCCAGGCACACATTTAATGCAGTTCATCAGGGCCAGGTCACTTCCAAAAAAGTTTTGATTGCAAGTTCTACCTTAATTAAAAGTTGTCCTGCTTTGGGACAGATCTCTTTCCTCTAAAGGGCAGAATTCAGAATTCAGCAGCCGGTCCCCCAACCAGTTCGGGAGAATCTCCTTGGAGAAAAGTGGAAAAAACCTGTTTATTTAACAAGCAATAAATCCTCTCGTTGTTCTGAAGAAATGGCAAATTCAGGAAGCCCTTCTGTGGTTCAGAGAGAGTCCTTGCATGGGCTGTGGCTCAGCTCACTCGGTCTCCCTCAATCCCTCTGGGGTCAGGTGGGGAGGATGGGGGTGACTGTCCTGGTGTTCTGGACCAGAAGGAAGCTGAACACTTCCAGAAAAAAATAATCCTGGAACCGCTCTTGCTGTAGATAATGAGGAAAACCAACAAAAAAGCAGGGAAAACTCCCCGTTTATCTTTCTGCAGCGAAGAACTCGGAGAGCGCTCGGAGAAACTGAACTCGGATCTCTGTGTTTTGAATGCAGCGTGAAAAATTCCACCGCTCCCCCTCTTTCCTCTCTCTCTCTCTGAGCGTAGCTAAAAGCTACAAATCCACTTCTGAGCAACAAGCCAGAGACGGGGATACCAGCATCATGAATGACAGGACATCCCAGGACCAGGCTGAGGCTGTAAACAGCCGTACTGCAGTGCAGGGCAACCTTCAGGGCTAGGATATCCCTCCAGCACCCAGCAGCTCTACCAGCAAACACAGGAACCACTTGCCCTCCATCATCCAGAGAAGAGCTTCAGCCACCAACCAAAGCTTCTGCCCCTGCAAATCCCAGCCTCCATCACAAAGCAATATCAAGGGACCGGCTGCCAAAACTGGTTCACAAATAATGCTTTGATGATTTAAGAAATCCTGCTTCCCTCCTGAGCCAAATCTGCTCACACAGCAGCCTCCAGGATGTTCTCACTGCTCTTTCATACACCACGTGGAGTTCCAGGATCACAAGGGAAGGAAACTTGTAACCCATGATCCCGTGACCCCTAACCAAATGACAGTGATCATGCAGACAAGTTTCTTGGCACACACACACCAGAAAATACACCAGCCCGGTGCTGTAATTAGCCCTCTACTATTGCTCAATTTAGCTTGTCATCCAGCAATTAACTGCAAGGAGGAAAGAGGAATGGGGGGAGGGGGGGAAATCAGAAAAACTACTTCAGATAATACTGACACTTTATTTTAATATAAAACAATATCAATATTAGTACCAGATATGTCTAAAAGAACTAGTATCCTTCTCCTGTAATTGACTTGCTAGACAGATTATTTGGACCAAGTTTTAATAATTTCCTCACAAGGAGAACATGGTTTGTGAAAAACTGCCCTAAACTGATGATGATTTAGAAGCTGTATCAAAACAGATATCTCTATGTCAAGCTTCTTCCTCTCCCTCCCTGACCTTCCCTGCTTATTTTGAGGGCAAAGGCCAGAGAAATTTTTGCATCTCCATGGGGATCTAGTTGAAACCATACTACAGACAGCCAAGTCTTAACAGTATCTCCAGATTTCAAGGGAACTTCCAATGACCCCCGTTCATTAAGTCTCTTAACCCATCCCAAAACTTTTTGAAGATTCTCCCACACAAGGGAGAAGAGCATGAAAAGGTGAAAAAGTAGCGTGACCTCTAATATAAATCAACAAAGGAAGCTTTAGAAAAAGCTTTATTATTGACCTGCAAAATCTGCTTTGTCTTTTTTGAGGAACATTTTGAAGTTCCTTCCTTTAAGGTCCTTCAATGGAAAGTTATTAAAAAAGGGATTTTTTATTAATCCATTTTCTACTACTCAGACATTAGAGCATTTATTATAGCTTAACTCACTAAAAATTCATGATATTATGATTTCCTTTATGGGAATGATTGTGATGACCTGTCAAACACACCTCAGAAGAGAACAGAAAGAATGAGACGCATTTCATCCATGGGGTGGTAAGGGAAAAACCTAAAAGGATGGGACAGAAAGTGCCAGTTTTCTGAAAGAGCATTTTAAAAGATCCTTTCAGCAAACCTCCAAGGCTGCACAGCCAAGGACACAGCCACTACCTGAACTGCCTGCAGAGGACCTGTGTTGAAATAGGTGGTGTGTCAATTATACTCTTGGAAATTCATTTGACTACACAAATTTAATGGAAAATCCATTGGAAGAGGATTATACTGAAGAGCAGATGTGCCATTTTGTTTTTCAACTACTCAAAAACATAGCCTGAAACTTCATAAAGCAACTCATGCTCAATGGCTTTTCTTTTCAGCAAAGTTCCTTCTACTTCTCATTTTTGAATTTTAGGCACAATGTTAGTTATTTCCTGCTTTATCACTCTTCTTGTTCACTACCAAGGTGTATTTCTGGGATCACAAAGTGAAAGCATGAGAGTTGCTTAACAACCAGGAGAATTCAAGGTAAATTTAACTGAAAAACAAGCACGAAGTGTGGCACATAGAGAACCCTTCATTTTCTGGTACCTTGATAACACAGTAACATGGCATTTACCTTGATGTCCCATCAAATTACACAGACCAAGAACACTTTCCTTTGTCAGAGGTAACTCAAGAGAGGAACGTGAATTCAACTGTGTGCTTTTAAAAACCAAGCAAAAACCCTCCTATACAAGAAATTCTTCATTACTTTCTGTAACTACAGGAAAAGCAAAGTTGTGACAATCTTAAGTATCACTCAGTTTCTCTTTCCTGATAGAAGTTTTTGTTTGGTTTGGGTTTTTTGGGTTTTTTTAACATCTTCAATGTTTATCAATTCATTTAGTAGAAAGCACACTTTTTAAAAACGCAATTCAATATGTAGGCACAGTTTAAAACTGCTAATCGGTAAATAAAATAACTTCATCACTTTTTAGGTTATTTTTTCCCATAATCATCAATAACAAGTAGTTTCAATGTAATGCTGGCTGAGACCTAAAACAAATCAAGCAATCTGACCTAGTCACACCATTCTGTAAATCCACTGTGGTTTGGATCACTGGTACTACATTATTACCCTATATGAAAATCACAGTTATCTCCACAGCAGGGCAATAGCACAGCATGTCCTAAGCTCCCTGAGATAACAGAGAGAAAAGGTGAATCTCTGAATCCTGATCTCCAGGTGAGGCCATGGTGTTGAGTTGTACGGCAACAAGGCTATAGTTGAATGGCTGAAGCCATGTTTACACCAACATGTTAAAGTTAACACCTGCACGTTGTACATCAAGCAGCACAAGTCAGAAGTCCTTCAGACTCAGTTTGAAAGGAGCCCTCAGGGCATCCAGTGACAGCTGAAAAGGGTGGCAGCCTCCTTCTTGTTCAGGAGAGCTCTGAAGGCTCCTTGGCAGCTGCCATTTTCTTTGACAGCACATCTTCATTACCTTCAAGACTTCTACTACACCGTCAAACCCAGCTGACATCAGCCAACAGATTCAAAAGTCCTAAATGAGCTTGGGCTGGCTGACAGATGAGCTGTGCCAGCTCTTGATTTTTACCTCACTTTCAGCCAGACAAGAAAACTGAAGATCAAACTCCTAGGGACTGCAATTAAAAGAAACAGCTTCCTAGCGATCAGACTGCATTTGTCACAGTAAGAAACAGAAACTCTGCACCTATTTGGTACTTTAAAAGAGAATTTTATCATAAATCACATTTTGTATGGATATCCAGAGGGTTTTATGTGATCTACAGAATCTTCATAATTTGCTAGTGCCAACTTCTACCCACATTCCCTTCTACTTGTTTTAGAAAAATGGCAATTTTTAAAAATAATTAAAAGAGAGAATTCTGCTAGTCCCAGGACTTTCTCCACTGTGCAGCTGAAACCAGAACAATAAATCCAGTGACAGAGAATGCAGACACAAGGGAAATCTTGTGTGTGTCATGAAACAGAAATAATCTCTAAGTCTATACTAGTACACACATATTGGTTCTTGCATGAAGGACAGCCCAGATTAAACACTTTGAGCCATAAGAATAAATTTCACCAACAACACTGAAAGCCAGCAGTTTAATATAATGCAGTAAGGCTCCTAAAATATGAACACACAGATGTCCTTGTGCTGTCTTCTGTCCAATGATATCCAGTGTTCTTGGGAAAACTATGCACAGTAGTAACACATACAGATTGACCACTATATTAAATCAGGTACCTGACCTGCTTTTTAAATTATTTGTAGTAATATTTTACGTAGTTCCACCTCCCAAGAATTCAGATCACAACTGGTGAGTGGCCACATATGCAAATTTTTAAATCATAAGTAACAGCTAAGTTCAAGTTATTGAATCTACATGCACCATGGTCAATGATTTCCCCATAACCTGGAAAATGTTTTATCTTCAATTAGAAGACTACCCCAACAGTAACTTTCCTGCTTTGTCTGCACACTGACCAGGTTCAGTAATGGTCTTACCAGCAGGAACTAGTCCTGCACAGCTCAAGTTTAACACAGCCACATGTGAATCCTCTTCTTACACATTTCTGATAGCAGCCTTTAGGAAAATGTAGCAGAAGCCCATCTTTGGCAGAAGCAATATAAAATATAAGCTCAAACACAACTGTTGATATGAATCACATTCTGGAATTCTGTTGTAACTATTATACCATTATGAAGGTCATCCAGGATTCCTTGATTTCAGCCCATGTGATACTTTGTGTACTTGTTTTTAATATCTTGTTTCTTCCAATTTGTTTTTTTATCCCTGCTGTTCCAAGTCAAAGATAGTAAGGTCTTAACCTCTTGTGTACAGCAAAACATGATTCAGAAATTCACAGTTTCCTTGCAGGGCCTTTGTCTTTTGTGGTAGGAAGTCCTCAAATTAGAAATTATGGGGGGAAAAAAATTGTGCCTGACTTCACGGCTCTTTTAGCTCCTAAAGTAATCCATAAGGCTTTTCTACTGTCATTTTTTTTCCTTTACTGAGACACACAGAAACAATCTGGACTGAACAACAAATGAGTTCAGTTATCTGGGTAGAAATATCTCTCCAGTGTATAAGCATATAGAAAAATTACCAATGTACTCCAAGTTTCTCACTATTGATTTGTATTTATAATATAAACTCTTGTATTTGAAGTGCCTGACTTTTCAACAATAAGAACTTCAGCCCATCAGCAATTAAGATGCTGAGTGCCATCTATGCACTCTTTCTGTTAAATAACTCTGAAAAACCCTCTCTCAGTAAATAACCCTGGCTTTGTACTCATAGTTTCTGCAAAATAGTGTACTTGCTCTTCAATCAGCTGTTCTCACCAACAATACCTGCCTTTCAGACAACCAGACTTCTCAGAGTCTTCAAGTCCAAGGGCTCAGTTAGAAGAGCTGAGTGCTAATCCCATTTATTTCATAACTAGTCTTAATTTCAAATAAACAAAGCCAAAGGAAAAACAAACAGACTCACCTTTCTCTCACTTCAATTCATCAGGAAAGCTACAATTCAGAGAGACTTATTCACCTTTTTTTTCTTCTGGTCTCAGGGAATTCTCAACAAAAAGCAGGAGTTAAAAGTATTTTATTGTTCATCATTTCAGTGATGTAACATGCATAGGTAACCTGGCAACATGTTTTTATAATACTAAAATAAAGGGCTTGAAAAACACTGTTCTAAAACTAGGCTTTTAAGTTCAAAATGCTTAAGACCAGAAAGTTTTGAGGAATTTCAAACTGTACATGAGGCCAGTCTAAATACTCTGCCCCACACACGTCCATTCTGGCACTGTCACAGCTCCAGCCCTGCTGGCACTGGCAGGTCTTTGTTCTTCAGTTTTATAGTAGGAGACAGACAAAACAAAGTAATGATTGTGAGCTTGAAAAACTTTTGAAATATCTGCATTAACGCACTAAAGAAGACAGAAAAATAAGCACATGTAAGCAGAGGCTGTAGGTGGGCTTCCCGACCTCTCATGGCAAATTAACTGTCACTCCCAGCTATTAACTATTCAGTTATGGGGAGTCCAATTCTTGGCTGAAACTCGTCTACAAGTCAGCTCCAGTTTTGCTGCTCACCAACACAAGGACCAAGCTCTGCACCTGGGGACTCTCCCTCCTGATCCATCTTCTCTGATACATGAAAAGAGCAAGATCCCAATTTTAAAGACTGCATTTATTCTCACTTCTGTGTATAAAGCTGTGCAAAAAACACTGAAGAGGTCTGAGAATGGCAAGCACAGGAGCTACTTAACAGTCAACCAGGTCTAGTCTCACCTTCCCATTGAAGCAAGATTTCCTCTAATGACTTTCTTAGAGGGTATTAGCTCTATCCAACTGCCTGAGCTTTCATTCCCCTCAGGAGATCCTTACACAACCTGCACTATCTCACCAGCAGTAATTCCTTAGATACTGTTTAAGCTGATCCATTATTAGCTTCATTCCTTTACTCCAGAGATATTAAGGAGCCATAACTAAGTATTTAATTTCTCTTTTCAGCATTTAAACCCTGAAAATATGTCCAGATTTGCATCTCTTAACTTATTCTGGTAGTCACAACACAGAGTATTCATGTAGCTTGATATTCTTTGAATCAAGGATGCCCATCATTTTGTTTACCTTGTTATACATACCAGCAAAGAGCTGTTATTCCTACACCCATATCTTCGCCTCCATTTCGACATAAACAGGAACTATTTATCTACTACTATTTATTCTTACACACACACCAAAAAAAGCCTTAAAATAAATTGATTATAAGCTTTCTGATAGCTCTTATATATGACGACCAACACTTTTCTGTAAGGTCACTAGACTTTTTTTTTATTTTCTAGTCCTTCGAGCCAATGTTCTGCTGTGAGCAACTTGTTGCTTCTACTTCAGTTGCTTCAACAGCAGGTTCTCCAGCCTTTCCTCATTTTAATGGTCTGTCCACAGCCTTATAACCCCTTTCTCAAATATATGATCTGTGTGATACCATTTAAAGGATCCTCACAGCACCTATGATTCCTAGCAAACACTGCTACCTCAATTACATCTTCATTCCAGAACTACAGACAGCAATAACAACAGCCAAACTACCACCTCTGAGACTCTGATAATCCTTGAGGGCATTTTTACCTAATCACAAATGTTTATGTCACAATTTATTGCTGATACCTGTTCTCAAAGAACACCATGTCTGACACCAAGTACCAGAAAACCAGGGACCAACAGTCCCTGCAGAACAGGTACATCTGCATGTCCTACCCATCTCTCTTTTAGTCTCAAGTTTTACATCTTGAACACGTGGCCACACAAAAATCAGGTAATTTCACTATAGTGTAAAATACAGATCAGATTCTCCACTTGGTAACCCACAACTGAACAAGAACTAAGTAGTGATTATTAAGGAGAGATGATGTGGACATTGTCAGGCTGATATTCACTCCTCTGCTCCTCCCTGCAGTAGAGAACCTATCCTGAGAAGATTCATGACCATACTGTGGAACTGAACTCTTCCTTTGGAAGAGTTGAGAGATAGAAAGTAAAAACATTTCTTGGTGTATCTTACAAAACTAAGAAAACTTTTTCTTTCAGATTTCAAGTGCTCTCTGTATCAAGTTTACAAGATCCAAGAACTTGGATCAGTCTCCAGTATTATGCACTGATCCAGAGCTAACAACAGAAGCACACTGATGAAGGGACGTGTATGTACATATATGCATAGCTTACTTTCAGGGAGAGAAATGAATCCACTTTGAAAAAAGGAAAAATCTGCCAGAGGCTATTAAATATGTTCAAGGTTCTGAACACAAAACGTGGCAAGGTAAAAAAAAGCCACATTCAGAACAGTTAGCTCATCTTGCCAACTCAGCATCAAAGTAAATTTTTACTGGATTCAAACTCAAACACATAAAAAGGTGGAGGCAAGACAGATATACATTCACCACCCCAAGCACACCAGAGCCTCACCCTATGCTTCAAGATCTTCCAACTTCTTTTTCTAGTAGAGAAATTGCACATGATTATAAATCAAATCACAAGCACCATTATTAAAATGGAAGCTCCAACAGTGACCACATGAAATAGCAAATTCAGCTTGGTGATAAATGGCTTATCCTCATCAGTACAGTAGTTCAGAAAGTGACAGTACTGCAACACTTGGCCATATTTAAGCTCTGAGTTATGTACCTGAGATCACTCTGGACACCTCTTAAGAGCAACAACCAGCAATCAGTGTTTGAAAACAGACACAGTAAAAAATTCCCTATGTACTTCAGAGACAGATATGTCATTTAGTTATCAGTGTCCTTCCTTCTAATCACTCCATCATTCCTCATTTCACCTGTGCTACATTGATGTTATACACATTTTTTCAAAACACTCTCTCTTTAGAAGCTTATGAAAATTAAAAATGTATGCAGTAGCTTGAAAATGAAAAATATACTCACACTTTAAACTTGTAATTTATGAGACACCAATTCACTCCCTCTTCCCTGCAGTGACAATCTTATGATACATTTTCCATGCATGTTTTTGCTTCTCTTGTTAATTCTAAAAAGTATGGATATTTAATTATAAATTTCATACTCCTGTTAAGTTACTACATAAATCACTTGTAAACATTTAGAATGGAAATTAAGAATTCAGCTGGCTCTTCACTGTTTACCTGTTTATTTATTTTTCCTGCTACAAAAACACTCCAGTCACAAGTTCCTTGTAAAACAAAACAGCATCTTTTATATCTCTGTCCTTTGCATTGCTCTGTTAACTTGAACTCTTGAAAACCCTGCTATTAATACTACAGCCTGATTGCAAATGCAGTTATTTTTAAAGATAAGATATTGGTTGTAAATTTCCCAAGGTATTCTGCCTCCAGTTCTGCATGCAGAGGAGCTGCTTAGACTTAAAGGCATAACAAAAAGTTCTCCAAGAGAGCCAACCTTACATCTAATGAATAATCACACAGACTGTATTTGTGGATTAAAGTATCAGATCTTAAGCCTAACAAATCCCAGAGTCACACAAAAACTGTCTCTAAGCAATAGAATATATTTTTTCTCTGTCTCCCCACTATTAAATAGAAAAGCTTTTAATCTTCATGCCATAATTGTGAATGGCTGAATAACCACCTAGAGCACTACAGCATCTGACAGGTACTTCTGCCATCCCCATTGGTCACATCTCTTTGGAGAGCAAATCCAAGGAGGGTGTTCATGGAGCAGAAAAAAGCCTGGCCATTAAAACATGAAATCAAATTAGAACTTCTATTTCATTTTACTGGCAGTAAGAAGAGAGCTGCAAAAAGTCTAGACAACTCATTTAAACGAACATCTAGAAGTGCTGAGAGCACTGGGTAAGCACAGAGAAGAACTCACTGCAGTGAGACCCATGTTCTGATGTCAGCTGCATCTCTGCAGGTAAGCACAGCACATGACCCTTGTTTAGTTTGTTAAGCCAGTTAAATACAATAATTACTTTATGCAAATACAAGAAACAGATGAAAATGGTCAAAAATCTGAAAAAGCTTGCATCCCTCTATTAAAAGCCAAACAGAAGAGAGCTATCAGGTGTAAGAAATTGAGAGACACAAGAATTAGCGGCAGTATTTGGAAGAATCGAGTTGATATTTCCTTTATTAAGCATCAAAACATTTTTCCCTATTTGGCATATTTTAGATGATTCAACTGACTGATCTTGGGGTGATTTATAATAATAATGTATCCCGTAACCATCTGAGCCCAAAATTGTTACTGTTATCTTTAAGACCCTGCAGCCGGGAATCTTGGGCGGGTGGGAAGTCGGCTTTTGGAGCAGGTGTTTTTTCAAAGCTGCCCGCCCAGGTTCATATGGCAGCTCTGCACGGTGGTGTTTGCTTCACGGGCGGTTCGATCTTTGCTCAGGAAAAGGTTTTTTATTTTCATTTTTTAAATTTCTTTTTATTTTTTTTTCCTCGGCTTGGAAAAGCTGTGGAGGCGTTCTTCAGGCTGCCTCGAGGGCGAATTCTGCAGCTTCCCATCCAAGAGCCGGAGGCATTCCGCCCTAAGTGCAGCCCAAGCTGCATCAACCGCGTCCAGGTGGGAAGGGAAATGACCCCGAGCGGCCCCAGCGCAGCTGCCTCGCCTGCCGTGCCCACTGCCCTCTGTCCTCTGCCAGCTGTCCCTCTGTCCTCTGCCAGGCCGTGGGAAGATGGGATGAGCCACCGCGCCGTCCTCTACTGCTGGCACTGTGCCAGCAAATTCCTGCCTTTCCTGATGCCACGTTGTCTCTGTTCCAGTGGGGTGGGGAGGTCTCGCAGTTTGATATCTAGCAGTTATTTACTTTCTTTCCTACCTGTTGGCATCCTGTTTGTTAATAAACTGTGTTTTTTTAAACTTTCCTCTATTTGTATTCCTTTCTTATTGGTGGAAAGGGATTATTGGAATCATAAAGGAGGTAACTCATTCTAGCATGGTCTTT
This sequence comes from Bombycilla garrulus, assembly GCA_013400315.1. Classification (NCBI taxonomy): domain Eukaryota; kingdom Metazoa; phylum Chordata; class Aves; order Passeriformes; family Bombycillidae; genus Bombycilla; species Bombycilla garrulus. Next base: position 1,022,187 of record VXBU01008285.1, read on the forward strand.
AAATTGTCTCAAACTAAGACACTGACAAAAGTATGAAAGAAAATACTACTCCCTCTTTCTTCTTTAAAGAACTCTGAACAGATGAACATAGAGCAGTGCATTTTTTGAACTGTGCAGATGCTATGGACAATACAAAATAGAGAGTCAGAATTAGCTAAGGCTTATCAGGATCCCAGATATCACACTGTGCAGAAGCCAGCGACTAATAACCAGTCACCCGAAGTCATCTGCTCAGTTTGTGAGCGAACAGTGCCTCAAATCCGATTGCAGTTCTCAACAATCCCATCTTATACATGCTTCTAGAGACTGCGTTGGAGAATGATCCTTAGAAATCATGGTGTCCAAATCCATTACCTTGCCAAACCAAAATACATCAAACACCCAAGCTTACTTCCCTGCTGATTTCTATCCCACAACAAAAACCACACCTTCAGCCAGCTGGCAGGATTTTTGCTGCCTCTACAGAACCTTACAGCCATAAGCACTGACTTCAAGGCTGTCATGGCAATTCAGTGCTGAATGAGGGAAACCAAATGACAGATGGAGGCTCACCAAGTAACTGAACTTTCTAAGCTCACGCTACAACTGCTTTCAAAGCAATAACTGTAAAGGCATTAGACCTTTCATTAAATTAAACAGAGATAGAGTAAAAAAATTTAAGTGTAACACAATTTGGGATGTTACTCCAAGAAAAATAGTTAAGGACTTTAACACCACCATTGAAATGAACAAATTCTTTCCAGGTCAAGTCAGAGAAAACGAAGACTAAAAAACAAATCACAGAAGATGACAAAAAAAAAAGAAGTTTGTTAGCTAAGCAGTGGAACAGTAATTCTTAAACAACCCTCTCCCCACCACATTTCATTCCAAAATCCATGGTTATGACTTAGTATACAATTAGCAGTGCTGTGACACCACACAGTGCAACTGCTCCCTAATGCTGGAGTCTTCCTATAACCATTCATCAGCTGTGTCTTCTCTAATTAAAAATGACTCATGAAATAAGCTGCATTATATTATTAAAGTTCAAACAAACCAAAGAAAATTTAACTAAATTAACTCCATACAGCATCATGTTAAGGATTTTGAAATTAAGTGCTGGAGAATGAACACCTGGTTGTAAAGTTCCTTTGAATGGGCAGAAAGGCCTTTCCTCTGTAAAATTCTCCAGGGATCCAAAAAGGCAAAGGGAGCACAGCTGAGAGAGCACCTGTGCAAGGGAACACTTGGTGCTCCTGCCTTGGCAGGGGGGCTGCACTAGATGATCTCCAGGGTCCATTTTCAACTTGAACAATTCTGAGAAAGCACTAAGAAAAATATGATTACTGCTCCTGGCTTACAGCTCAGCATGCTTTTCCTATTGCAACAGGAAAAGCCATTGGATCCTCTCAGGCTTAGGATCTCAGTTTTCCAAAACACAGCATGAGTCCAGCAGTGACTGACAGAGAGAAAGAACACCAGTGACCCCAGCACTGGGTCCCACATCAAACATCAGCTGTGCCTCTGACAAAAATCAATGCTTAAATGGAACAGCCCAGGGCATTAAATCCAACTTCCTTATAATGTTTCATAAACATCTAACATCATTCCATAAACTCCAAGGCTTTAGCAACTCAAACTGGCAGGCTCTTCTCAGTTTGCCTGGTCAGACAGCAGTTTCACAGTAAGCCTGCTTGTTGCCACACAGCTGTGACAAAGGCCATGTTCTCAGCTTGTCCCTTAGACCACACCAGGCCTCTGCCCTGCTCTTAGGTTTGCCCTTTTCCACTGCACCACAAACCATTTTCATCATTTTCTGGGTCTGCTCAGATCCAGTCCCACCCAAGTTATCCTTCCACATGCAACAGGGACACCAGGTCCAGAGTCTGATGTTCCTTTACAACACCTGCAAACTTCCACTCACAGGTCACAGGTCTGTGTTCCCACTGCCTATCACAATCACCAGCCTTCTCTTCTGCCAAGTGCTTCCCATTTCTGTGTCTCTTTTGTCTCTTAGTAGATCACAGGCGCAGCCTTCCTGCAAAACTCCTCCATGCTACCAAAACATTGCACATAACAAATCTTACCAATACCCTGAAGACCTGTGCTTACTGTTGTCAGAGATTCTTGAAGGAAAAGTGGAGTATATATAGTGTATACAGAATAGTTTTTAAAATTTTTAAGAACTATATGGTTAGACCTGAGGGAGAGGGCAGAGGGAAGCAAGAGGGTGTGACAAGATTATTCACCAACCCAGACCTCCAACCACCTAAATTACTCAAAACCAACCTGCATCAGCTCTCTTGTCATAAGGTTTGTTTTTCCCTCACTGAAAACAAGAAGATATTGAGTGGCTTTCAGAATGTGGCAAACTGTGTGTTTTAAACACCTGAATCAGATCAAGTGAGAGGAACAG
>VXBU01008285.1:1028689-1101338 GCA_013400315.1 Bombycilla garrulus
CTTAAACACTTCCAGGGACAGTGACTCCACCACCTCCGTGGGCAGTTCATTCCACTGTCTGATCACCCCTCCTGTGAAGAAACTTCTGAAGTCCAGCATGAACTTTCCCTAGTGTGGCCTAAGACTACAAAGGGGTCAACCCTCACCTGGCTACAACCTCTTTTCAGGAAACCACTTGGTTTTATATGCACATATGCATACACACACACACATATATATATATATGTATGTATATATATCCCTCTATAAATATGTAACTGCCCATTATACATAGAGGGAAATTTTTATATATTGGGTTTAATATATATATATATAGAGAGAGAGCATATATATATATTATATATACATTTACCTACAGATGGAGAAGATAGCTATAGGTTTCTATTTCTCTATGTGTCTGTATGTTTCTACATATATCACAGACTTTTTAGGGTTGGAAGGGACCTCTGAAGATCACCCAGTTCAACCACCCCATCAAGGCAGGGTCACCTAGAGCAGGTGACACAGGAACACATGCAGGTGGGTTTGGAATATCTCCAGAGAAGAAGACTCCATGTCACCCTGAGCAACCTGTTCCAGTGCTCTGCTACCCTCAGAGTAAAGAAGTTCTTCATGTTAAGCTGGAACTTCTTGTGGTTTAGTTTGTGGCCATTGTTTCTTGTCCTGTCACTGGGAACCATTAAAGAGAGTCTGGCACCCTCTTCTTGGCATAGAGATATTTGTCTGTACTGGTGAGATTCCCTCTAAGTCTTCTGCAGACTAAACAAGCTCAGCTCCCACAGTCTCTCCTCATAAGAGAGGTGCTCCAGATCCTTAATCATCTTTGTAACCTCTGCTGGAACATCTCCAGTATCTCCTTGTCTCTTGTCCTGAGGAGCCCAGAATGTGGCCTTATTAAGGCCAAGTAGAGGGGGAGAATCTTCTCCATGGATCTACTGGTGGCACTCTTCCCAAAACACCCCAGGATACCATAGGCCCTCCTGGCAGCAAGGTTACACTATGTGTTTTTATTATTATTTGTTTTTCTTCTTGGCTACGTATGTGTATGTACATATATATGTGTTTAAGAGGTGTTTAAACCATGTGTGCAATCCTCTGCCACTCTGCCCCTGGTGAGGTGCCACCAAGGCTGGGCTGCCACCATGCTGGGGACAGTGGGGCTGGGGACAGAGCCTGGACATAGAGGGACAGGCAGTACATAGAGGGACAGGCTTAGCAAAGCAGAGACACAGGCAGCACTGTCTCAGCAAAGGAAAGAAACACGAAGCAGAAATGGAGTACATAGTGAGCATCATGATCAAATAATAATAATATTTAGGTACATAGCACAATAAATCTGGGTTATTATTTTTTACAGCAGCTCTCCTGCCAGGTATCAGCACTGACTCCATCCTTTGAGTATAACAAGAGAAAGCTGATTATCGACAGCTTGGCAAAAAGTGAGTGAATTAATAGTATTAAATTCAAATTGATATTAAATGCAGCATGCTCCTACAAAGGGTATGAGAGTTAGGGTTGTTCAGCATGGGGAAGAGAAGACTCCAGGGACACCTCACTGCAGCCTGCCAGCAACTAAATGGGCTACAGGAAGGCTGGAGAGGAACTTTTGATAAAGGCGTGGAGTGACAGGACAAGGAGAAATGGCTTCAAACTTAGAGAGGGCAGGGTTAGACTGGATATTAGAAAAAACTTCTTCACTATGAGGGTGGGTAGGCACTGGAACAAGTTGTCCAGAGAAGTTGTGGATGCCCCATCCCTGGAGGTGTTCAAGACCAGGTTGGGTGGAGTTTTGAGCGACCTGGTCTGCTGGAAGGTGCCCCTGCCAATGGCAGGGGGTGACAGGAGATGATCTCTAAGGTTCCTTCCAACCAAACAATTCTGTAACTCTGTGAAATAACAAATATTTTATTTGGCACTGTCACTGACTGGAAACTACACCCAGGATGGAGACACCATTTAAAATGCTGTATGAACATAGTTTTATTCAAGCCACTAAGCTGTTGACAAGCCAAAAAAACCCAGTTGCCAAGACACAGAAGATATCAGACCCAAACACCTCAATTTTAGTATGACTCCTATTGACAACTTATTGTCTCCAAAAAGGGGAAGGAATAAGAAAAGAGATGTGACAGTAAAATCATCACCTGACAAGCAATTAGCACCAAGCAATTAGCACCAAGCAATTAGCAAGCAAGATCTCACAGATGAACAGCCTGACCTGGGAAAAGGAGAAGAGCAAAAAAGGGAAAGTGAGAGACAGAAAGACCCCATGTTTACACTCCAGAGGTGTGCAGGAAGAACCAGGGTCACAGAAGCACAGCCAGGATAGAAGAAATTTAGAGGGTGATTGACTGGTGGAGGTGGTCAAAGGGGAGGGGGTGAAAGGCTGTCAAACACTGAATGACAGCTGAAAACCAGGACAAAAACAGATGCCATGGAGCTGGAGAAAGGAGAGGATGAAGAAAGAAGGCATAAAAGTGATGTCCCCAGCAGTGCACAGATCAACTGAGAGATGAGATGACATTTGAAAAGAAAGGTCAGGTTCAAGGGGTGGCTTTATAGCAAACCAGAAACTATTACATGTTCAATTTTCTCAAGAAAGAGGAGGAATGAGAACCAGAAGGGGCCAGGGCAAGGGGTTAGAAAGTCTAACTGGTGCAGCAGCTTAGAAGGAGGAAGAAATATAAGGCCATATAGGAAAGACAGAGGAAGAAACAATAAATGAGAGAGGGAGAGAGCAGAGCACATCTGTTGGAGGTCCAGGAGGCTTTCAACAGCCAGACAGGACCTCTGACCTGCAAGCCAGAGATTAAAAACTCATCTGAAGTTTTGGAGATGGAAAAGAAAGTAGTGAATTTCTAATGTGGATTTTTCCTGAGGTTTTCAGTGATATGAAAGGACAAACACAGGGTAAAGATGCAAGGAGGGAGACAGCTTGTGTTGCTGAGATAAACTCCAAGGGTAAGAGAGGAAAGTCAGAAGTTTTGGCATCAGTGTGAGTACTGTGTACCAGAGATCACAGGAGCGCTAAAAAGAAGGAAAGGGATCAGCTCTGCCATGTCGGAGAGGTGTTATAGTGGGAGAGAAAGAACAGGGGCGTTGGGAAATCACAAAAGTAGCAATATTTGCTTAAAAATCAAGGATTTTTTTTAAAAAAATCGAGGGTCACCCTAGTGAGCACAGGAGCTGACACACTGCAGCAGCCAAACACTCAGGCAGGGGAAGCCCTAACAATGCATTGGGGAAACTGATTAAAGACTGTTAAATACTTTATAGAGGACTCTGGGAGGTGTGCAATAAGCTGACAAGGAATAGCAAAAAAACCATTAGAAAAAATATAAAAATAAGTTAAAAATTACATAAGAAAAAAATTAGACATGCATAATAGATAAAAGAATAAAAGCAATGGTAAAAGCTACACAGGGCACCTAGGAAAGCCAACCAAAATGCCTAAGCTCTAGAGCATCTAGTAACTCCTCTCAAACAGTTGTACTTTCCCTGTTTCTGCTTAGCAATGCTTTTGAAAAAATACACCTTGTTCAGTAAATACATTAAATACAGCCATCGAGTGCATATGAGCTTCTCCACACTGAAGAGAAAACACTTTTCCTCTTCCACAGAGAATGCCCACTGGAGCTGGACCAGCTAAGGCACCCACAGCACTCCTGACATGAAGCAGTAAAATATCCCCAGGCTTTCCCATCCTCCTAAAATCCTCCATGGTTTGCTAATTCAGGAAGTTCTTTCCTTCACCAGGCCAGGACATGAATGCTGTGTGCAGTCTGTGGAGAGTAAAGCCTGACCTGGTTTGGTCCAGCAGTGCTGATGAAGCCTTGTCCATGCGATGTAACCAGCACTGAGAGTTCCTCTCCCTCCTGTCCCTTGGCTTAACAAAGAGTTTGCTTGAACTCTGCTTGAAGCTCTCACCAGTTCAGTCGGCCCCTTGAAATTATTACACAGCCTGTGTAACATCTCCTGCAATTTCAGTCAGGGACAAGTGGGTTTTATTGAGAGGAGGACTCAAAAGGAAGGCTGCTTTCCTAGGGCTGCATCCTGCAGTTAAACTGCTCAGTGGATGTTCTAAGGATTGAAGCCGTAGGAAAGTCACTCCATTCTCATCCTGGCTTCTACAAAACTTGTCAGAAAGGATCATTTTTGAGACTTCTAGACATAGATCTGTCTCGGTTTAGAGACAAGTTTAGGAGAAAATGCTCTGGAATGAGTGTTTTCTCTAAAGAAAAAATGGTTTCAGCAATCCCTTTCCACAGATAAGAAATGTGTATTAGTGGATGAAAGTGAAAAAAAACCAATCATTTATTGTCAAAGTGCCCAGCATGGGAAAAAAAAGAATAAATGCTAGATAGTGAATTGGCATAACTTTACTCCACACATACACACACACCCACACCAGAGCAGAAGAAAACCTGAATTGCCAGGGAAGAGAAAAACAACAGCTGGCCACATGTCAGGAAGAACAAAACGGCACCAGCTCTTGTCTCAGGGAAGGAAAAAAAGCTCATGCAGCAGCTCAGGGAAAAAACAGATGGGAATCTGGTGAATCTCTGTTGTTGGTCTCCTCTTCACAGCAGATGAAGCTGCTGGATTTAGGGTCATTTCTTTGGCTGGGTCAGCTTTTCTGAGCTCAGGCCGGGTGAAGAGACTTCTTGAGTCTCCACCACTCCACGGCCAATGCTTCTTCTATTGACTCTCTGATCTTGAAACAGAACCAAACCAAACAGTTCGAGGAAAAAAATCAAAGGCCAGGGAAAAACAAAACAAAACAAAACAAAACAAAACACCTTCTTGCCTAAGCTTACAAAAGACCAAGCTAGCTAAGCAACAATCCCCACTGCACCCAGCACGCCCAGGAGCGAGGCTTTTGAAAAAATCACCACCAGAGCCCCAAGGCTCAACCTCCACACTCAGACCCATCTTAAAACACCAGCAACCATTTCTGGGCATGGAGCAGATGATTAGTGAATAGAGTATCATCTAAAATCACCCTAAGACAAGATCAAAGTAGACAACTCCCCCAAAAAAACCACAATACAAAGATATGTAAATATACATAGCCACACCAAGCACCTCAACCTCCTTTCCTTAAAAACCTGAAAAATACAGCTGTCACTTTCTAAATATTAAATATTTTACATTCTGAAACACCTGTCAGAATTACAGATCCAAATCCTAACTAAACTCAAGGCACATGCATTCCCAAATAATCCTCTGCTCCTTTGGTATGTCTTTAATAAACGTATGGTTAAGATAAAATAAATGAAGCATTTCCACAGGCTTTCCTTGCATTGTCACAAAAAAACACTCTGCTACCCTTCACTAGGAGTTGACAATTTTTACTGCAAGTTTCACCTGCAGTAGAAATTATCTTCAAACTCAAAGGTGGGATCTCTGGAGCTGCTGCAAATCTCCAGCCTGCTCACAAGAAAACAAGAAGTACTGCACTGGACAGATTTTTGACCACCACCACTTCCTGCCTTTCCTTCTTGCTCTTATTTGGGCCCTTGCAATGGACTTGCACATTCAGAAACACCTTCAAGCACTTTTCATCCTTTCCTGGGATTGCAAAACAGGTCCCAAGCACACCAGATGGATGACAGGCTGGACCTCACTAATAATGAGTGATACCAAGTCTTTCCTTCAGGCCCTTCTGATGCACACTCCCCTTGACAATGACCACCTGCCTTTCCTTGCATTCATATGCAAATAGTCTGGAAGAGCAGGAATTAATGGCTTGCCCAATGGTTACCTCTTACCTGCTATAATACACTCTTGTCCTATCGCAGTTTGAAATATGTTTCTAAGAAGGAGACATCATCCAGGACCTCTGCCTGAGCTTGCTGAGATACCCTTGCAGCTGGCAGGCCAAGGAGGGGACAGAAGGACGGGCATCTCTCCACCCGTGGGACTCACCATGGGGCTGGAGCTTGTCATCAGCCCCAGATCAGTCTGCAGATTAGCAAATTAGCATTTGGTAATTTGATGCAGGAAGGTCAATGCTCACTGCTAGAATGATGAAGAGAGTCCCCCATGGAAGGTATTATCTTGTCATGGATCATTTCATCAAGAAAGTTATTCATCTCTCCAGTCCTGTGAGTTCTTTGGAGAAAACACTTGCTCAGCATCGTCCTCCAACCCTGCTGCTGCAGGGCTTTTTACACCTGAGGTGCCATGAAGACTCAGGTGTCATTTCTGCTGTCTCTGCTGAAACAGATTGTAAACTCTTTTATCTCAGCCAGAGGAATCCTTCTTCTTTTTGGGCTGTTCTGATTGTCCAATCTGTCAATATTATGAGGAATAAACAGTATTGCTGATTCCCAGCAGCATACATACACAGTCTTTCTAGTCCATGCACACAGTCTGCTTTCCTGAGGTAATTCTCAAGCCAAATTTCAGTCTGTATTCATACCCACTCTGCACAAATCACTTTTGTACATTTTTGAACTCACACTTGTATTCCAGTGGAGGAGCTTGCCATGAATAACTTCTCAAGGGGATGAGTGGCCCTCTGCTAGGCCTAGTGAAGCCAGGGTTTCACTACGGCTTCGCAACTGAAGGCGCAAAGGGAGCCATTTGATGGATAAAAAATAAAGGATATCCCAGCTTTACAAATTTAACAAAGTACTATGCAAATTTACATTAAACAAGCAGAATTATCTCATTTCCAGCAGCTCTAAACATGCAATTTCAAGTAAACAAGCATCGAGCCATCAGCTTGAAATTCTCATTGGTAGCTGTGTATTTTTATTGAGCTGCCACCAGCACTGGGGTTTGGTATTTTCCACTTGGATGTTTCCTGCCCTTGTCTTTTTCTTTTTAAGGAAATGCCATGGACATAGAGCCAATCCACCTGTCAGGGTGTTGCTGGAGGATGTGAGTGGGAGTGAGGAATTTGGGGCAGCTCAAGAGGGTCACTTGGAGCTGGCACTGCCAGCACCATCCCTGGGAGTAGCTCAGGGAGAGCAGCAGCAGCAATTGCAGAAGACAAGGCAGGACCTTAGTGCCTTTGGCAGCAGCACCAGCAACCACTGCTGTGCCAGGCTGTGTGCCAGTGCTCTGCTTGCCACAACTAAGGAAATCAGCTTGAACTAAATGGTAGCAGGTCTGTTTCCCTGTCCTCTTTGTCATCTGCATCCAGCCCTGTTCTTGACATTCACAATTATAATGGTGATAATATAATCCAGGATGTGACTGTTCCACCTGTGCTTGGCAGAGACCATTCACAGCCCATCCAGCAGCTGGATGTTGTGATCAGTGAACGCTGCCTGGCTTCCCAGGTCCATCCCTTCCTGGAGAGCCCAGCACAAACATTTGGATCCTGCACCATGAGAGGCTGGTGTAGGAGACACTGGCTTGTTTCCAGTGCAGGTAGCACTTGTGCAGGGATTCTCCAAATTCCTGGCCAGAGGTACAGGGAGATGCCTAGCTGTGCTGAAAGGTATCCTCACTGGCATCCCCTTACACAGACTGTCCTTTGAGCTGTGAGGGAGGGTGCAAAGGTTTTACAGCCGTTCTGGTTTAATGCTGGGGTGAGGAAGCAGACACAGCTCCTTGCCATGCTGTGGAAGGACGCAGAAGCTGCTGAGGTGCAGATGTAGTAGAGAAACACCAAGTCCACACTAAACGTTTTCTTTGGTCTGCTGGGCCACAGGAAAGAAGAGCTTGCCCTACACAGAAACTTTTCTTATTACAAAGAGCACTCTTTGAGTTTCACAGAGTATGCTCTAGCATTTTAGATGTGTTGCTGGCTTTTTAGAAGTGAGGTTGTTTTTGTCCCCTCTCCTGCTTCACTTTCACTTAAGGAGCCTAATAAGGGAAAGTATGCTACAGAGAAGTGGAAATGAAGAATAAGTGGTTGTATTCAGCATTCAATTTCTGCACAGTTGGAAAGAGAAAAGAGATTGTTTATTGTTCAACTCATTAATTTTCCCATTCAAGAACATCCAATCTTCCAGGAACATAGCAGTATATTGTTTCATTATTAAATATAACAGGAAGATGTTCTGATAATTTTTTCTTATTAAGTTCTTATTATTTACAATTCATGGACAGTCGCAATCTCTGAGCTCTTTCTTTTGCTCTTTTCTGGTGCATCATTCAATGAGCACCAAGGCAATCTGTTATGTCTAAAAGAAAACATGACAAGGCCTGATAAGCAAGCCAGCTGCAGAAAAATCTAATAATGTTTAATGAATTACTGCAGTGCCATGTTTAGAGATGTTCCTTGGCAGCACCCTGGGATTTACACAACACATTAACATAATAGTACCTGGGACCAAGAATAGCTGTAGTTTTTGAGGGTATTTCAGGGACAAACTCTTGGGTATGCCAGTGCAGTTTTATCCATGAGGCCAAGGAAATGCCTTGTGTACATACAGCACTGCCATTTACTCCTGGCTTTTTAAAACACAGGCAATGCGTTCTCCCCTACTCCTCATTTAAGCACCCTTTTAATCACTTTTATTGGTGTTAAAGACAGAGGAATTTTGAGGCTGCAAAGTCTCTTCCAGAGAAATCTCTTACAGATTTTCCAGCAAGACATAAGCCTGTGCACCTACACATTGACATCTTGTGTCCCTCAACAAGTCCCAGTGCCGGAGGACCACAGAACTCAGCACTGAGAACCACTTCTTCATTCTCCATCTGGAGAAGCAAAGCAGATAATGTTCATGGCGACATTCCCAGCAAGAGATAAATGCTGTGAAGGGCACCTGTCAGGCATGTTAAACCCAGGAACTCAGCTGTGTTTGCTGTCAGAGTATCTAGATTTCAGGCAGGAAAATGTTCTTCAGTCTTCATCAACCTTGGAAGTCATCAAGCTGCAGAGTAAGGCCATGAGTGGCATGAACAGAAGCTTTCCTGGAGGCCAGAGAAGGTTTGGTTGATGGCATACAAGAAAAGAATAATAATCAACCTTTCTTTTGTATTTCCTACATCTTTTCCTTCTCATAGCAGAAATTTCCTTTCCCTTTGCCAGGGAGGTTTAAGGTAGTAATTAGTGAGTTATTTACACTGTGGGTTTGGGGTACCAAATAATGAATGTTGGAAGTTCATGGGCATAGAAAGTATCTCTGCATGTATTTTACACCCAGTTTGTTCCCTGGCATTTTTTCCATCTTTTTATTTTTGTTCCCTTCTTTCAATTGAAATGAAGGCAAGTGACATAGCCAAGCTTAGAAGAAAATAAGAAGAAACTTGGGAAAATACAAATTCATGCAAAGCCAAAGGTAAAACACTGAAAATCATTGAGAAATGTACTGACTTCAGTGCAATTTGATCAATATCTACAGGGAAAAGCAGACAAATAACATTCTTGGAATAAAGTTCCCTGAGAAAACACTTGGAGGATTTGGATAAGGCAAATTTGGAGAGAAATAAAGAGGTTATTCTGAGTTAGTATAGAGCACATTTATGTCCTAATACACTACTACATGAAATCTAGTTGTATTTAATGCTAACATTAGGATCAGCAGAAAAACAGACTGGGTCAACTGTCTTGATAAGATAAGGCTTTATCTTTGTAAGATAAGGCTTTATCTGCAATCCCTAGGAAAAAGGATGGTGGAAGACTGACCTGCTAAATATGGTAATAGCCATAAGAAAACTATGTTAGGAGATATTTGAAAGGCAGCCCACACATCTTCAAAAGATCTACAGATTCCTCTTGACCTAAATGGAAGATTTAGGAAGTCTGAAAAGCCATTTTCCTGACACTTGCTCATGAAAATAAGCATAACTACCTTTCTATTCAGGCTAGAAAGCCAAGTCTACCACCTGGAATGCCAGCCCACCCCCCCCCAAAAAAAACAAACAAAAAACCCAGATTTGCAGACTGAGGTATATTTTACATAGGGTTTGGGGGAAAATTTAGTAAGAAACTAACCAACATCAGAAAGATTTTTTTCTTTAAAGTTTACTGGTGTTATGTAGTCCTGGTGCCTTTCAGAAGTGACCCTTACTAATAAAACAATATTCATTTATTAGTTAGTAATTTTTAAACCTGCAACATGAGACATGGTTTAGTGGTAGACTTGGAAGTGCTGGGTTAGCAGTTGGACTCAATGATCCTAAAGAGCTTCTCCAACTTCAACTATTCTAAGAATCTTGGATTTCTTTTTAATAACCTCTGCAAAAGGCATTAGACAATGATCCCTCAAATTTACATTCAAATCAGCCAAGTGAAGCATTTTAATAAAACTACATCTTGTCAATCTCACCTCATTGCATTTTCTCAATGACATAAAATAAGATTAGGATCACACAAACCAGGAAAAGGAAAACAGGTTTTATATGTCAGTAACTCCATACAGAAGATGTATTTAATGTGAATAAAAAGAATGCATGTCCCAAACTAATACACATTGTATTCTTCCCTTAGGGGCCACTGCTCCTCCTTCAAAATAAAATCAAGGCATGGAGATTAAATCATACCACACTGGAAAAGAAAGAAGAGTGAAGAAGAACCTGAAGCAGCTTTTAATTTCAAGTGTCCACTTCCCTGCTTAGCGATGTTTCACTAACAGATCAGGCAGTGCTGGTCAGAGGCAGCATAGTGCAATCCTGCACATCCTCCTGCCTGAAGCAAGAGGAACAATCATCTGGTTTCAAAGCAGAGCTGAAATAATTTTGTTGGGGAGGCACCAACTGCCTTTCAACTGCTGAATTACTGATCTAGAAAAAAAAAAAAGCAAAAAATTTGTAAAATCACACCTGCTATGAGATGATTACATTAAAAAGTCATTGCTCTTCATTAGAGTTCAAAATATTCCAAAGATACAAATGTAGTTTTGCTCAATATTTCAAGTGATATAGTTTCCTATATTTGCTCTTAAGTATAACAACTATGACAATTATTTAAATATCACTTTCTTATTGGCAAAAGCTGTGTGTATAAACACATAAAACACTAATACAATGCTGCACTGATAGTTGACTGCATAAAAAACCCAATAGCATTTATGTGGGCTGTGAGAAGCATCATTGCTGCTATAATGATGATGGCATATTTACAAAATTTACATGGGATTTTGTTGTACATATACTTTCAGATTATGAGTATTCCCAGAAAGAATTTACGTTTCCCCTCCTTGCCTTGGAATAAATATAGTTATCTTATTGTTGCCAATAACAACTAATATTGCTAATAAAATGTCTGGAGTATCCACTCAGTCAAGCCAGAAAGTCCACAGTGGCCAATACACTGCAGCATAGCTCTTTTTGTGCCAGGAATCTACAGCCTGGATAGAGAAGATAGGTAACAGAACATAGGACGAAAGGAGGGAAAGGAGATGCACAGAGTCACACAACATGTAAATGAGAATAGAAGTTTTATGAACCTTACAGCCCAACACCTGGATCACACAGACTCTGGAGAAAAAGCACAGCCAGAACTCAGTGTATGTCATTTTGGAAAACCAGAGAACAGCTCCCAGCATCCCTCATCTGATCCTTCTACTGCTTCAAAAACAAAAACAAAAACAAAAACAAAAACAAAAACNAAAAAAAACAAAAAAAAACCAAAAACCCCAAAAAACTAACAATGTAATGTCATGCTTGCATTTTATCTCATGTACCTGCCCAATACAGCATGTCACAGAGAAACAAGCTCTGACTCCAAACAAAACCCAACCTGCTCATGTATGAAATGAAGTCTAGTAAATCAATAAATCCCTGAAATTTAAGTTGGTGCAATTTTAAGGTACAATTCCTATTCAAAGACTGAAATGAAATACCTCATAACAGTATTTAGTCAGAAGACATGTTGCTAATCCCACATGGAAAAGCAGCATTAATCAGTATGTTTCTACATGCTGAAAACAAAGAAGCAGCAGCTCTGGGCAGCAAATATCTTGCAGGCTAAATGCAGATCACAGTTTTCAGCAGTATGTTTAGAATGTATCCCTAAACTGCCTGTCAGCCAAGAGAGTCCCACAAGACATTCCTCTGACTAAGGGCAGTTTGCTTGGTAACTCCATCACAGAATTTCCAGGTGCCCACCCACCACCAAGCCATGTAAAGTCAGCATTTTTCCACCAAGGAAAGGGCTCTTCACGAAGGCAGTGCAGGTGGCACGTGCCTTGGAGAGAAACAGCCGTATCCATGACGTGTGGAATATTCCTTCCACACCAGGGGTTCCCTTACCAGGAATTCCCTGTGAAAAATTCTGTGCTGGAACCAGGAATGAGGCAGACAGGCTTTGCTGTTTGGTTTTCAAAGATGTTTATTATTTCCTTATCACAGTTCAGAGCCTTACATGACATCAGGCTCAGCACACACAGAAAATGTGCACAGCAAGACACGAAATGGATGATTTCAAGGATTCTTATACAGATATACTACCCAATTAACTATTGCTATGTACCTAAAACGTATTTTATTTTTATTTTACTACCAGTAATCATTGTCAGCCATGTAACACCTGAATTGCGGCTCTGTTTAACCAATCACTCTGTGCTACCAACACTGCAGAAAATGGAGCAGATGAAGAAGAAGGAGGAAACTGAGTTAACACCCAAAAGTCCTCCATATTTGTCCCATCCACTACCAATTCTAAAAAAACCCAAAACCTACTTTTTCACCCTGTGATAAACTACAATATTGTCTACTTCACACACTCACAAAACTCAATTCATCCCAAAGTCCTGGAAGCTTTTTCCATGGCCAAAGGCTAAAAGCTGAGCTCTCCTGAGGAATAAAACATCTCAGGACAGGCACAGAAGATATTCCTGTGTCCTGGATTTCAACAATGACGTATCTCTTTTGTTCTGTTTTGTCCTCTTGCAGAAGAGCCCCTCCAAGGAACAACATCTGCCTCTTTAATCTCCCCATTTTCATGTCCCATCATTTGGGAAGGTGTATTGGGTCTGACCAGGGTGAAGTTCACAGCCCTCCCAGTGCTGTGCTTTGCACAGCTGATAACACACCAGAGTTTTGGCTGCTGCTGAGCAGCACTGTCCCTCTGACATTCCCCCATCAAAGGGGATGAGAGTGGGCCAGTTCCTGGCAGGGGATACAACCAGCTGACCCAAATTAGCCAGAGGGATATTCCATACCATCTGATGTCAGCTCAGATATATAAGCTAAGGGACAGAGGAAGAAGGGGGAGCATTTGTGAATTTTCGGTGTTTGCCTCCTGGAGGAACCATTATGAATGATGAAGCTCTGCTTCCCAGGAAGGGTCTAAACATCACTGCTGATGGGAAGTAGAGACTATTTTTTCTCTTTAGCCCATGCACATGCAGATCTCTGCTTATTTCTTTCTTTTACTGTAATAAAACTCCATTATCTCACCCTGCTGGTTATTCTCCATCTTATTCTCTCCCCTGTCCCAGTGGAAAAAGGAGTAATAGAGCAAAAACTCCAGCAAGCGACAATGTTTACCAGGGCTCTTCCTTCAGAAGTTGGGTAGTACCTCCCACAAGATTGTTTTTGCTTCTCTCAAGAGAGATTTACCAGAAGTTAGTACACTTCTTTTTTTTTTTCCCCTTTGGAGATGATTGCTATCATCACTGGAAGAGCTCCTCAAGTTTGCTAAGAGGAAATGCCATCTGACACTGTCTAATTTCCAAAACAGCCTCTTGTGCATGCAAGCCCAGAGCAGCACTCGTGAGCTCTGCAGCACTTTCTGTCATGCAAAGTTATGAGCATTATTACAAATTTAAATATTTCTCAAGGAGTGCTATTTGAATAACTAAGAACAAGATCTAGGCTTGCTGCTTTCAGGATGATTGCAATTGAAGACACACAAATGGCAGCCCAGGTATCAGAGAAACAGAGCATTTCGCAGGGTGGCAGGCACTGGCAATGGCAAGGAGACATGCAGCTGCTGCCAATCTACATGTTCTGATCCCTACTGTTGTTTCAACTGAGCTGTACTTTCCACTAAGCATTTAGAAAGTGCATATTGGGTCGTTTTAGAAGAGCCATATACACAAAGATTGCTTTTCTTGAAGATTAAAGACCAGAATGGGTAAAGGCAGGTCTGTACTTTCATTATGCTCAGCCCCCTGACTTGCAAGAAGTCTCCTGTATGTAAGTCCAGCAGAACTCCAGCATAATGGGATATTTCATGGGGCTTTTCCATGAAATTGCAATTTCAGCTAAGTTACAAGTCAAAGTGAAAAATAGCTGTTGCTTTAAAAAAAAAAAATCTTGATTTCTCTGAGGTCTTTGCTATATTTCACTATATTCCTAATATATATATTTGAACAAATTATTCTGAAGGAGTGCTAAAAATCAAGGAGGCAGAATCATAAGACTTTTCAAGGTTTCATTACCCTTACTAGAGACTTGAAAGTCAGCAGGATAAAATAAAGTACCCTGTATGGGACAAACCATCAAAAGTTCTATAACATTTATGAATGCATAAATATCAAACTTATGTCTTCCCACTGAACAAACACCAGAAGATTCTGCAAAAAAAAAAAAAATTTAAAAAAAAAGCTCTTAAATTCACATAAAACTCACATAAAATCCTGACCACTGTATCCCCACCCTTGGGACTTACCGAAGGTGTGTCTTAATTCTGCTCACAGGTAAGATTATCTAGAAAAGCCTCATCTTAATTTCTTTGCCTCTTGCAGTGAAAATATGAGCATCCCTTGGCTTAATAATTAATAACAACACTTAATGGATCCCTGATCACCTCAGCTGTACTCTTCTTACCTAGAAAACAAACAACACAAATATTTTATGCATGAGCACAATATACCATAAAGCCATATTCTACAGGAGGGCTTTCAGAGCTCTAAGATGATGCTGTTGTTGGCTCGAGCTCTTCTAGTATTTTATATTTCTAAAAACCATTAGCCAAACAATACTCAGAAAAAAATGACAGGCTGTGTTGGCATTTGTGTTTGCAGATTATAGAGATCTCATGTCTGCAAAGCACGGGATTAATGCCACTGCCCTGTATCCCTATCATCAAACTGGCATCCTTGTACTTCCATTATTGTTTCCTGGCAACAAAGCATGGAGGTTCTTTTAGGAATGCTAACAATCTGTATTCATCCTGCAGACAGATCTTTGTGAAGAGCCCTGCCAAAATGAATGAGGGAATCAGTGCTCCTACAACATCAGATTTAATCACAAAATCTTTTTTTCCCTGCATGAGGAAAGTATAATTCATGCGATTATTTTATCTAAAAATCACTTCTATTTTTTTTTCTAGGTGGGTTTTTTTGGAGTTGTGCCATACTATTTCACCCCAGAATGTACCAATCCCATTTCATATTATTCATTTGTTTGTTCATATTGCATAGAACAAGCCTGATTTATCAGTTTTGTTTTGTCAGTTGGGCAGATGGCTGGGGTAGTTTTTTCCAGTCTGCAGAATCAATCTGACAAATCTAATACTAGGCATATATTTCTTAATTTATTTTTTTAAGAATATAATTAGTGTTTCCATTTTTTAAACTGAGAGATTGTTTCATTAACACCAAGACTAAAGACCCACATCCTGAGGATGTTACATTTTCTCCTGTTGGAGGGATATGGCTTTTGAAGTTTCTTACCACCAAACTGAGGCAGATGTTTTAGTTGAACAGCTAGGAAGTTACTAATGGCAGAAAAGCAGGAAAGAGATGCTTTTCATCATCCCCAGCAGAGGATGGGCAGTCACTGCCTCTCACCAGAGTCTTTCTCACCACATGCCCAAAGCCTCTTTCCCCCCCATCCTTCGGTGTGAGGGTCTGTGCAAAGCTTCGCATTGGGGCTGCAGTCTCCACCCTGAAAGATTTAGGCTTGTGCTTTGTGAAAGTCCTCAGCCCTAAATTGTTACTTTATCTTATCTTCATCATAGGGCCTCAGTCAGGGTGTGGTGGTCTCCTCTGCAGCTTTTGTAATACAGTTTTCAAAGTCCTCCATGAAAAGGATTAAACCATGAACTATAATATTTCAGTCTCTGACAGCTGGGGACTTTGCTGACCCTCAGACACTTCTCATTTGCACTTGTAATCTGAAATGGTACCCACTAACAAGAATGTTTTTCAGGCTAGAGAAAATCTGGACTGGTTAAAAAAACCCCACCCAGATAACCAAAAATATTTCTGCTGAATTAGTATTAAGACATGGTCTGGAAAGAGAAAGGAAAAGACTCTTGCTCCCTGTTCTTGATTACAGAGAACTTCCACCAGTACTCTAACCCTAGGAGACATCTCACTTTCATTTTCATCGTTGGTTATATTGGATTATGCAGGGAATCTGGATCCTCTGAGGAACTTCTCCTTTAACTCTCACTCCTCCTGAATTGAAAAACTTAATTGAGTGGTGGAAAACTTTATAACTTAAAAGCGTAAGAACTGCAAAAAGAAGTTATAAAGTGGTATGCATTTATTCAGCGCTGGACGCAAGGGGGATATTTCCTCCAAAAACATGCGTGCCTTTAGTAAATTGCATTCCCTATTTATTCTCTACAGACTAGGATTACATAATACACCTAATACATATTCATTTCCTAACCCCGCCTATCTTCGCCTCATATTAAAATTAGCTCCACGCCTCTTTGCGGTTGCGCATTGATTTCTGGGGGTCTTCTGGTGGTCTTTGGTGGTCTTTAGGTGATGAAGTAAGGGGTCTTCCTCAGGGATTAACTTTTCACCTTCTTCTTTTGAGCATGCTCTATAGGCTTTTGGCTCAGTTCCAGACACGATACTGGTTTTTCGCTGGTTCAGGGGTCTGGAGAATTCTCTTATCCTAACAGAATCTGTAAGGCCTTTTGTTTCTCTATCCTGTTTTTGGCATTCGGCTTCCTTCTTAAGTTATAGCATCCTGTTATTTGCAAGGACTGTGAGTTGTTCAGGCATTCCCGGTGGTCGGGTTAGCCCCCTTCTTCCCTTTTGCTCTTAAATTCTAATCTTAATTTCTAATTTTTTTAATTCCCTTATCTCACTCCAGCTTCCCTCCCCAGCCCTGATAAGGCTTTAGTTAATGTTGAAGTGTTTAACAAATGAATAGACCTTCATGCGCTGTGTCTGTCTTCCCCAAGAACTTGCTCATACTGAAATGTTGTCAGCTTCACAGCATGTGGAGGCAGAGGAGATATATTGCATGGTCTTATCATCAAGAAAAAAACCCCCAAACCCTGTATTTACACAGAGTCTATAACCAGGTTTGTATTGACACTCTTAATAATTTAATGTTGTAAGGCAAAATTTGTTAGACTTTAAAAAGATCTTGAGCATACCCTGCAACAGTAAATTTTCTGTGGGTTTCCCTCTGGCAGCTGGCTCTGGTTTGAAGTCCAGGCAAAGGCATTTTTTTGATCATTAACATTGCCCTATGACTGAGATTTTTTTCCTGCAGTGGTTGTTTTCTTAGATAAAACTGCCAAGGTACTGAGAAAATGAGTTATGTGTTTCAATCATACTTAGCAGATCTAAAGGGTTAGCTTCCCCTTGCTGTAATATATGGCTCTGGCTGTGTTAGCCCAAAATGAATTTAAGATGGATTTCCTGAAGGAATGTTTCATTGCATATAGTCTGGCTGCTGAAGAGAATTTCTTAGGGTGACAGCATCCCCAGCCAATGTTCCCAAAGGCTGCAATTGCTGAGCAAGGTCAGCATGAGAACATCCCCTTTGTATAAGCAGATGTTCTACAAAAAAAAATTAACCATTTTGAAGGGCTCAGTGAAGTAGAGAAATACAATCCCTGAGATAGAAGCTGTGACAGAATCCATGACTACAGCCATTTATACACGTGTGGTCTCAGTATGCAGGGCAAGCATTGACACGACCACAGCCACAATGAACTCTGGAAAGTCACACAGAGATGTAAGGGTCAAGCACTGAGGAATGTTATTCCTCCTCTCCCAATTGACAGACCCACTTGGGCTAAAAGATAGGTTACTCCCTTCCCAGGATATGGATTTGTCCCTTTGATTATCACCTGAGGTTTAGAGGCAGGAACCTCCCTTGGAATGGGCAATGTGACCCCTTTCCCTATGAATTATTATAACTTCGAAACGAAGGGTCATTCAGGCAGATATGGGAAAAGGAATAACAATTCTTTACTACTATGTGTATTTATAATAAAGCAAACAATCATCAACAACAACGCTAACAGCAACAAACAAGAACAGAAAACTAAATAAAGTCTCTTCCCGCTCTTTAAACCCTTTCCCCTGGGTGCAGTTCCGCTCACAGCCAGCAGGGGCGCTGTGGGTGCGATGATTCCACCGCGCCTGCAGGGGGCGCTGTGCGGCGAGCTCACCGCGTCTCCCTCACGCGGCCATGGCGGGCGGGCTCAATGGCAATAGGCGTCGGGAGCCTCGGAGCGGCGGCTGGGACGGCAGAGCCGGCTCACCTGGGGTAGCAAGCAAGAGGCAGCAGAAACTCGGCAACTGCGGCAGGAGCCGCGGAGTGTCCTGTCAGGCAGGGGGTCTGTGGCTACCGTGTAGTGAAAAACCGCGGAGCAGTGGCAGAGAAGCCGCGGGGCTGGGCAGCGATAGCCCGGCTCCCGAACGGGGGAGGGAGAGGCTCCCTGGGAGGGGAAAGGGGCTCCTGGATCCCGGGGTTTTTCCTGAGGTACTGGAGTGGATGGTGACGGTTCCTTTGTTTAGTGAAGTCGGTTTAATAAGATCCCAGTGCGTCGGCCGCTCTTACGAGCAGAGCTCCACTCCCGGTAGGAGGAGGCAGCAGAAAACAGAACCTGGCAGCGGTGGCGAGTTCTCCCCACAACGAGTGCATCCTCTTTCCCCTCCAAATGCCGAGAGAGCAAGAGAGAACGAAGAGCTGTGCCCAGCCCCTTCACCCAGCCCAAATCTCAGGGTATCTCTGCCCCTCCAAGAAAAAAAAAACCCAGGAAAAGAGAGAGCAGCCAGCACTCTTCCCCCGAGCTGTGGCAACTTCTTTTGTCTTTCTTAAGTACCTCGTTATTGTCTTTTAGCGCCATAATGAGAGAAAATTTCCTGAAAGAAATAAACAAAAGGAAAATTCTAAACCCCAACAACAAAACACTCCTAGTCACCTTCTAGGAGAAAAGTTTTCTCTAGAAAAATTATAACCAGCTGCGTGTGAAATCATTGCCTTTCAGTCTGAAACCAGGAAAATGTTATTTGATATTGGACATTGAATGTCTAATATTGTAACCAGAACTGTGGTGCAAATGAAATATGCACCTGCATATTTCATTCGAAGCCAGCAGCTTCATATGCTCATCTATCCAAGCATCTGTTCTCACTTTCCTCTTTGGAGGTGAGGAATTTATATATTCAAAGGTAAGGTCTCATCTCACTGAGCTGAGATTTATTTTACATTTCTGAAGGCACTATGGCATAAATCACAGTCAACATGAAGCATTTTAGAAAGCCAGTGTGTGTGCAGCTGTTCCACATGATACTCTGGTGGGGAGAAGTTGAAGTCATGTTTGATGTTAATCTTGACCTACACTATTTTTTTGATGTAGGGTTTTTTTCAAGAGGTTGGCACAAGAGAACCCTAACACTAAAAAGGGCTCTGCCCCACTGGGGTTAAATGAGAAATAAGCCGGGAAAGGCTCTCTAACTCCTAGCACAGCTCCAAACATAAGGCAGCACAAACACCTGCAGCCTTTTCCAAAGCCTGACAAACATTAGGACCACTAAAAGAATTTTTAGCCAGTGCAAGTCTCCCACATGTGATAAATTTACAGCCATCTAAAGTACCAGAGTTGGTATGATTTACCATCAGCTCCCCAATGTCTACTGTGACTGAGAACTAAACTATTTAAATCAATAAATGTTTGAAAGAATGAGACAGTTGAAATAGCTCATGAGCTTTATTAGTGTCTGTACAGGGAACTGGCAGAAACTCAACATAAGCCTAGGCAGAACTTATTCGTGGGGCTTACTACTGCAGTTTGCCCAAACTGCAGCAATTATTAACCATAAGACTAGTAATTAATAAGCTTATTTATGGTTTTGTAGCTCAATGCTGGCACAGGTCTTAGCAATTTCAAGGCTGAGCTGGCTTAAGAAAGAAGCATCTGGAAATCTAAGAGCTTCTTTATAGTGTTTTATTGTTCATAGAGCTGATGGTGAGCTGCCAGTAAGCAGACCTCCCTCCTCAGGTACCACTGGTGTCCTCAAATCTCTTTTCTTGACATCCTCCTGCTGGGAAAACCTGTCTCTGTTTTCCTATCAGTCTATCTTCCTATCAGGCATGTCTGCCCTTTCATCCAGGACATAGTGAATTCCCTCCCCATGCAGAGGGCAGGTTCCTCAGATCCTCAGTGATCTGCCATGAGTTATTTGAGTCTACTATGCTCACCCACTTTCCTGACTTCCAGCCCAGCAATGCTGCTTTAAGCAAGCCAAGCTTCCTACCCACCTCTATGCCCAAGTTCACCAGGGCTGTAGCAGACATCAGCTCTAGCCTCCTGTTGAGCTCACAGACACAGAACCATTTCCAGCACCCATCTCCACCTCAGCAGCACCTCCAGATGTCTGTGGTTTTCATCAGAGACCCCAGCACATAATTTCAAGATTTTCACAATGGAGGACTGGTCTTAGTGAGATTTTTTTACAAAGAAGGGAAGGAAAGAACCAGGCAATTTCATACAGCTAAGCAGGTAAGTCTTGGTTTCATTATATGGCAATGTATCACATCCATGAGGATTCAAAACTACTGAATTCAAATGCACAGTGTAAATCACATCACTTACACTGCATTAGTGTGCTGATTCCAATAAAACTGTACAAAAACTCACCCACTTTGAAAGAAAAAGGAAACGAATGCAAGAGTTCTTGCAGAACAATAAATCAAACCAGCTCTCTGCTATTCTTCCCAGCAAAGAGTTGCAGTGTGGACAGATGCTACTGCCACCATTGAATATGAATAAAAGGACAATCCCAGCACCCTTAACTAATTTGAAGCTGTTGTGAATGAAGACACAGACTCTCTTGCTTCCAAAGACAATCAAGTTTATTACCATCATGCAAGGTCTTATATACTATAGACTATGCTAGGTTTTTATGAACTAAAAATGCTCTGATTAAAATTATACTTGTTAGCATTCTTTGTTAACAAACACACACTGGCCACATGCCACCTCCTGTGTTGCTCTCCACGCATTCCTCTGACCAGCCAGAACTCTGATGAAGCATTGTCCACAGAAAGCTTACATGTTTTTATCTTCATGCCAGCTGTACATTTCCCACTGTGCTTTTTGTGAATTGTCAGAGAGCAAAGGGGAGCAAAGTGAGCAAAGGCCTTCTGCTTATTCAATGGGACTTTTCTTGTCTCCCACATTAAGCCATCTGTATGAAACTTGAAGTGCTAACCGCATTTCAACTCTTTCAGTATATTATCAAACCCAAAGTAATTGGGAATCACCATGAAGATAAATATAACGAATATAAGGAGTTGCATACTTGCCCCATGAAATTTCAGATGAGCTTTTGTCACAGGGAACTGAGGCAGCAGCAGAGATGATCTCAATGCAAGGTCCTGAAATTGTCAGCAGCAAAAAAAATGGTCTGAGAGAGAACCAGCTCCACCATAAAGGAAAGGATAGTCTAGAAATGCATTTCTTTCATGCTTGAGAAAAACAAAAATAAAATATACTAATTTGCCATATATATATGTGCTGTATATAACTAATTAACTACAAATGTAATTATCTAAAATTGAATTCTGGTTCCCTTAAAAATGGTAATTTGTTTCTTTCAAACAGTGCAACAGTGTTTTGTTTCCATAAACTAGAAGCGAGTCCAAAAAAATAAACGGTTGTGCTTGTTGTTTTCCTCAGTAATGGAGAAAGGTGACTTGGTCGAGAGAACAAGCAACAGTTGTATTAGCCATGATGCAATGATTTTCCTCTGAAACAGCAATAATAAATAATTTCTTATGCCAGTGTATTCTTCCCCTGGTTAGTGAAGCTCCCTTGACTAAATTACAGTCTGTCAAGCAGTGTATGAAATAATCAAGAGTATAAACTGCCACTAATAAATGTCAGATGAATGTGTGGAGGTTCTTTTCTTTCAGATCAAGCAGCAATACACTCAAACATCTTTTTATTGATTATGAAGTACAGTATATTTTCCCTCTTCTATACGGTGTTTTTGTTTGCCTCCCTGCCTACTACTGGGTGTTTTATTGTCCCCCAGATGGGGTCAGCCAGGTTCTTTTTCTGAGTGGTTACAATTGATTCAGGTGGTTTGAGTAAAGCTTTGCCAAGCACATTGCCAAGCCTCTTATCAATACTAAATTCGTCCTGCTATTACACTGTCCATTTTCTCTGCTTTGTTAGTTTGCAGAGATCACAAATGAAGAGCCTGCAAACAATGATCTGTAAATCCCTGTGTACTCCTCAGCTTTGGGCAACAGCAGCTAGTCCAACTGCTTAGCAAAACCTGATTTATAGGGAGCAATATCCTCCCTTTCACACCTTTCAAATGAATATAGATCACAAAGTTGTTCATCCATCAAAGAACATTTTCTGTCTTCAATGAGAGGCTTCATATATACTGACTTTGCAAGTGCTCACAGCTCCAGTTTGTACTTGCTAGGAAGTTTCCTTATTTCCTGGCACTTTGTTCATTGTCAGTGCTCCAATGTTCAGTGATTTTGTGTTACCTTCTCCCTGACACAGCAGAACAGAGCACTTAAAGGCCAGAGCAAAAATACTGCAGACAAATCCAGCCGTGTCACAAAACATTTGCACTTGTGTTCCTTTCTATCATGTGGGTTTAATTGAGATGAAAATATTTCTATTCTGATAAGCTAGAGTAACTTTGCTTATCCCAAAGGAAATTTCCTTTCCTAAAGGAAATAACAGCCTTGAAGCATCACTATGTGTGGACCCAGTCAAGGCCATGAGGAGAGCATGAAGCTGTGAAGCTTCTATCATACACAGCTCTTGGGTATTTACACCTCAGAGAATTTTGTTGAATTTAGAAGAAGAAGAAGAAGAAGAAGAAGAAGAAGAAGAAGAAGAAGAAGCAGAAAAAAACTCCTTGATTTTTATTAATAGGTTTCATAACAAACAGCAGCAATAACAATGAAATACTGAGTTTCCCTGACCTACAGCAAAGGGCAGAAGGGGGGAAGTGGTGGCTGCAAAGATATTTTAAAGAATCCTGTGCCCTTTGTTTTGTTTCTCCAGAGCTGCTTGGCAACCTCTGATGAAGCAGGTACCTGTCCAAACTGAAAGTGTGTTCCCAGCCCATTATATTGGTGATGAATCCTAATTGGTTATTAAGGTGCTGCAGGTACTTTTTCTAAGAAATTTGAAGTAATTTTTACAATACTTCAAGCATTCAGGGACTTTTAAATAAACAACATAAATGACATAATTTTAAACAACATCATTTTAGTGAATATGAGAGCGCTATACTTCTGTTTGGGGATAAAGGAAACAGAAGTAATTCAAATAAACCTTAGGGAAGTGAGGAGGAAGCCAGCCTGAGGAATGAATGTCACTTTTATTGATCTGCCAGGCAGACTGTGAAATCCCATCTGAGGAGCTGGAAAGATGCATTTTTTCTGCCTTATTGCATTCAAATTCTGCAAGAGTAAATCACCTGTCCTTAAAGTGACTCTGAGCACGTATAAGTGTGGCATGCTGTGGTGGATGAAATGTAGAGGCCATGAATTCTTCCTTACTTTGTGTCAGGTTGGCAGGGTTTTTTGTATATTTTTTTTAGAGTGTCTTCTCTGTGGGCAGTTGAAGGACTTTATTTTAAAAGTCATTTATAAAATGTCAAGATTTTTGATTCTGTGAGATCAATTCCTTTATCTGTGTTGACTCAATAACAAATAAGCAGTTTTTAACATTGATACTAAATTATGAAGTTACATGGACTGCACTGCTGATGGAAGTATAAAACAGTACATCCAGCCTTTCTGAAAAAGAATTTTAATGTATTGCTCAGGCTTGGATTTCAAAGCTGTACTTTATCTTAACAACAAACTGTAAGACAATACACAAAGAAAAATAAATAGAACCCTAAATCTTTACCAGAACTGCTGTCTGCCATGTTCTGAATTTGTCACAAGGCAGCCACTGGCACACCATTTCCCACACCATGCTCTGCTGTAAACAACTGCAGAACACACAGTGTCCTTCCACCAGTGAATGACATCTTAGGCAACAGCTTGTTTGCCTTTGGCTTTTATTTTTGACTCCCTTTAATCCATGTTTTTCTTTAGATACTTCCTTCATGCTCTGAAATCTGGAGTAACGGGGTTTTTCCTGAAATATTACTGAACCAAGAACTCTACCTAATATTCCTGCTTTTTTACGAAGAGATGGCCTGCCCCAATATAATTTACAGCTTAAGCAAACACTGCTTCATTGATTATGAAGTAGTTCCCCTTCAAGAATTCCCTTTTTATATGCAAACATTTGCAAGTTCAACTTGTTTCTGAAAAAAGCCTGCCTAATAATTCAGATAAATGAAGGCATGCAACTTGCAAAATTATTCCTAAAATTCATGGGCTGCAACCTCAGTCTCTGCTCTCTTTATTTGTTCTGAGGCAGCACTACCGCAGGGATTTTCAAAAACACCTTTAAGAAATTACATGCAAAAAACATACACTGCCTTTTCAATACCGGAACTAAAATGAAATTTTACCTACTGAATGATTAACAACATTTTTAAGTTTCCGCTTTCTCCCTCCTGTAGTGCTGCATCCAGCTCTGGGATTCCCAGTACAGGAAGGACATGGACTTGTGGGGAGAGTCCAGAGAAGGGACACAAAGGTGGTTTGGGGGATCTGCTCCTCTCCTCCTTAGTCCTCTGCTATGAGGAGAGGCTGAGGGAATTGAAATTGTTTAGCTTGGACAGGAGGCTCTGGTGCGACCTAATTGTGGCCTTTCAGAAAGGGCCTAATTTATAAGGAGAGGTCTAATAAATAAGGTCTTATAATTAAGGAGAAATCTGGAGATCAATCGTTTACACAGTTATGGAGTGACGGGACAAGGAGGGATGGATTCAAACTGAAAGAGGGCAGGTTGAGACCAGATATTGGGAATAAATACTTTGAGCGTGGTGAGGCTCTGGCACAGGTTACCCAGAGAAGCTGAGCCACAGGTGTTCATGGCTGGGCTGGATCGGGCTTGGAGCAATCCAGGCTAGTGGAAGGTGTCCATGTTCACGGCAGGGTGGTTTTACAAGATGACCTTTAAGGTCCTTCCAACACAAACCATGCCATGCTTTCCCGAGTTGCTGCTCTAGGTGCTCTGAAGAGACAACCCCCCTCCAAAAAAAAAATCAAAACAGAAACCTTATCTTTGCTTATTGCTCTATTAGGACAGGACAGAGCCGAACCCTGGGGCAAGAAATGCCCATTTCGGCCGACAACAAACTGTAATTCCTTTTTATCCCTATCTGGTTTTATCCCGTTTTATCCCTTCCATCCCGCGCTGCCCATCGGCGCTATCGGCGTTCGGCGCATCGATTGCTCTGGGAGCGGCTCTGCCGCCTGCGCTGCGTCCGGCAGGGCGGGACGGACCGAGCGGCTGCCACCGGGACCGGAGGACGGGCGGACGGAGAGGGGAGGTGAGGGCGTCTGGGATCCGGGCTCCAGGATCTACGAGCTAGGTGGACGCAAGAGGGGCTGCCTCGGGATTCCCTCTCTGGAGTTCCTATCCCGCCGTTACAGCCCTCGCCCGCCCGGAAAGGGCAGGAGCGTGGTGGGTGTGCGGCCTGCGGGCGTGCAGACAGACAGACAGACAGACAGACAGACAAACCGCCCCCCATGCTCGCGGTGCCTCTGCCCTCGGCTGTGAAGTGTCGCCTAACGCCCCTTCTGTGTGCTCTGCCCGCCCGCAGGTTCGCAGGTGCCGCCGAGGATGGACATCAGGCCGAACCACACCATCTACATCAACAACATCAATGACAAGATCAAGAAGGAAGGTACGAGTGTTCGCCTCAGGAGCGGGCAGGTTGTCCAGCGAGGCCTGGTCCTGTGCTTGCACGCGGCACGGGTCTTACAAAGGGGCTTTGGGAGCTCACGGAGGTCTCTCAAGTGCCGGGCTCTAGGCAAGCGCCTT
The DNA here is from genome assembly GCA_013400315.1 of Bombycilla garrulus. Taxonomy (NCBI): domain Eukaryota; kingdom Metazoa; phylum Chordata; class Aves; order Passeriformes; family Bombycillidae; genus Bombycilla; species Bombycilla garrulus. The sequence continues at coordinate 1,054,677 of VXBU01008285.1, forward strand.
CTTGTGATGGAACAGACGCTAAGGCGAGAAAATGCACCTCCCACTAGATCAGGTTGCTCAGATCTCCCCACAGCCCAAACTTGAACGGTTTCAGGGTGGGGAGAACGCAGCCTCTCTGGGCAGCCTGTTCCAGTGGCTCCCCACCCTGACAAAGGGTATTTCCCAATATCGCATCTAGGCCTCCTCTCAGTTTGAAGCCATTATCCCTTGTCTGTCACTCCAAGCCCTTGTAAATAGTCCCTCTCCATCTTCTCGGCTCCCTTCAGGTATTGGTACTCCACCGTTAGATCACTCCTAAGCCTTCTTTTTTCCGGGCTGAACACCCCCAAATCTCTCAGCCTTTTGTCATAGGAGAGGTGCTCCATCCCTCTGATCAACTTGGTGGCCTCCAGGACTTGCACCAGCAGGTCTCTGTCCTTCCTGTGCTGGGCACCCCAGATCTGGACACAGCCCTGCAGGTGGGGTTTGTCCTGAGCTGGGCAGAATCCCATCCCTCTCAGGTGCTGCCCACCCTGCTTTGGGTGCAGCCCAGCACATGCTTGGTTGCTGGGCTCTGAGTGTCCATGTCCAGCTCATGTCCTGCCCTTCTCCACCATCACCCCAAGCCTTTCTCCCCAGTGCTGCTCTCCATCTGTGCATCCCCCAGCCTGGACTGATGGATACCTGCCCTGACCCAGGTTTAGCACTCTCGTTAAATCTTGTAGGATTGCCATTGGTTAAATACAGGATGCTGAATTACCTGTTGAGATTACAAATTACTTTATATTTTAATGTAGGTCTTAAAGTAATTTTTGGGGAAAGTGTTTTGATAGAAAACCTTTTTTTATTAAATAAAATACCACACTGTAGTTAGTCAGGTGCAGGTGGAGAAAGGACAGTGAACTGATATTACCAAGTCTCAACAGCAATAAAGAAGAGGCAGGATTCTCACATTGCTAAAATAGTTCAAATGTAAGGTTTTTGTGTTAGAGTGATTACATAGTACAGATTATTTATTTAGCTTGATTTGGATAGTACTAAGGTTTAATTTGGCATGTATTCAGGTGGTTGTAAATAATTAAAATAAATCCAGTGTAGCTGTAAGCTGCAGTAGTCTTATACAAAAATCTTGTGGATCCAGGATATGAAAAAATACTTGTTGTGAGTGAGAAAATTGATTAAACAGTTATAACCAAAATTTCCAACTTTAATTAAACTTTAGGTAGTTACTATTTTACTACATTCTTGTTTTGCATCATATCTCTTTACTGCTGCTTGTTTCAGTTTTGATTTTCTGATCAGTCTGAGAGGGCTGTCCTACATCATACTTGATTGTGTGAGAGGGATGTACACATGTATGAAAATATGTTTTTGCATGCCCTTATATAATTGTTACTCCCTTGAAATGGTAGAATGGATGGCACTACAACTTCTCCACTACCTGAATCCTTGAGGTATGAAACCAAATGTTGCACACCAGCTTACAAAGCCTTGACAAATAAACTTGTACTGATGTGACAGTTTTGACAAACTCATGTACTCGCTGTGTGAGCTAAAGCTTGTAAAAAACATTGCTCCCAAAGGACAGCAGACATGGTAGAAGTGGAAATTTGCATGTAACCTGTTATAATCTGTTTTCTGCTTTGGTCCCCAGAGCTGAAGAGGTCCCTGTATGCATTATTCTCACAGTTTGGTCATGTGGTCGACATTGTGGCTTTAAAGACCATGAAGATGAGAGGACAAGCATTTGTTATATTTAAAGAACTTGGATCATCTACCAATGCTTTGAGGCAGCTACAAGGCTTTCCATTTTATGGGAAACCAATGGTAAGTTATTTTGTTATCTTTGTTTGGAATTAAACTACCCTGGTGGTGTGATACAGTGTTTTGGTACCTTGGGAATGAAGGATCATACGGAGTTGTTACCAAAGGATTGCTCAGTCAGGTCACATCCTGATGAATATCTGCATTTGTGCTGGCTGGTGGGATGCTGAAGAGACTGCAGTTACAACTGAACTTAACACTTAGATTTCTTAGTTGGGAGCTTTTGTTTTTCTGTGCTGTATAGAAGTTTTTAAGGTCTTGAATACTCACGTCTTCCATTGAACCAGTCAAATGAATTCCGTAATATTATTGAAATTGGATTAGTTTTCAGTTGCTTCATGTAGTGTAACATTGACTACTCACAGATTTGTAATGAATAGCTAGAATGTGATGCTTGAGGGTGAAGATTTCCAGATGTGACCAGTGATTTTTAAATTTTTTTTTAATTGGTGGCTAGTTCTGCTTGGCTGTCAATCACCAAACGAAGTAATTGTACTTCACTATAACTACAGTGGAGCAAATATAGCGCTGGTTGCTAGAACATGATTTAGTAATGTACTTGATAACATGCAGATTAACACAATTGACCTGCTTTGTTCTTGCCTGCTTGGATAATGAGAGATCTCTTAATTCTGCAGCTGTTGGTGAGGTGTAACAATACATGCACATGGCCCATGACTTCAGCAATGGATGGGTAAATTACTCCTGGCTCTCAGCTCAGGGCTTTGAGCACTGGAGAGCAGTTGTGCTGCTGAGCCACAAGCTATTTGCCTTAACACCTTCAGATTCTCTGTTTAAAGCCTTAACACAGAATTTTGCAAGCTCAGTCTACCATTTATCCTTAAGGAGTTTTGTGCTCAGTAGAACTCAGTAAGCAATAGAAAGATTAAGGCTTCATAAGCTTTCAAATCCCTTTTTGAACAATGCCTGTATACTCGAAGCACTAAACAAAACCATTAAAAAAAGTCTTAAGTTGCTGTGTAGTTTTGTATTGAGGTAGTCTCTGATAGGAAAAACAATAGGATTGTGTGCATAAATAATAATGTTGGAGACTGGTAAAGTTATACCTGCATCTGCTTAACCTTCAGTTGTGGTGGGGCTTTGTCAAAGGAACAGCAGCATTTATCCAGTCCTGTTGGGATTAAGATGGATACTTGCCTTTTCTGTTTAAGAAGTTTGGGTATTGCTGAATTTACATTTCTGCAGAGATCTGAGAAATCACTGTCAAATTTTAGCTCCCCTTAAAATGGGATTGAAAACTCACAGTTTTAATAGAAGCTAGTGCCAATTTCCTCAAATGTCCTTGGTGTAGCTCAAATGTATCTCTCTGTTAGTGGTACCTTGACAGATGGTAAAAAAGATTTTAGAAAAATGGAGTTCTGATTTCAATGAGCTAAAGTTAGTAATTTCCATATTGAGGTTGTTTTTTTTTACTTCTGTAATTATGTTCAGAAATAGCTATGATAATTGCTTACTCTATAAGTGTACCTACACTTCATAGCAATGTTTTTAATATAAAAGTTTCCTGAAAAGAAAAAAGTATAAATACACAGTTAATGAAAGTGGTGCAACATGTTCAGTAATATTAGCTGCAGAATGTACTCTGTTTTTCTTTTTTCTTTTAAAAAGCGTATTCAGTATGCAAAAACAGACTCTGATATCATCTCTAAAATGCGTGGGACTTTTGCTGATAAGGAAAAAAGAAAAGAAAAGAAGAAAGCCAAAACTCTGGAGCAGTCAGCAAATGCACCAAATAAAAAGGTTATCCAGGTAAGCTGCCTCTCTGTTTAGAAAAAATCAAAATAAAACAACCAAAACAAACAAACAAAGCTATTCTAAATCAATTTTTTAGGACTTGATGTTGTCTTTTGTTACTTTTCAATTCTCTAAATTGGGGTCAGTTGATTTTCTAGAGCTCTTGAGCATTTACTAGAAGTTGAAGGAGAGGGGACTGGTTATGTGGTCCTTGCTGTTCCTTTTTTTTTCCTTTTTTAGCTATTACCAGATGAAAACAAAGAAAATAGGACAAAGGTACAACAAACCAAAGTAGAAAGTAACCTCTTTCAAGAAAAGGAAAAAAGGAGTGTGTGCTTATCTTTAGTACTGGCTCCAAGTACTCAACCAGCTTTTCTCTTCAGTGTTTTAATGCCATGTTGCCCAATAAGGACAGAAGAATGGTAAATGAGAACAAGACAGTTCATTTACATTACCTATTAGATGTTCAGTGTTAGATTAACAGGAGTTAGGTTGGAATTTATCAACACTAAGGGTTGGCCTGCCTAAAGTAACAACTTTTGTGCTGAAATATAGCAGAAAACATCAGGGCACCTGACCAGATTCCCCCAGTTTATATATTGGACATGATATTCTGTACTATGGAATATCCCTTTGGCCAGTTCTGATCAGCTGTCATGGCTCCTCCTGGCTTCTTGTGCATCTGCTCACTGGCACAGCCTGGGAAACTGGCAAGTCCTTGATGTAAACAAGCACTACTTATCAGCAACCAAAACATCAGCTTGTCAGCATTGCTGCTCTCATACTAAATTCAAAACACACTGTACTAAGAGGAAAATTAATTCTAGCCCAGGTGAAACCAGGATACCTGACTAGGCCTTCATTTTCAAAACTATTTCCTTCGTGTCTATTAAATTAAACCCTGTAATGTGGAGAAATACTTCAGCCAGCCATTAGATTGACCAGATATTACTGATGTTCTTTTGATTGTCTGGTTTTGGAGCTAAGCAAAATTCACACACTTTGTTCCCTTTGGGAGGTATCTCATAGGCAGCAAATGTTCCTTGGATTGCAGCTCAAAAAACCCCTACCATGTCTTGAATTGTAGGGAAACATGGTGATATGTGCCTGTTTATTTCTAATGGAACACCTTTGTAAAACTATTCTGTACTTATTTGCTAGGGTGCAACACAGAATTCAGCCAATGCCCCAGGAACTACACCACAGAATCAGGTAATGTTTTTTGTTTTTATCACTAAAAGCACTAATGTTTATAATTATTCTCTATGAATAATAATTTGTTACACATGGAAGCTTGAGGATATATTTTACAGCTTTGTTTTTGTCCTATGAGACATTTGTCTAACAGCTATATGACAGTAAACAAACAAAACAAATCCTTTTCTACTGTATCTGGTTGACAGGAAATGAGAATCTGCAGTTTCTTAATACTATACAGAAAACACCACTATTACCAAGTCATACTGGATTCTTAAATTTGGACTGTGCTTAGTATCAGTTGAAGGATTCTTAATTTTTTTTCACTGCTATTAAGTTCCCTTCAACTTACTTTGTTCTAGTAGCAGATAAGGAAAAGGAAGACAACACAGGATGCCAAAATATCTGCCTAAAAGTTTTTTTTCAGGAGTTTGGGGGTTCTCTGCTCACTTTTTCTTTTTCCTCACAAGTGTCTTTCTTTCCAAAGGATTGTGTGGAGCTGTAGGAACAACTCCCTACACTTCATTAATCTTGTCTGCTCAGTGACCTTCTAAATGATTCATGTTAGAAGTGTAAGTGGTAAAGAGCCAGGATCTGCAGGAGTCTGAGTACCATAGAAGGATATCTTTCCCTGCCCTGCATCTTTTTTAAGTACTGCCATTGCATGCATAATCAGCAGGAGCAAGGTCTTGCTCCCTGGATTTTCAGGCACAATATGTTTCAGTTTGCATCACAGCACAGCACTGTGTTTGGGTATTTCTTTGAACTTCAGAAGTTTATTTTCTAATGGCATTGCCTATAATATTTCTGTCAGTAGAAGGAGATTGTTCTCCTGAGGCTTTTTATTTGGCACTGCTTTGAGGATGTTTGAAGTTGGGGTGTCCAGTTTATTTTTATTTTTGTAGTGTACTTGATGACTTGAAGATTCCAGTATCAGCAAATGACTACTCAGCCTTGTCTGTGGTGGGTGGCTACAAATTCATATTAGCAGGCAAATCTGTTAAAAGACTAAAGCTCTAAGTCTAAAGGGCTTTCTAGTTAAGAAATTTTAATTGAGCTCTGTAATAAAACCATGTGGGTTTTGTGAGTTTTGATTGTCCAGAGATATTCAGTACTTTGGTGGTACTGCAGGTAAACAGGGCTTGGCTTCCCACTGCTTTCTGGAAGGGTCGTGGAGTCTTTTCCTACATTCTACCACTTCCATACTGGTGTCTTGGATAGCCCTGCTTTGGCACCTGGGTGTGGAGAGTATCTTGACTAGTTGAGTTTAAATGGGACATCTAAGACACTATGGTGCTGTGATTTTTGTGGAAGTAAAAACCTCTCCAAATTAATATATCTGTGTGAAAGAACGAAGGGGCTCTGTCTGCATATTGGTAAGGGTGTGGTGAAGCCCAGATAGAATGTTATGAGCTAAAATGAAAGAAATGTGAGTCTTGGTGTGAATAATCATGCAGACAGATGCAAAGGAACTGTGTGCAACTGTGTATTGTCTTCTGAGCTTTCATCTTCTGTTGTTGCAGGTGCCTGATAACCCACCAAACTATATCCTTTTCCTTAATAATTTGCCTGAGGAAACAAATGAGATGATGCTGTCCATGTTATTTAATCAGTAAGTTTTGAACAGAAGTTATTTCTCCTGTTAATTCTTCTGTAACCTGTGTGTTTTCTTGGTTGGCAAGCTCACTTTTTAGAAATAAGAGCTTCTTCTGAAGGTATTTCAGTTGTTTGTCTTACTGCCAAGGTTATAGATGTCAGTTCTGATGACTTGGTTCAGAAAGCAAATCTGATATTTTTCATAGCTAGTTTTGATTGTGTAATTTATCTGCTAGCAATTTGCACTGGATTTAAGCTGGTGAATGTAATACTAAAGTCTTTAGGACACAAAGAGCAGTTTCAAAACTAGTTAGATTGCTTCTGTACTTGTTAACTATACTGATTAAACTGCTTCCACATAATATTCCTTAATTGAGGTATAGTTCTAAGGATAGAACATGTAAAACCCTTACATTTAAATCTTTTATTAGTAATAACTATTGCACTAGTAGATACTTCTGATAAGAAACTACTGAAGAGAGATGTGTTATGGAGCTGAGAAGTATTTTTTGACTCTCACCTTCTTTTAAAGGTTTCCTGGATTCAAAGAAGTACGTTTGGTGCCAGGGCGCCACGACATCGCCTTTGTGGAGTTTGAAAATGAGAATCAAGCAGGGGCTGCTCGAGATGCTCTCCAGGGATTTAAGATCACTCCCTCTCATGCCATGAAAATAACTTATGCAAAGAAATAACTGTATGCTCCTGTCAAGGAGCTCTGTGGATAGGTGGTGTTTTTCTTAAACACTGATACTCTGCTCAGCTGGCATGTTTGCTGCTGTCTGCAGAAAAGAGAAGACTCCAATAGAATTGCCACAATGACCAGGGCACATGTAGGATTGCCACAGATCACCTGGATAGTAACTTTTTCTGTTGAAATACTAATTTTTATAATAAAATATAAATATGCTGTTTCCAAGCCATGTTTCTTCCTCAAGTCTGTCTCATTATTGATTAGCCTTGCAGGGCTTTATTCAGTTTAAGAACTTTTAAGGTGATCCTTATTTCTCAGAAGTGAGTGCTAAAAGTAGCTGTCTTTCCAGAGCAAAAAGTATGATCAGGAATGCTGAATGCCAGCGTATTCAGAATAAATGCAGCATTCAACCTCATTATCAAGGGTACAGCTGCTTTTCACTTAGGAAATACAGCTTATCATTAGTGGGTTTTTTCCCCACGTGTAGTTAGAAATTGATTACAGTTTGGCAGTGATGTGATTCAACTTGGTTTTGTCTTGGTGGCTGATAGTAGAAGCAAGTCCCAAGTGGAAACATAAAAGTTTCTGGTTTTTAGCCAGGCTTTTCCAAAATACGTGTCCTAATGCTTCTGGGTTTCTCAGGTTTGATTCACTTTATTTTTTCTCATTTGTTAAAAACTTGATAGGTTTTGTGTGACATGAAACAGACTGGATGCAGTGAAGTGATCAGATACAGTATTGTGAGTTGTAACTGTTCTAAATATTTTGGGAAAAAAAACCGCTTAAAAAAGTTGTAGTGTTTTGTATCTGCTACATAAGCCACCTTTTTCTTCATAAGACCTGGAAAATTGGAAGTTTCACCTGTTCCCAGAGTATGTTGCAAAATTATGCCTCTTTCACAGTCATCTTAATTATCATCCTATCTCCATTTATGTATTTTTCATTCTTTTTGGTGATTTTATGTTTGTGTGATTTCACAAGTATTCTAATACTTGCCAATGAAAATTGTTTCAATGTGTCTGTGAAAGCAAAAATGACAGTTACTCCATCATGACCTTGGATTTTTCCTCCTGCAGTCAAATTTACAGGTAACAATTATGCTGTCATTTCAACCCACTAGTTTGTGTGCACATGACTGCCGTTGCTTTTCACTTTTATTCACTCAAAGGGTTTGCAGCTGTCTGTGAAGGAAGTTGGACACAACCTAAGGGAGGTTGAAGGAAGGCTGGGAGGCTGGAGGAGAAGGTGATGCTAGAAGTTGCATGATGCACTTTCTTTTAAAAGAATGTGGGGTTTTTGATGACAGCTGACAATTTCTGCTGTTCTGTGTGGGAACTGAAAGCTGGTACAGCCAGCAGCTCCTCAGGCCTCCTCATTAATCAGGAAGCACTGATTCACTAGAATGCAATTCGGGAATTTCCAAACTTGCCTTTGGTTATTTCTAAGTGCTAATCCAGACCAGCCTGCTGTAGGCTGACAGCTGTGCTGTTGTAAAGAGGTTTTAAAGAGGACATTTTAAGTCAGCCTGTGGCAGTGTTCAATGTCTTGGACCTGCAAACCCTCAACAGAGTTCAGCCAGGTAAAGAGAAGTGAAATGGTTGCTGTCCTGGCACGACCTCTGTGTTTTGCTCTGACCACAGCTCCCTGTGGAAGCAGTCTTCCCTGTACAAGTATGCAGTGCTTGAATTCTTAGATTTCAAATTTTAATTGCTGACTTGAAAAGCCTTTTTACTGCCGTGCAGCTCCCTAATAATTTTTTTACATTGCATCCATCTGCTATTGTCCCAGTAGGTCCTTTCTGTAGATAGGAACAGGGGAATCTCTGCCACTGAGGGTTTTTGGTCCAGGGAAGATTGTTCTTGTCAGTGAGCATTTGTGAAAATTAAGGACAGGAGGATTAAGAAGGATGTAATTTCATTTGCTTCTTACCAGGGTCTGACTTAATTTTCATTCTCAGACTTTGCTTGAAGTATGATTAAGGCTATGAACAACTTTAGGAGGGCTTAGCGTGTTTAAATAGTACAGATACTGATTAAAATGTTAATACAGAATGGCTGTTAATAGAGAATGGGAGGGGATTCAGCTTTGTGAGTCAGCCCTGAGGTTTTCCCTGGCCTGTGGCTCCTCTGGTGGGATGGAATGTTGCCACAGCCCCTTCCTATTAGCCTGATGTGTTTGTCCAGGTGTGTTTTGCCTCTTCCATAAAAGATGGGGGTTGCTGCACCTGGTACGCACTCAGCAAGTACTGAAACAAGGAAAAATGACACAAAGTGTTTAATTGATGGTTTTACTTTTGTGTCTCAGTTCAATGTGTCCTCTTAAAACTGGAGTTTTTAGAGAGAAGCTTACCAGCAAGAAGCTATTGTATTGATGACAACTGTGTCTGTAAGTAAAATTCCTTTAACTTTGAGGACAGACAAATTTTAGAAATAATGGTAGAGGTGAAGGGAAAACTACTTTTCTTGTTTAGCTCTGTCATATATTTGTCTTGTCAACTGGCTATGTAGAATGTCACATGCAATTTTACCAAAAAATGTGAAGAGATGTTTTTCACTTAAGTGAGAAGTGTGGAGAGGGATTCTAACTTTCAGTGCTGAAATTGCTTCTAAAGCTGTTATTTTGATTACTGGAGAATAGAAAAATGCACAGAACAAATTCTTGAAGACTTTAACTGTTGGAAGATAACATATTATATATGTAGGAGTAGTTTTACTACAAGGTCACATGATTTATATTTCTGTAAAAGTATGTATGTATTGGAATCCATCTACCTCATTCTTTTGTTGCTTTTTTTTTTCCCCAGACAGCAATTCTCTTGCCAGAGCAAAAGAGGATTATAATGCTTCAGACTGCAGATTCATTAATTTTAAGAAGGGCCAGTTGATTTATGTTTAGTCAAAACTAATGAATGAAAAAGACTCTGGAGAATTCTGGGCTGCAAGTATAAGAGTTGATTCTTGGTTATATGAACAAACTGGAGGTAGATTAACACACACTGCTGTCAAGAGATGGATGCAAATGCTGAGCTATTGTGGGACTTAAAGCAGCAACTTAGTTTTAAAAGTTAATGTTTAAACTGGTTCAGGATATTTGAAGGGCGTTAATATTTTTCTTTTTTAAAATGAAATATCTTCAATAGGGTAATTATGGACTGAACCTTTACAGAATTGCTCAGCAGTTTATTTCTGTGGCTGTTTATGAAAACATTGGAGGAGAAAGCTTTTATCACAGGGGCCCTTAAAGTCTTAAATTTAAGGGAAGCAAATATAAAGATTAGCTGTGTTTACAGAAAAGATCCAGATAAACTCGAAGCAGTATTCATTTACTCAAATAATGTATGATCAGAACTTCTATTAATGGTTTGTTTCATGTGCCAGCTGATTGGAACCTAGGAAATGTAAAACCAGTTTAAGAACACTACTGGTAATTCATTTGGACTAAGTGATAAACGAGCTCAAAGTAGATGAGGATTATTTTAAGGTATCTAATTGTACACCTCCTTGTTTGAAGGTTTATGGAGAACAGTATCAAGACCATATGGGGACAGTTGGTTATTTCCTTAGCAATTTAGTGTCAGAACAACATGTCTATCAAGAAGCAAATATAAGACTGTTCCTACAAGGGTAAGGAATTTACAAGAGCCCAGCTGGCTACATAATTATACTTGGCTATGTAATGCTAATTTGCTGTAAAATTAAATCATTATTGTGGCAGTTGATTGAAGCATATCACAGATGCTTAGGATTCCAATCTTTGGGCCTTTATACAGGCAAATAACCTCAGTAAAATCCTTAACATAACCTCTGATACAGCAGACATTGTAAGTGTTGCAATAAAACTTGATCCTTTTATTTGAATAGTACTCCTTTAAGGTCACATAGGTTTCTTTTTCAGATATTACAGCCTGAATATTGTGCTGTAAACTCTGGTAATGTATACTGTGCACCTTCAATTAATTGTATATATAGATAGACACTGTCATACAGAACTTGTGATTACTGTGAGACCATGCTTGCTTTCTCATTACAAAGCTAATGGTGTGTCAAAAAACTGAGTTAAAAGGGTTTTGGAAAGGCATTAGTATTCTGTGAGTAAGTGGGCTGCATTTCTGAAAGAATGGTTGTCCCTGATAATGCGCAGTAGTGTCTTTTATTAAAAAAAATTACTAAATATCTGAAACACTTCACAGAGGAGTGGAAGAGGAGAATCCTTTCTCAGAGGCCAGCATGGTTTGGCTTACAACTAACAGTTACTGCTAGCTTATTTCTGTGCTTAAAACCAAATTGAGTGTTAGCGTTGAAGTACTTGCCTTCATCCTTCCTCAATATTTTTAGCTAGATGCTGTTTTGCAGTGTAGGGCAAAATACAATTAGCATTTCAATCTTGAAATCATATCTGGAGTCTTCAGTCCTAGGTCCAGATTATTAGATGGGTTTCATTAGCACAGAGGAAATAAGTGAAAGGTAGAATTTTGTGTCATGTTAATAGTTGCTAGGATTTGCACCAGAAAAACTTTGAGGAAATATTCATCTTGGTTAAGTGATTGCCTTTCCTGACACTACATGAGATTATTTTGAATTTGGCCCAGAAGCGTTGCAGTGTGGCAATTACTTAGTCAAAGAGCATGAAAGAACTACTGCAACACGTTTTAAGCTCTTCTCTCAGTAATATGGCAACTAGTCTGCTGCATGGCAAGCTGAAGTGGAAGTAGAGGTAGCTTAAAGCCATATCTTAGCCTGAAGGCTGCAATGCTGAGCTACAATTGGAAAGTCAGTGGCACAGACTTCTACAAAGCCAGTGACACAAATTGTCTGAGCTATGCAAAGACGACTCAAAAGACAAAAGACCTTTTTCTTTTCCAGAATCCTTTGAACATATTATGGTGTACTTTGTGTGTATTATAGCATATTCTGTGTATGGCATATTCCAGTCCTTTCACCCTTCCTTCACATTCTTGTTATGCAGGAACATTGCAATGAAAACAAAGGGTGATACAGAGACACCTACTGATCCCAGCTTATTTTGCAAAGGTGGCTTTAAGGATCAGACTCTTTATTCACATTTTAAATAGCCTATAGCACATCTTGACCCATCTGTGTGCTGCCAGCTCCAGAAATATCCCTTAAAGGAGCTGTTTCAAGTAGAGCTAGTGTTGCACCACCAGCCTTCCATCTGCAAATCAAAATCCAGTCTCTTGCTCACAGCTCTGTAACTTTCTCCCAAACCACTGGCAATGTTTTTGCCTTGCTCTCACGGCTTTGCACCTGCAAAGCCAAGTGTGGGTGTGAGGTGGAAGGGGTTCCCTCTTTGGAAGGGGTTGCCAATTAAATGAGGAGATCTGATGCTGCCCAAAGTTGAACAATGTATCAGCATGGAGCACAAATGACATTGTGTGAAGGGATGTCTGATAGGGAAAATGATGGGAAAAAGCATTAAGGGGATACCAGCTACATTGGTGAGAATCCTGGAAGAGAACAGTAACCTGGGGGGCCTCTGTTTCCAACCCTCCTTTTATTTCAGGGTATTTTTCCTCCCCCAAAAAAGTAACTTTCACTGTAGGAATCAACGTACACCATTAGCTATAGACCTTGCTGTAATAAACCTTTCTGCCTGTGGACCACTCTCAGCATCCTTTTGTGCAGCATTTGGGGTAATCCATGTCTGTTGGTTGTTGTTTGAGCAATAAATCTCAAGAGGTTATTTTTGGCTTTTTTTTTCCTCAGTGCTGCTACTTGAGCCATTGAATCAAACTGAATACAATGGGCTGAACACAATACGCTGAGTGTACATCAGAGTGGTGGTGTTGGATTGCCTGCCTTCCCTCAGGCACTTGAAATTGGCCATTTGCTGTCTGAGTACTCTCCTTACCAGCATGCAGGTGCTCTGCAGCAGCTCCCTGTTTCTGCTTGCAATGGGCAGCTAGCTGGGATACACTGGATACGCTGCAGCACAGTGTGGTAATTCCCTGGGGCAGAATCCAGATCTGTGCAGGCAGATAAGATAATAGCATGAAGGAAGCAACGTGCTCTGGAAGTCTTTTCCCTGCCGGAAGTTTTCAAGCAGAATACTGGCATTTATTTTCTAGGCAGCAGTTCTCTAAGTGTACTGCATAGCCTCAGTCTAAGTCATCCTTTTCATGTGGGATTAGGAATTGTTTAAGGATAAAGGATTACATATGACTAACTAATCCAGGTGTTGAGCTGTAGGAATACTAATCAGAAAATAAAGGTAGATAAATGAATTGTTTGAAATTAAGAGAGAAGGAGGTATTGTCTAATTAATTTTATGAATTCAAGGCAGGAACAAATTATCTGAGCTATGCAAAATGAGTCAAAAAGACAAAAGACCTTTTTATTTTCCAGAATCCTTTGAATATATTATGGTGTACTTTGTGTATATTACAGCATATTCTGTGTATAGCATATTCATTTATCTTTGAAGGGCAATAAAAGAATGTTAATCCTTCAGACATCTCAAAACATTTTTCCTCTTAACTTTCTTTTTAAAGATATTAATTTCTTTTGTGACTAGCACTGAAAGTAGGCAATCTCTTGGCTGCTACCAGGGAAAGCTGACAGGAGGAAACCTGGTCACCTCTCTGAACACACAGCACTTCCTGTAATAGACATTTGTGAAACAAGTAACCTCTCTTCAAAGCAAGAGAATTTTTATTTATAGGAAGTGATTTCGGATGAGAACGCAGTCCCACACAGGATTTGTTTAGAGGTCTTTTACATGTGTATACTTTGTTAATAAAGCTGATGGCCTTTGATTTGCTCTGTGGTCCAAGTAAACTGTGTGTGGGACTAGATGCCCGACCTTGACATGCATTTTCCTGCCATGAGCTTACACCAGGTACTAGCTGTTAAAAATGCCTTCCTTGGATGAGCCTCCTGTGACTCGTTGGGATAAATGTTGTGGTTTTAAGAGTTATCTAGCAAGCATGACAATACCAGCAACTAAACATAGGCTTTAGCAGTGTGTCAAAAAGAGCCTCTTACCTGTTGTGTGTGTTGGTACAGGTTCATTTCAAGCTGAAGCCATGACTACAAGCCAGGGGAAAAACAATCACTTGGGTTGGAAGGGGACTTTTAAAAGCCATCTAGTCCAAACCGCCTGCAAAGATCAGGGACATCTTCACCTAGAGGAGGTCACTCAGCATTCTGTCCAACCTGACCCTGAATATTTCCAGGAATGGGGTATCCACCACCTCTCTAGGTTCCTTTTTTCCCCTCTTTCTCTCAGGGAAGTTTCTCCCACCTGTTGCCTAACAGATAATAATGACCGGTACTTAAGTGAGACAAAAGAAGTTGTCAGGGTGGGAAGAGGGGATGCTGCTGGCTGCAGCCTCTTAGCTGGGCGCTTTTCTCTTGGGAAGAGCTGTGAACTTTTGGCTGGCAGGTCAGGGGCTGGGCTCAGCTTCTGGCTCGCTCTCTCGTTCATGGGATCTGAGGGGAGCGGTGGAGCTGCAGCTGCTGCGGGAGAATTAGCTGCCGCCAGCCCAGCACCAGTTATAATAATTTGGAGGGAAGAGGGTCATATTTTCCTTTCCGAGGGAGGTTCCCGCCTTCCTTGGCAGACACCTGTCTTTCAAAACAATGAGAAAATTCCAATTTTCAAACAGATGGGAAATTAAAAAAAAAATGTATTGGGTTTACTAACCGTATTTTTACTAAATAGTGTGTAAAATTGCTGAAGGGGTGGACTAGATCTGGGGGTGTAGTACCCAGCTCTATTCAGTTTTTCTTTCCATATGGCACATCCTTGGAAAAGCACTGTGGAGCAAAGAGCTGCCAGTCCATCTGTTAGTGGCAGTGTTGGAGTATAGCCCATACCAGTCACTATCCCGTTACAAATCAACTGTTTCCAGTGATTTTTTTTTTTTTTTTTTTTGGCTGAAGATTGCTTAAGTCCCACGCAGACTTTCTGAAAGTCAGAGGTGGAGAAATTCCTCTATGTTTACAATAGCCCAAGGGGCTGGGCATTCAGCTGTGATACAGGGAAATCCTGTTTATAATTCCCCATAGTTTAAACTCTGCCTGAGTGCATCCTACTTGTCCTCACTTCTGAAGGTTACTGGGGTAGCTGTTGGTTACAGGAGGGGATAGGTCTCAGTTCTGGTGCAGAACAGAGAAATTTTTTAGTAGGAAGTTTTATGGGAGAAAAACTCTTTGTTCCTTCAGACTTCTAGAGGATTTTGGAAGTATGAGGGAAATATGAGTTTGCTGTTGCAATGAATGGCTTCTTGGTGGTGGTGTAACTGACAATGCATTCTTTTCTTCTCTTCAGAAAGAGTAACACAGATTTGTGTAATCAAAATGCTGCTAGCTTGATGCCTGGGATGTTTTTTAGGCAGATTACAGCACTTGATGCTATAAACAGTAAAATTTCTAATGCTGGTCATGGAGAGTCAGGCTAGTTTAATATACTGTACAGCATGTGTTGATGAAGATGCCAGGCAAACCCTTAATTTACTTATTTGACATACAAATAGATCTTCACAATGTTCCACACACAGTCCTTTGAAAACTCTTCAAGGAGATGTAATAAAAAAACTATAACCTGTCTGCATTAAGGATATCAGTAAATATCCTCATCCTCAAATTCATATTGCTCCTTAAAAATCATAAGTGCCAGTGATTCAAAAGACAAGTCTGTTCTGAAAGGGACAATATAATAATTCCTGGGGAAAGTTCAGAATAAAAGACTGCAGCAGTATGAAAAACAATAAGAAAAGTAGAAGCTGCCAAGTCACTATGATGTCTTTAATGTGTCATCCCACTTACACTGTACAGGGAAAAATATAGAATTGTCAAAACTTCTTCATTTGAGCTGTAGCCCCTTCCCAGGACAGTGCAAGTGGAGAGGTTAAGAAAAATTCAAAAGCTAAAACTTCAGGCATCAGAACAGTGAGAAGACAGCAAAATAGGGCCAATAATTGTGAGGCAAGAGAAGGCCCAGAAGACGTAGGGAAGGCAGGGCACAGGAAGGTGAGAGCAGTGATGCACAGGGACAGGAAAGGCCAAGCAAGAAATGGGTAGGCAAGTCAAACCAGGGAATGCTTTATACAAAGCAACGTGAAGCCAGGGACAGCTGGGCAAGGCAAGAGCACAGAAAGGCCAGCAGGGCAAGGCAAGCAAGGGAGAGAGAAGGCAGGCAAGGCAAATCAAAGGGGTGCAAGACAAGGCACGGAAGGGCAGGGAAGAGGGCAGCAGGCAGGGGCTGGGTGTGAAAGGCAGTGCAGGGCAGGGCAGTGGTAGGCAAAAGGAGGCCAGGAATCTGTAGCCAAGGGAGGGATGGGGAGGAGCAGGCAAAGGAAGGCAAAGCAAGGCCGTATTGGAAAGGAGCACGGAAGTCAAGAAGGGTGAGGGTTGTGCAAGGCAAGGGAGGGGCAGGCCAAGAACACAGAGCTGTCAGTAAGGCAAGGGGTGGGGTAGGAAAGGTAATGATCAGATAGACAAGACAAGAGTGGGGAGGTGTGGGGAGACCAGGCAAAGGAAAGGAGGGGTTAGCAGGGCAAGGCAAGGGTTGGCTTTACAAAGCGAGGCAAGAGAACCTTAGGAAAGGCAAAGAGAGTCATAGGAGGAGCAGGCAAGAGAAGGACAGGAAAGGAGGGATAAGGAAGTCAAGGTGGGAGATGGGCAAGCAAGGCCACGCAATGGAGAGGTGGGAAGGGCAAGGGAATTACACAGAGGTATCTGTAAGGCAATGCAAGGCTGGGCTCTGCAGGGCAAGGGATGATCAGGTATGGCAAGGAAAGACAGGGTTGGGTAGCTACTCAGTGCTTTTAGTAGGTAAGGCAAGGCAAGACCAGTGAGGAGAAAGCAAAGCAAGGCAGTGGAATTAGGCAAGAGAAAGCTCAGAAGCTGTAGGCATGACAGGGCTTAGGTATAAAAGTCCAGTGAGAGGCAGGTCAGTGAAACAAAGGGATGAAATAAAGGGTTTAACATTCCTAGTAACAATTCTGGCCAGCAATTGTGGACAAATGGTTATGTATTTGCCAAGAATGTCCCAAGAAACAAAAACTTCCCAAGATTTATATACATTGCAACACAGAAGCTTCCCATTGCTCCCTGCCTCGTGTCCGCCCAGTGTGTTGCATCACAAAACAGGTGCCTAATTTCTTCTTGCTACTTTGTTATGAAGCAAGTCTACCACCTAGCGTCCTTTTCTGGCAATTTTGAGGAGAAGTCTCTTTCTTCATCACATTCATTTCCATTATGCTGCCCTCCAGAGGACCTACTCAGGCTGACTGCTTATGATGCCTGCTCAGTCTTTTCCTGTTGAGTCCCAATTTTTTATCTAACTACAACTAGAACATCTAGTCCATCTCTAGTCAAAGAACAACTTAGACCTTTGCTACTTTAACAATACTATGCTAATTTAATTTCTTAGTTAAACAACAGTCTATTGATTGTGAGATAAAATCTGGAAAGAGAGGGCTAGGGAGTTAAAGGAGAAGCATGGGTATGAAAGGAAATGTGTAGGCAAGGCAAGGGATGAAGAGGAATTGCAAGGAAAGTCTAGGTTTAGTAGGAATGGCATGACAAATCAATAGAGTGAGAAAGCAAAGCAAAGAATAAAAAATAAAGCAAGAGGAAGCCCAGAAGTTGTAGGCAAGGCAGAGTCAGGCAGGCAGCTCAGTGGCAGGGCAGAAAAGGCAAAGCAAGGGCAGGGAGGAAAGGGGTTGGCAAGTCAAGGCAGGGAATGAGTAGCAAGGCAATGGAAGGGAAAGGAAAAGTAGTCAGGGCAAGGCCTGGGTGTGTAAGACAAGGTTCAGAGAGACAAAGGAAGGCAAATCAAGTGAGAGGCTTACAAGACAAGGCAAGACAGTTTTAAAAAAGCAGGAATATTAAGGTGGGTGATGGGTAGAGCAAGGCAAAGGAGTGGTCGGGGGGTAAGAGAAGGACACGTGAATGTTGGTGAGGGGAGGAAAGTTTGGGGCAGGCAAGCCAAGGTAAGTCAAAGAAGGAGCAAGGAAGATAAAGCAGGGCCAAGGAAAAAGGGGTAGGGAAGTCAAATTAGGGGATGGGTGAGAAAAGCAATGGAGTGGTAGGAAAAGCAAGGGAAGGGGACTGAGGGTTTGCCACCTGAGGAGCACTGGATACAGTGACTGATTTTTTTCTACTCAGTGCTTTTAAAAGCTTTTTTCCCATTTTTTGTGAAGTTAGCTGTTTCCATGTTGTTGCACGAGTGGACTGCATACATTCCTATAAAAAAATGCATTCTTTTAACCAAAGAAAATCCCCTGGGTTCACCCAATGTGTACCTGCACTGTCTCGCAAGAGTAAACAGGCAGGTGCTTCGGATAAGAAAGGCTGTGGTTCTTGCTCTGTGGAATGCCTCCTTGTACCCTTTTCTTCCTTTTTCCGTTTGAAAAAGTTTTATTTGAGCTTTGTTCTTGTTCTCCCTCTAGTTTCTTGAGGATGCCATGGGAGTAGCAGCAAAGGGGCTAAAGTACATGAGTGTGAATTTGGTGAGTTCCTGGCTCTGACTCCTGGACCTGTGAAGGAGAAGGAGGAGGCTGGATTCTGTCCCTCTGTCTGTGCCAAAAGTTGCACAGCCTTGCACAGGAATCCCGGGGCTGGGAGCTGGAAATGTCCTTGGTTGCTCCCTGTTCCCATCCTAGTGACGTAACAAGGTTTTTCTCCCTGTTGACTTTGACACAATTAATTACTCTAGCTCTAGAATGCTGGACTCATTTTCAGTGAAGAGCTTGTTTTGCTCAGTCTAATTCATCATTTGTCAGTAGCATGCTCGACAGAAGAGAACTATGACAAAATCAAGTCCACCCCTGTGGTGACTCAGCCAAAATTGGGTAATTGTATCTGAGGGAAGAAGTTTCTTTTGCAGCTACAGGTATCTAATGTGGTATTTGAAGAGCTTTGTCTTGTATCCCTATGGATATTTTCCACGTACACTGCAAGCTGCTGCACTTCAAGTGTTGAAATACTGAAGCCATGTGCTCAGAAGATTTTGCTGAAAGCGAGTGATTTATCTTGGACCTGATGTTCTAACAACCATCTGAGTTTAAATAACAGCAACGTCAATGGTTGTGAATAAGGCTCCATAATTTGGAGGCAGTTCTAGGCTGTCTCCTTTTCTACAAACATTTAAAATGGTCCTCACGGGAAAAAAACGTGAAATTGAAACTCGCTACTGCTTAGTTCTGAGACTGATTTTATTTTCTTTTATTTTCTATTTTATATCTTGTGTGTAGGAGGGGAAAATGGGCTCTTGCCTCTAGGTCTGCACAGCATTGTTACAGAGGCAAAGCGAAACATGTCAGCAGTGTGGAGCTGAGAGGGTGGCTTTCCATCCAGTGCTGACAGGCCTTGACAGCTTGTACAGTCTCATGTAAACAAACATGACAATTAAAATCTCCTCATTGATCCAGCTGAAAGAAATGCAGTGTAGGTTTTGTGAAGTTTAATTTTCTTTAACCTAAAACAAGTTTCCTTCCATGAATTCCTTTTCCAGATATAGCTTCTGTGCTCTTTTGTAGGAAGAGAGGCTAAAACAGTAATTATGAGGCAGAGAGTTCTTACTTGCCTGAAAGCTTGGGTTAGTTCTCTTTACATCAAGATTGATGTAATTTTTACCTCCCACCTAAGAATATGCTTGCTTAGAAACTGTAGTCATAGATCGTAAGCAGCATTGTTTTAACTGTTTAACCAGTTGAACAGTTAGGAAGGGAGAAAATGGAGAATTACTTTGTGAATGTTGCCTAAAATTGGGCATAATTTAGCTTTCAGTTGACGGGAAGAAAATGAGATCAGATGATGCTGTAAGATATGAGCAGCCTTCAGGGGAGATGGAAGATTTCTTGTATTTGATAATACTTCACAGCTGAGAATTGAGCAGGCAAAGCACAGCATGGCAAAACACAGCACTTAACTAAACACTTAAGCAGTTTGGGAACAGGGCTGTTCCAGGTCACAGAGTATACCTGTAACATCTCTTACAGGTGGTTTTTGGAGACTTGAAAGGTGTTTTCTCAGGTTTATACTGTAACTACTCAAGGTAAATATCAGCCAGTAAAAGTGCATGGTTTTGAGTGATTTTTGCCATGTCCAGAATGAAACTCAGAATCTTAAAGTAGCTTTCAACCTGCATCATCTCAGCGGACCTTGCATACAAGCAGTTCAACCAAAAAAACCCAAAAATCAACAAAAACAAACAACCACACAAAAAAAACCCCCACAAACAAACAAACCCCCCCAAAAAACCACCACCACCAACAAAAAACAACCAAACAACACCCGCCCCAAAAAGAATGTTTAAGAAATAGTGTATCAAGAAATAGTGTATCAGGTGTGGGAAGATGTGACAAGAAGGAATTTGAAAATGGGAAACAAGGAAGTCTGTTGAAGGGATGCCAAGATCAGGGTAATGAGAGGTTTGAAAAAACAAGTCATATGTGGCTGCAGGTGTCTGAGGATGTTAGTGGTGTCAGAAAGAGGTCTCTGTTTCCTGTCATTGGGAAAGTGAACAATAATCAAGGATGACATAAAGCCATATTTGCTCACCATGACAAGGTGACCTCATCAAGGAATGGGGCTTATTGCAAAAATGCTTCTGTTACCCACTAATCTGGTTTTAGAGTGGCCAAGAAAATTTTCACGGAAACAAAACTGTACTCATTGTAAGAGAAATTAAAAGCTGTTTGATTTCATTTAGACTTTGAATAAATAGCTTGGCTCTAAAGCATTCATCTCAATATAAAGTTTAAATACTGGCCCAATGACAGAAGCAATTAAGCTGGTTTTATTTCACAGTATTAAACTTTGCTGAAGAAGCTGAGGCCTTCTGAAACACAGAACAGCTATGTTCATTATCCTGAGATGCACTGTCTTCTTATAGCTCCTAATACATAAAAACCCATCAGTTACACATCAGAGATTTTAGGTTTTTGGTGCTTGGATACATTCAGCATTATAATTTTCTTAAAACAGCACTCCCCTCATTGTGTGTGTCATCAACACAAGTGGGGCCATATTCTTGGCCTTTAATATTCTTGCTCCTGGAGCCAAGCTGACTTTATTCAGTGCCTATATCTTGCACCTTCTGAGAGTAGTTAAAATTAGGAATGGGTGATGCATGGAAAATAGGAAAAAGAAATCAAGTCCTCTCGCACTTTATTTGTGGCCACAGAGATGAGAACATCGCTACAGTGTCATGTTGGTATAAAATGGAGCAATTGACAACACACTGAATTGAAACTGTTTTTGAATAACTGTACACACTAAACTTGCCCTCTAAACATGGATATAGAGATTACAGACATGGAGACCATGACATTAATGATGTTCATGTGTGTATTATGACTGCTTAGTACTACCTAAGTTTCTTCTGTTGGAACTTGATTTGTTTGCAAATGTAACTGATAAATGTTAACTTGTGCACAACTGGAATGTAGATCTGTCCTGAAAATACAGTATAAAAAAACTGTATAACACCTGTCATGACATGATTTTTTTCTTAGATGTCTTTAAAAAATGTAGTTTGCAGTCGAATAGCAGCTGTTTTATATAGTTACAAAATTCATCAATATGTAGTGAAATTTCTTCCCAACTTGGGATATGCATATGGATTAGATGGTGGCAGACAACTTCATGTGCCAGCTCTGCCTCATTCTTTGTGAATTGTAGCAGTTCACATTACTTGTAGATTTAAGAGCCAGGGTAGATTGTGCTCGACAAAATTGCTGGGCCTTTGTTTCTCCCCTGCCTCTTTGCCACTCATGAGGGTTTAGGTAGATTGACTCCTCATTCATGAAGCAGTAAGGTAATTTTCAGCACTACATATGCATTTTAATCTTACTGACAATTTGCAACATGTTAATTTAGAGCGGAGCTTTATTTCCCTGACTTCCATTTTCAAGGGCCCTGCAGCTCTATTAAACTGTGTTTGTATCTGTACGAATTCAGCTATTTCGTTAGCATAAAACATTCAGAATTACAGTGCAGAAAGTCAAGAATACAAGGCTTTATTTGATAGCGTTTTAGGAATGATGGGTTTTATTTGGAGGGGGAGATAGAAAGGGATGGAACTTAAAAAGGAGTGTTTAAATGGCGAGTTTAAAGCTCCCTGAATATATGCATTAAATGTACAGGCCAGATTCCTGTTTTCTGCCACAAGGAATGTTTCTCAAACAAACTGCATAAATCAAAGTCATTAATACAGATAGTCCTCACAATTGGTTATTTACAGCTGGAGTTTTTCTACTTGCACAAAAGCATTTTCCTGATGTTAGAGACATTATCTGTTGTGATCTGAGAGAGGTCCAAGAGAATAAAACTCAATCAAGTAAAGCCAAAATTGATACAGCATATGTCTATAGAGCCTTACTTAAGATGGTCAGAATGTAGTACAAGTCTGGGACAAAGGTGCTGCGTTTATTTACTGGTTGGCACTTTTCTGGTAGGGAAGAAAACCAAAAACTCAAGAATCTGACAGACTGCAAGTCAATTTTGGATGCAAGTAACACCTTCTAATGCTTTTCATGAAAAAACCAAAACTCGAACCCAACAAACAAACCAACAAACCACAAAAACCCCTTGAGACAATACTAACACCAAACCTAAATGTTAAGTATTTCTGTAGCTTGCCACTATTGAAAAAATAGGTCAAGGCTTTGGTTTTCTTGTTTCAGGATTAAAACTCATGGTGGTGATATGGAAGGGTCTTGGTGGTTATGCTCAAGACTATTCTTATACCCTCAGACTTTAGACTTTTCATAATGATTATGAGGTGGAACTCATCACTGGAACTTGATGGGTTTTGAGGAAAGCTTTGTTTTGGGTGAAGAACCTCAGAAACCCTTCAAAAGTGTTTTTTGCATTCCGAGAACACGAGGCTTTGGCTTTCTGCTGTCACTGTGCTCCTTGGAGTTGACTTAGGTGTCCAGGAAAAATTGGATAACTCCGCCGAGTTTTACTGGGAGGAAAAGCCGTGGCCAGGCTGCAGGATGGGCACAAAGCCGCCGGGTGGCAGAGGAGACCGAGCTAACCGAGAGCTCAGCGAGCCGCAGTGCCCGGGTTTGCGCTCCCGCCTGGGAGGGAGATCAGATGTAAGGCACCTGAGCTCCTCGCTGGTATCTTCTAGTGGATTTTTCAGGAACCGGAAAAGCAGAGAGAAGGGAAGATTCCAGTAGATCTAGTAAAAGACCAAAGTATTCCGCTGGCCAGCTTAAATTGCTGTGCAAGTATTGCATTGAGAAGGCAGTGCATAGCCTGATGCACAGTTATAATAGGGTTGACTTGGAATAACATCTGTGTCCAAAAGCAGCATATGCTTTCAATCTTTGTCCTTTTTTCCCTCTTTGCTCCTTATCCTAAATTTAAACTATTGACTACTTTAAAGAAGGTGAAATAAAAGAAAAGAGATCCAATTATCTCCTCTTCTCTGATGTACTGAAAACAGAAGTATTGGTATTTTTTCCAGTAAGGTACCAGACTATTCCCATCTTCCTGTTGTGTGTGAGGGTGTCTCATACTCTGAATTCTGCTGCCTCTCCCCCTACTGTCTCTGGCAGGTTATATTTGCGCTTCAGGATTACATCTTTAAAAGAAAGTGGAAAAAATAAATTTTCCCAAGTTGCAGCAGAGTTTCCTCTGATGGAACAGTTCTGCATTCACTTCATGCTTAGTTTGCTAGATCGGTTTTAATTAGGTTTTTTTGCTTGATTTGCAGTGAGAGATATTTGTGCTGCAGCTCATTACTTGAGGTCTCTGCATCTGTCTAGAGCCTGCAAATTACCACTGCCCACCATGAAGGCTGGAGCTGAGCGAGAGCCCTGGGTGAGGGACAGAGCGGAGGAGCAGTGCTGTCCATTCTGGTCTCTCTCTGTGCCTTGGGGTGGGCTGGAGCACCTGGCACATAAAACTTGAGAGACGTTTAAGCTGCCTCATTAACTTACAGCAAGCCTATTCAGAATTCTCTCTGTGAACATTTAGCTGTCAATATGAAAAGACCCGAATGGCATGGCTGGTAAGCAAGCAGTAGACAGCTTGTTATTATGTCAGTGATAAAGTCCAGTTATTCTTTTCTTAGCATCAATGAATAATCTAATTTCTCACTCCATTGAAAGTGTTAATTAGCTAAAACTGAGGTATGGGCACTATGGGACGGTTAACAACAGCTGCATGGAGACCTGAGGCTTGGCGAGTTTGGCAGGAATAGGATCTTTTTAAGACCACACAGATTCCTAGATGATATCGTACAGAAATCAGATAGCACACGAAACGCAGGCAGCACAAGTCACTGAAAGAAGAGGGTGCTAGAAAATGATTATTTGTTTTGCATTTTTGAGATATTTCTGGTGTAAACTACTTTTCAAAAGCAAGTGAGAGGCAGTGTCAGTGAGCCAATGTTATCCTTTGCAGGTAGAGCCTGGGACATGCGTCCATTCCGCTTGTTCTGGAAATGTGACTTATGGCTGGACTGTTCTCTGATTCATAAAAAGCAGGGAAATCATTCATCTGGGGCCTGGTGCTCTGATTCCCATGTGATTCCTTTCATGTTTAGAGTAAAGCTTATCTGATAGGTGCTAACCCTTCTTCTCTCCAAGCTGCAAATTAAAGTAATTAGCAAACAAAGGCTGTTGGAGATTTTCCATTGAAGCTGCAAAAATACAAACAGACAGAGAAGCATCAAGGCACTTTTTCTTGTTTAAACATTATAAATGTCATTGATCATTTTACAGAATTAATCTTGCAAGGTTAAAAAACCCTAAGAGCAGAAATGGTGTGAAAAGGGTAGGCTGTGAAAAAAAACGGGATGAATGTTAATGCAAGTACCCTGGCTGTCAGCGATTCAAGCAAACAAGACACTTAGTGGTAGGCTGGCTGAGGAATATTTCTATAATAAAGAGAAATGAAGCATGTAGCATAGTAAATGGGATCTGAAGAGCCATTTCCCAGGAACCATTTTTGTTTGTGTCATAGCCCACCATTAGAAAAGCATGGCTGTAAGTTCCTGTGTTTTTGTGCTCAGACTTTCCGTTCTTTGTTGTGAGCCACAGTGATGTGGGGGTTCCTGTGGGGAAATGAAGCTTTCTAGGAATTGTAGATGCTAAAGAAAGTGAAGGTTTGCTTCTTTGCATGTGCAGAGTTTGGCTTGAAATAGCAGCCCAGAAAACAAACTGTGAAAGTTCCTAAGTTATGGTTTAACTTCAAATTTGTTTGGGAGAACAACTAGGTGACTCATTTTTTTTCCATTAGGAATTTATAGGTATGTCCTGACCAAAATCTGACGGGTTATTTAAAGCGACAGGTTGTTTAAAGGTTGTTCCTTTTGCTTCCTTTACTGCATTTTGGGCATACCTACCACTGCCTTTCATTTTCTGTAATTTTTAACCTTTTTTCTTTTGGTGTCTCTTGTTCTTGGTTGGATTTAAAGGTTCTGCCGTTCAGTCACTCTGAGCTCCTGCATTGCGAGGAGCAGATGCTGCAAAACCAGGAGCTGGGTACGTGCTCGAGTGCCTTAAATGAGTTAGTGCTGCACTGTCTCCGTGTGGGCTGGAGCAGTCTGTAGGAAGCAGCCTGAGGGAACAGTGTGTGCTGACCCCTTGTGCTTTACAGCCCTCCTCTGAATCCTCCTGTGTGGTGCTGTAGGGACAAGTCTGTCTGTGGAGGCCCTGTCCTTTGGCTCAAGACAGGCTCATGCACGGGCTCACAAGCCAGGGTAAATGGCAAGGTTCACAAATGTAAGTCAGTCGTCATCAGGCATAAAAATTTGGCTTTTTACAAGTGCTTTTTACCATTTCCCTCCGAGCAAACAGTGCTAATTAAGCTCTGAAAAACTGAGCATGGAAGGAATGGAATATCAGTGCTTTCCCCATGAATAAAACATGTTTTTATGCAACAACTGTTTTCATGCCTGAGCTGGGGTTGAACTTGTTTTTACGAGTCATACTATTGCAAATGTAGCAAACACTGAAATTTGGGCACAATTTCTGTATAACCACATAAATAATCTAATTAGGAGTCCAGATTTTTCCTGTTTTCTAGTGGTGCTAAAGGCAGCTATGAAACACAACTATTTTTCTTATTATATTTGTACTTGATGTTAAATGAGTCATGAAGAGAGGCAGTGGATAGAGAAGTTTGAGAGAACGAGGGAAAACTAGTTCTCTACAGTGTCATCCTTATCTTCATTGAATTAGTCATCAACCCCTCCCCCGCCATGAAACCGACTCCAGCTCCACAGCCAGAAACTTTCTTTGGAAGTAAAGATGCAAAAAACGATCCTACCCCACCGAGTTACTGTCCAAATATTGCTGTGGGTGTAAGCATTTCAAAATCATCCTTGTCTGAGTTGCAGCATAAACAATCTGTGTTCTAGCAATGGTTTTTCACATTTACCTCTGCTGATACATGCAGGATTTTGAAATCTACCTGACTTCTTGTTCAAGGGTGTTCTGCTGTGATTTTTGGTTACTGAGTTATTACTATTTGATGGGAGATACTGTAAAAAATATGTTGCTGTTACAAGAAAAGCAAAAGCCAAAATGCTCCTCAAATGAAGTGTCTTCCCTTCTTAAGGATAGCTCCAAAACCAGGCTACATTCTTTTCTTTGTAATTCTTATTGGCTTATTGGCAAAGGTTGCAGTGTTCTAGAGGCCAGGACAGATCAAGGACAATAAATTTGTGGAGGTTAAGAGTTGGAATGATAAGCCTGGAAAAAGGAGAAAAAAGAAGTTATAGGTCAAATTGTCACAGTTTGGTGAGGAGGAAAAAACAATAATCGGAAAATTTTTTAATGAAATGCTCGAGGTGCTAGTTTCACTTGATGGGGAAGTTTCCTTTTAAAATTTTGCTTCAGGCATCTCAGTGTCAGCTGGTCTGATCTCGCAGGAAGATTTTTCAGTTCAGCCTCTGATCCTATTGCTCATTCTGACATCAGTTCTGCTGAGACTGTTTTCCTCAACTCATATTCCTCTCTTCCTCTTTCCTTCATACCTGCAGAATACCAGTGTACTGAACCATGCAGCAAGAATGGCTCTGCTTTGGGGTGTTGCAGCAGCTGTGGAAGTGGATTGACATTCCTGTCACTTGGTCCCAGCTCACCCTTAGTTCCAGAGAGAAATGCAAGAGGAAATCTTTTGTGTTCCTGGCTTCTAGCCTAGAAAAAGTGATGCCCACACTTGGATTTCATAAAGGAAAACTGCACTGTTCCACTTGCACTGCCAGCTCTGGGATATTTGCTCCCCTTTCTTCCTCACTGTAGGGTACAGGTATAATTAAAGAGATGCGAGCTCATTCTTCAAAAAATGATTTCCCACTAGATGGAGTGTTGACAGCAGGGTGGTCCTGTTAAGGGTTTCATATTTCCTGACATACGCAGATGTGCTCTGAAACTCTCATGTAGATCCAGATCTTCTCCCTGGCCAAGATTCTTCTTGTGACCGAAAAGCTTAATTTAGATGCTAAAACAAGCATCCTAATTTTTTAGAAATCTAATTTCCTTTGGGCATGGTTTGAAGCCATCTCCTGTTTAGATGGTAAATAGAACCATGAATGAAGTGCTAATGATTAACATTTACCTTGGCAACAAACAAACAGCTCATTTTCAAAAAAAAAGAAGAAAAGCTGACTTTTTCTGGATCGATGTATTTGGGCGGGAGGGTTTGGAAAGGAAATTAAAGTATGAGATGCAGCCCTTATTTTAAAAATTTCATCTTACAAGATAGATTTTCTTCATTCTTACAAAGCCTGTTTACTGATATGGCAGAGAGATGTAGTCTGCATGTATGAGTGATATCAGTGACAGCTGGGTTGGTCATGGCCTTGTGCAGCAAAGGTGGAATTTGGGGGATGTGATACCAGAATGACACATTAATGGGAAATGGAGGTGCAAACACAGTCTGGATTACGAAAGTGAGGTGGTTCCAGGAAACACTGTCACTTCTTTTTATGCTTGAACAAAGCTCTCGTTTGTCTGGATGCCACTTAGATTTGTATAGTGTCACTTGAGAAAGGAAATATAGAAATTTATTACAAGTCTTGGCAAGGGTCAGGAAGTGATGACAAAGAATCAGGGGAGAGAAAACAATTCAGAATTGTTTGCTAATGATTGTTATAAAAAAATCTATTTCTATAGGAGAAATACTGCACGAAGACTGACTGTGCAAATTAAATCTGTTAGTGACAAAGTTAACAGATTTATAAAGATAAAAGATATCATTGCAAAAAAGTATGGAAAAAGTAATGGAATGGGTCTTGGATTTCTCTAAAGCCTTGAATAGAAATCTCTGCCTAGTCCAGGGCCAAGTGCTTGGCAATATATGGCAGAAGTTCCTCCTTGGGACAAATATAGTAATTTTTTCAAAACCGGCCATATCTAAAGAAGAGCAAAAACAATTTTAATGAAACAGAGATAGAGATGATTCTCTACGAAACACAAACAGCAATCAGTTCAACTCATAGCAATGGAGGACATTGGAGACCACGAGCAAGTTCCACATGGACTGTGAGTGGCTTGCTTTTAAAATGCCCTGACCTCGAGTGTAGCAAAATTGTTGAAATCCAGAGAAGGCTAATAAATATTTTACAGGCTGTGGGAGGAAACTGGAAACTGCATATTGGCATAAACCTTTGAAGGGGTGATGAACAGTGTGTTCAAACAAAGTCACTAACAGTGGCAGGTGGGACAACTTAAACTCTTGTTTCTTTCCTCAAAGAACATTTTCACAGAAACATATTGCTCTAAGTACCTGCATGTACCAGGTGTGGTGGACTTGGGATGGATATTTAAAGTCTGAATTTTTTGAGAGGGTCAGCTCACCCTTCTTTTCAGCATGGCTAAAGAGTAATGATGTAAACGATCTTCCTAAGTATTTTATTGAAGTCTTCTTTTGGTAGAATATTTTAAATAGCACAAAATATTGCATGACTTAGTATGCAGCAATGAAGAGCTTTTCAAAAATCTGCTCATTTGTAATGCTGATGTCTCTAAAACCAGCAAAGTTTCAGCCTAGGCAAGTATGGAGATTATACAATGTCAGAATACAAACCATTTAAAGATTTCCAGGTATATCCCTGCAAGCTGATGAGCAAAAATTCACTTAGAGGTGATGGTTTTCCATCAGAAAGCAATAGAGCAGAAATACAGAATGGGTAAATGTTTGCAGGAGGACAGGGGGAAAGTAAACGTATTTGTGACGACAGCTTATCATGAGCTGACTGATGAGGGCAGCCAGCAAATGTCATAGAATATATTGTTTTTGTTCTTTCTGTGGCCTATTTACGTATCTTAGCTAAGTGCATTAAAGCCTTAATTCAGATACAGTAACTCTGCCTTGCATTGCTTCATGGTGGAAAAATAGACCTTTTCCAGTCAACTAGAATGAACAGATGCAGTTTCAAATAGCTAGCAGATGTTAGAAACAAGTGAGCAGGAATCAGTTTGAGGGGCCTGACTGGGGGAGCCAGGTCTCCCTGGAATTAGGAGAGTGGGAAGGAAGGAGGATTTTCCTAAAGAAATTGCAAACAATGCTGTACTGACTCTTTTTTAGCTTAGGTGAATCAGGTCCTAGTAAATTCCAGAAATCTCTTCTCTTACCCTTTGGATTTTTGTTTGTTTGGTTTTGTTGTTGTGTTCTTTTTTTTTTTAATGTTTTTTGCTTGTTTGTTTTGCAGCCCAGGTGAGACTGGTATCTTGGATATGTATTTAGGATGTAAGAGTGGTAATAAGTCTCCAGAAGTTATTTAAGAACAAAGAACAAAGTAGGTTTTCTGTTACCTCTTTGCAGAAGTAAATGAGAGAAGATACATGGAAATAAAGACCATGTGAAAAAGACAGCCGAAAGGAAAATGTAATCAGTAGAACTTATTTTTTTGTGGCTCTAGAAGGGCTGGTTCATCCCACCCAACAGTTTCACAGAAGTTTTTAGCAATTTCTGGATTGCTGCTGGATTAAAAACTGAAAATACTGCTGTGGGAAAGTTGCTTGCAATGCAAAAAATTACCTGGTTCATTATTTTTTATAAGGTATTACATGTGAACCATTAAGAAACTCAGCAGTTTACAGAAATCCATTTTCAGTCTGCTTGTGAGACCATACTGTACTGTTGTTCTGCTCTGTTTCTTTGAGAACAGATGTTACAAAGAACTTTATTCTTCTTGAAGGAAAAGAAAAGCCCAAAATCATAGACCAGAAACATTAATTAGGCAAATTTGACTGTGTAAGGTGGGAGTACAGCATGGACTTTAAAGAAAGTACTTTGCTTTATGTTATTACATATGGTGGAAAAAGGGACAGTCATTCACCATTGGGAGCTAAGGTTCCTGATGTTAAAGGTGAAGGTGGTAAAACATGAGAGTTTTAACTCCTCACTGATTACAACAGGAATCACAGAACAGCTGAGGCTGGAAGGCAGCTCTGGAGACAATTTAGTCCAATATCCTCCCTCCACAAAAGGTCAATTAGAGGTTTTCATGGCAGTGCCCAGTTGGGTATTGTCCCTCTCCAAGGATGGGTATTCCACAGCTCCACTGGGCAACTTGTTCTAGACTTCTGCCACCCCTGAACCTTTTTTTACCATTTGTTGTTTAATATAGAATTTTCTGGAGTTCAGTTTATGGCCATCTTTTCCAGTCACTGGGCACCTCTGAGAAGTATGTGGCTCACTCCTTACTGACTGTGCTCTATCCTTCTGCCCTGCTTTTCTATCCACACCGATACCCCTAAGCCTCCTTTTCTCCAGATTTTCCCATTCTCTCCTTACTTGTCTGATGCTCCAAGCCCCGCTCATTTGTAGCTGTCTACTGGCCTCACTCCAGGATATCTGTGCCTCTCAAAACCAGACCTGGCAGTGAAGATGTCAGTGAGCACTCTTCTAAATGGTAGCATGGTATTGAGTGGAGGTCGGCTATTGTAAATAGAGAGGGAAAGAGAGACTAAGGATCAATAGGATGCTTGCCATCAGTTAAAACACAGTCAGCAGAAACAGAGTAGAAAACCAGCTCATGGCAGCCTTACTTTATTTTTTGAAATAGAAATGCCGTTTCTAGAGAGTACACTGATTGTGTTAATACTTTCATTATTGAGAAGGCGAGGGAATGATTCTTGGCAGCAGGATCTAAGATGAGCCTTCCTTCAGTAGTGGTGTTTCACTCACAGACAAAAAGACACTGTATCTGCTGAGAAATTGAACTACATTCCAGGTCCTTACCATCGGAAAGAAAAATATTCTGTGCAAATATCTGTGGGGAAGATATATAAATTATTTGGCATCAAATCTATACAGGCCCAGCTGCCCTGCTTTGAATCGTAGTTGTAGCTGATGTTAAGCTATTCAGCAGGGTTTTTCCTATCACTTTATTGCAGTTGATGCTACAAATTCCTGATCCAAATGTATTTAATGCTGTTTATAACTGTAGTTTGGTGCAATATGATCTGTGATATCCACATGATTTTCACGGGATTTCATTCTCTTGAAAGCAGAGAATGGTTTCCAAAGCAAAATTAAACACAATCAGATCTCTTCTAGGATTTATGCCTCTTCTTCGACACATTGCTGGGAGACCAGGTCTTTCCAAGCTCTTAAGATTGTGGAGCTCAGCTCTGCCATATTTTCTGCAGCTTCCTGCTGCCTCTGTGAGTGGTAAAGAGAGGGGATTCTTCCCCTTTGTTTTTGAGGTTCTGTTGGCAGGCCTATGCAGCTTTCCAATAGCGAAATTTCCTTCATTTGGGAGCGGACCTCCACTTCATTTCCCTACAAACAGTCTAGATCATAAAACATCCATTCTACAACATCTTAAGTAACACAGCATCTTTCCTGAACAGAGCTTTCCTATGGCATTTACCAATCAAGCACAAGATTGTTTTCTTCCAGGGCCCTTACTGTAACTAAATTTGCAGACTGCATTGAAGTGGTATTTTGTAAAAAGGTAACACCTTTGTTGTTTGGGGAATGGCAGCAATTCTGTGCACTTATTTCTGCAATGACTCCTTGTTTCTGGTACAAGTGGCAAAGCAAATGGAACCTGAAATGGGCAAATCCTGCTCAGACTGTCCTGAATCCAGGATGAGTCTTTTAAATAAAGTTCCAGTCAAACATCTAACTCCTAAAGGAAGAAATTATTGAAAGCATTGTCTTTCTGAGGGAATACAAAATTGTCTGTTAATCAAAGTGGAAATTTTCTGTTAATACAAGCAGATGACTGTTGGCTGGCCTACGGAAAGTTTCAGTATGCAACTTGACTGACAAATTTTTGAGCAGAAGCATGTAATTAAATGTGTTTTCAGGGCTCTGCACTGTTATCTTGGGTGATTCATATTGATTCTCTATTCCACATCAGTCTGTGTCCAGAAATTGTTACTATATGTCTAAGACCCTTGTGTGTGTGGGGTGGTGGAGGAGGTGGGGAGGGCAGTCTGGGTGGTTTGCTATGCATCAGAGTTTTTTAAATTCCCCTATCTAGGGCTTTGTTGCTTTTCTTGCCATGGTATTTGCTTCACTGGCTGTTTGTTCTTTGTTCAGGCAAAGGCTTTTCTTTCCACTTTGGTTTTTCCCCTCAGCTTGGAGTAGCTATCCTTGAGCTGCCTGAAGGATGAATTCTGCAGCTGTCTGTCTGAGGCTGGGGTCATTACACAGGCAGACGGTGGCAGAGCTGAGTGGCCTCCAGCCCCAGCCACCATTGACTGTGCCAAGCTGAGGACAGGAAACACCAAAGTTCTCCAGCCCAGCTGCTTTGCCTGCTCTGCTGTGCCTGGCTGTGGGGAGGAGATCGATGCTTGATGAGCTTGGGCCTTTGTCTGAGGCTGCCTGTGAAGACACAGTAAATTTGAATTCTGATTCAGTAGTCCCCACCTGTCCCTCAATTGTCGATATTTTTCTGCTGCTGGAACTGCTCTGTGAGGCTCCTACCTTCCCAGGAGGGATCTGCCGCCATCTTGTCCCTTTTGGCCTGCAAGCCTGGGCCCATCATCTCCAGGACTCGTATTGGGAACAGTGCGAGAAACAACACCCACTTTTCAAATTTCAAAGGTTTATTAAACCTTAACAAATATAACAAAGGAAAGAGATGTGGTGCCAGGAGCATATGACCGTCTGCCACTTGCTCCTCTACAAAATGGCTATTCTGCCTTTTATACCCCTGGTGTTGCATTAGGTAAAGTTGGCCCCCTCCCAAAGTCTGCCAGTTAACTCTTCTTTGCCATCCATTGTTGGAGACAGTGTTACTTTCCTGTAACTTGATTGAAGGTCGGGAGTTGTCATGCCGTGCCCTCCCTGTCAACAAGCTTTTCCCATCCCGTGCAAGGGGCACATGTGCACGCCCTCCCTCCACAAATCTTTCACAACCAAGGCTGTCTGGTGGCAACAATGCTGAGGGGGGAAGGGGGCTATGGAGAGAACAGAGGATGTCTAGACAACAAATCACAATAACAACTATACAATAAAACTTAGCATATACACAATATTCATCTCTTAATTGCAAGATCCAATCCATCACATTACCTACCTATAACAACGGGTATTCCTGACACTTTGGTCTCATTCTTTCAGTGGGCTTGTGAGGGTTAGCAGTTTGATATCAAGCAATTATTTACTTTTTTCACTCCCCTGCCTGGTGGTGTGTATCACTAAACTGTTGTATTTTTTGCTTTTATCTATTAGTAATCATTCCTTGTTGGTGAAAAGGGATTTTTGGAATCCTTAATGGGAGACAGCTAATTCCAGAGTGCTCTCCTTTGCATTGTCTCATACCAAGACAACTGTGTATTCATCTAAGGCTTGTATACCTTGCCTCTGTGAGAACTGATTAACACAAACTGTGGAAAGAGAGAATTATCTCATCTCTGATTGCATGTACTAATACACTAGACATTCCTCATAACACAGATTTGTCTTGTGTAAAACTGCCAAATTTTCTCATTGTAGACTTCTTGACTTTGACAGAAATTTGTTAAGGGATTGTAAACACTTGAATATAAATCCACAGACAATCCAGGTTTTATATTTGTCTGATTTTAACCATGTTATTACAAGATTGGTGAATACACATTTTGTGTTTGTGTGTGTAATTCAAGTCTCCAGATCCAGCTATACCCTTGGGGGAAACCAAATATCCAAAGTACAATTTTCATTTTTCATATTATCTAGTGGTGAATGATTTTAATATGGAAAATGTATGACAGTGCTGTCATCAGTGTCTTGCTGCAGTAATAACTTGTCTTTTTTCAACAACATACATGCAAGTGTGTGGTGAAGTGCGTTTTTGAAATGCACAGATGCTGTGAAACTGGGGAAAAAAATAATTTTGTTTATAGAAGATTGGTATGTCTACAACAGATCTGAGTAATGCTAATCACTCCTTTTGTCCTCACAAAGCTTGCCATTTTCTTGCTTACAATTATTCAAATATGAACTCTTCCTGAAACACAATTTATGAAATTATCAGGCTTTAAAAAGTAATCAAAATCAAGCCAAGTAAATGTTCCTCCCCCTATGCCAAAGAAAAGCTACTCAGACACTATTCGTTTTTCATATGTATATGCCATATATGTTCATAGAAAAAATCTGCATATCTACATATTCTTGTTCATATCATTTAGAAATTATTACATATTTCTGATGACAGGTTTGCTAATGGTAGGATATGAGGACAATGCCAGGAAAAGATCTATCAGCTGATGTTG
This sequence comes from Bombycilla garrulus, assembly GCA_013400315.1. Classification (NCBI taxonomy): domain Eukaryota; kingdom Metazoa; phylum Chordata; class Aves; order Passeriformes; family Bombycillidae; genus Bombycilla; species Bombycilla garrulus. The sequence goes on from VXBU01008285.1 coordinate 1,089,368, forward strand.
GTGATAATTCAGAGTGGTTTCCCTGCTGACAGAACAATTTGTGTAACTCATGTCCCTGGTACCTATAAGGCTGAAAAAAAAATAAAAATCAAGACTCACACATATCCCAACTCCCTTAAAAGCACAAAGCACATACACACCCACCCACATATGCACCCTCCTCCACTCTCATTCCCCACAAAAAGCCCCACAAAACCCAAAAATAACCCTGACAAACAAAACAAATCACACAGCTGACAAGCTGAAAATTTTCCTTCAGATACAAAGGTCTTATGTGTGCTCAGTATCCCCAATATCTTCAAAAGAGTGAAATCTTTCAATGTAGGAAAGAAAAGATCAAGAGCGTCGGTTTAGGGTAGAATAACAGAAGCGGTCTTTAACCTTGTGCTGGGACTAAAGTAGGATTTGGGGTGTCAGGAAGCTATAAAAGTTCTTGCCTTTAATCTTCCCCTGTTTCAGCCTCACACTGAGGAGATTAGGCTGAAAGACTGGGCACTAAGGACAAAAGTTTCTAACACAGTTTTCACGTTGTCCTCAGGACAAAAAAAGGCTGCTGAAGGGTCTAGAACATGAAGGGAGCTCATGCTCCTATGAGGAGCAGCTAGGGGAGCTGGGATTGTTTAGCGTGGAGAAAAGGAGGCTCAGGTGAGCTTATCACTCTCTACAACTCCTTGAAAGGGGGTTGTGGCCAGGTGGGGGTTGGTCTTTTCTCCCAGGCAACAAGCAGCAGAACATGAGGACATAGCCTGTGGGAGATTTAGCGCATTAGGAAGAGGTTCTTCACAGGAAGAGTGACTGGTCACTGGAATGGGTTGCTCAAGGAGGTGGTGGAGTCACCATGCCTGGAGGTGTTTAAGAAAAGACTGGATGTGGTACTTAGTGCCATGGTTTAGTTGACAAGGGAGTGTTAGGTCATAGGTTGGACTTGATGATCTCAAAGTTTTTTTTCAACCTAGCTGATTTTGTGATTCTGTGATTTGAGATGAGTATTTTTGACGCATTGTGAAGCAAAAGGGCCTTCTTGTGAGCAAAACAGAAGGGACAGGAAACAGGAGAATAAATATTTTCAAGGAAATTCACTTTGTCTTATATTTGCCTTCGTACAAGACCATGGACAGTTGATAGTGCTTTTTGTGGTCTTGTGGGGATTCTCTATCGTGCCATGCCCTATCATGAAGTTGAGGTATGAATCCTAATTTTCCATAAGGTTTTGGGTGGTAGCATGGGGGATCTCAGAATAAAGGCTTTGAAATCCTGAAGCATAATTACTATGTAGCAGAAATTTTCATTGTCTGTTTTCTGTAAGTGAAAAGGACTATAGACTGCCAATATGGTGCCTTTTAAGAATAGAGCTGGAATGACATGTCTTCTTAAAGATCAGGGAAATGCTGGGTATTTCGCTGTTGTACGTTCACGATGCTTCTTACAGAAGTAAAAAATCTGATTATCCTCAAAAACTGTACAGATGCCTCTTAAATTGGAGTTCTGGTAAATTTGAAGAGCAGTTTTTCAGCATTCTGAAGATTTGAAGAACTGTAAAAATATCAAGGTCATAGCCTGTGTTTGTTGTAACTTTAAACCCAAGAGTGTCTACCTTGCTATAACTTCACTGTACTATCTGCTTAAGTTGGGAACTCCTAGAGAAACCCATCCATTTATTTCAGCCAAAATGCCAACTTGGTGCTTTGTTTAGTACCCTGAATGTGCTCTGGTCAGACAAAGGATTGGATTGATGCTCCTGGGAAGTTTGAGTGACAAAGCAAACTGGTAATGTTGCTCGTGAATATTTACACAGTTAGTCTTATTTTATAATATTGTATTTACAGATCTAGTCTTTTTTTGGATTTTTGAAGCCATTAATACTGTATAGCTCTGGCTAAGGGAAAACCAATTCAGTGTTCCTGCTTTAGTCCTCTTTCAATGCTTTAAATTTATTTCTCTGATTATATTTTCGCTTTCATAAAAGCCGTCTCCTCCTTGAAGATTTTATCTTGTGCTTTCCTTTTTCACTGTGACTTCATTGAGACAAATGGGCACAAGGCAAAAATTTCTCTTGGATGTTATCAAATTATTCTTTGGGGAGATGAGTCTAAATCCATAATGCTGGATTTCTGTAGATGTAGATTTTCTCGCACAAGCTTCAAGGTAGGCTGAAATTCAAAGGTTTATTGAGAGTGCTTTGTTCTTGCCTTATTGAATTTTTGGAAACATGAGCTAAAAGGCCTTGTCCTTGCTACTTTGAGTGAAGCCACCCTTGCTAAAAACTGCTTTCTTAAGTTTAACTTTGAGCAGTCATTCTGAAAAAATTTCCCAGAAACATTAATTTCTGTAAAAGCAGTTAACCAGAAGAGTGGGGGTTTTTTTGTTTTTTTTTTTGGGTTTTTTTCAGATGCAGATTATTGTGTGCACAGTAGTGCACTGCAGAAAATAATAATATGATTTAGTCATCATTACAGGGACACTTTGAGAAAGTTATCATGACATTTAGTGCTTTTGACTGGGAAGTCTGGTCTTAAGTTTCAGTACCAGCAGTTTCTGGCTTGTTGCCATGAGCAGCAGGCTCTGAGGAGGGTACAAGCAGCTTTTAAGGAGTGTATTTTTGGTTTTTTGGCAACATGTTTTATATTTTAACAATACTAGAAGTTATTCAGATTGAGATCTCAGATGTGGACTACATAAGAAGAAATGATGAGCGAGAATCTGGTTAAATATCAAATCAGTATCAAAGATAGCTGAGAATTAAAGAAAAAATTTACCCCATGTGTGTTTCTACACATGGACACCTGTAAAAGAGCCCTGGAAAAGGAAAAGAAGAGGAGGTTCAGTAGAAAATTATGTGTCAAACTGCATTAACTCTAGTTCTCTGGAGGAATATGGAGACATGTAGGTCAATAAAGCAATGAAAAAATGGCAGGATGTTTCATGGCAGCTTTTCTTCATTTAGATTAGTTTTTAATAGATTGAAGTGTTCCTGGCTTTTCTCTCATATACTATGTAAGTCAATGTTGTATTTATATATTGTGAACTGTTAAAATAATTTTCTAGTGTCCCCATTTTTACATCTTCTTTTACCTAGTACATATAGTCTGAGCTGGATATTATTATTTTTCTGTCTGTGATTTGTGTGGAGCTCAACTAAACCTCACTTGACACCCCAAGTGCTCTGAATAGGGAGGGAGTTCTACAGGGGATTGGAAATCTCAGTGAAGATTTTAAGAGTTGGAGGTTTTTTCTCTGTAAATGGAGAGCACTCATTTGCACCGCTTTGCTAATTGTACTGTGATTAAAAGTATCGAGGAGAAATTGGTAAGGAAATTAAGCTTAAAAACAAAACAACAACAACAAAAAAAAGCCCATGGTTTCTCTAGAAACAGTGATTTATAGTCTTGTAGACAGAGACTGCTTTTTGAGAATTTGCCCAAACCCCAGAATCAATGCACGGCTTTCCTCTTGAGGACCTGGGAAAAATAAGTAAAAGATTTTGCTAACCCTGGGTAGGATGAGAAATGAAAGGGCCTGATAAATGCTCTCTGGGGATCATTTACTTCAGACTTCAAATTTTGAATCTTCAAGCAACCCTCTGGAAAATGTGAGAACTCATTTTGTTTTCCATGCTGAAAATTGAGAAGAAAATATGTAATTTGTATATAACTTTGTTTCTATGTGATAATTTTGATTCGCAATTCCCTACAAGCCATTCAGTTCTTTTTAAGATATTTCACTTTTATCATCTTTCATGCCTAAGGGTTCTCTGGTTTGTGGCTGTCCATTGAGTAATGTTTTTACTCAGTCCTCCTTCAATGGTGCAATGAACAAACTAAAAACAGTAGGCAACTGGAAATACCGAACTCGAGCAAATGCCTTCTCAATACTGTAGGTAGTGCAGGTGCTGAGCTCATATTTTCCCACAGTTCCTGCTACAACAGTCTTGAAAATATGTGACAGCTGAAGTCATCTTACAGAAGTGCCAGATAAACAAAACTCTACCTTAGTATTTGCAGGATTTGGATTTCTGGTTCCTGGGATAGTTTTGTACTACTATAAGTTTTATGGCATAAAACACAAGTTTAGTTGGATCTCTAGGCTAAAAATCATCAGCTTCCCTTGAGGAGCAGAATAAAACATCTAGGTTTTCAGGAGCATCATTTGAGGCTTTGCATTTGGTCTTCTGTTGAGGTGCCTAGAGAAGGACCCATGCTCTTCCAGTTGTACAGACATGAAAGTCCTTGGCATTCCTATGAGGCTCATCCATATCCTTTCATTACAAATGGCAGCAAAATTACAAGAGATAAGAAAAGAAAAGCAACCAAGAGTTTAAATTGGGGCATATAACTAGAGTTTTTCCATCCCTGTGGCATTGCAAAAACACCTCCATTACGTCAGTTGCCTTGGTACACACTGCGCACATCTCCTGGTGCTCTAGATATGAGCACAAGGAGTGTGACAGCACTTTGCTGGTAGCTCTGAATACTGACCTAAATTAAAACTTCATATGCATGGGGACAGTGCCATGCCCAGCTTTGGTTCATGTCATCATGCAGGATAACAGGTTGCTATGGTAAAAACTGTGGTGACGACAAGCTGTGTGATGTCAAGCTAATATAAGGTGGTTTTTAGCAGAATGAAGAAAATATGTCGAGAGAAATATTAGGCAGATATTTTGGTGAATAATGCTCTTTATAGTTAATGAAAAGAAATACTGTTCTACCTGCATTACTTCTCTTTGGATACCGAATCCAGACCAGATGGGGCTCGTGTAAATCTCCAGCCATTCATTCCGATCACTGTGCTCAGGCAAATGGGATCTAATTGATGGAGAAGCATCGTCATTTCATTTTGTGCAGGCAATTTATAAATTTCCTAAGATTAAGCTGAATCACAGATGCTTCTGTGAGTGGAAGAACACTGTATTTAGAGGAAAACATAAATATGTCAAGGGAGATATCCCCATTTTTGTCATCTGACTTTCCTAAATTGCTCCACTTTGGAGAAGTATGCAGTAGAATATCTCAGTTCCCAAGATTTGTAGAAGTGACATCTAGTGGATTCACACTAGGAATTAAGCTATAAAGGAGGCACATACAGAACCTATATCTGTTGTTCAAATGAGCTAAGACAAGCCTTATTTTTATTAGTGCCTGATTGTTCATGTAGTAGAATTTTTTTAATGTGTCCTACTCTAAATAGGCTATCTTCCCATTCCTCACTTCATCATGTTTACAAATCAAGGTTTTGTGACTATTTTTTAGCCACTTTGTCTTTTTCAATACAATAGTTGTGAATAAATGGTGAGAGAGATAGTGCAGTAAATGAAAGCAATGATTTTTTTTTAGTTCTGAGGGACAAAGATATTGCGAGATGTTGTCATAAATAAGCAAGTCACAACACAAAACTGCTTAGAAATACACTGAGGAGTTAGTAAAGCTAAGAGACACCATGACACTTGCAGGAGATTTTTATATTTGAGTTTGACTTGAAGTTTTTGCTGTTATTATGCAGGTTTTTTTGCTGTTATTATGCAGTTATTATACCATTTTCTATAAAGGGGATGCTAAGACCTTTATGCTCTAGCAATGGTCAGATTAAAAAGGAATAACAGCCAAAAAATGGGTATGTGGGCTGCAAAGTGGGAACACTGCTAGCTGTCTAAAGTTCTCAGCAGAAAATGTGTGTAAAACTTGCTAGACTGTTAGAATAGGAGAAGCTTATTGGTGTGGATAAAATGGTGAAAGGGCAATGTAACATTTAAAGGATATTTTTTATAATAGTTTTTCACCTGTTAACCCCTTGTTTTTCTGAAGATAGCTACACATAAGCTCAAAGCATGATGTCCTTTTTTTAAAATTCCCTTTCTAAAAGGATGAAAAGACCTTACACTTTATAAGTTTTTTTACAGTCTAAGCCAATTTCTTCTCTTGTGAACTCTGAGCTGGGTTGAGAGAAATAGCTGCAGGTTTTTTTTAACATTTGACCTTTTGTCCTTTCACACATGACATTTAATTGTTGGTGTAATTCTGACCCAGAAAAAGTTATTTCCAAAGCTGCCTTTCAGATTTTTTTCGAATTGGTTTCTAAAGTTTTTTTCCAAATGGATTTTTCTCAGCTCTGCTGTATGCTGGTTGAGGAATGAAGGTTTTAAATCCATAACAAATAGATGCCTGCTGTATTGCCTCTTCTCAAAACAATTTTGAAGCTGGTGGAGCTGAGATTTAATGACCGCTAGGAACATTTCATTAAGGTGTTCCTGTGCTTACCTTTTCTCTGATGTGATGTTTGCCCTCCTCTAGTCTCTCTGGATCCTCAGGTTGCCTCAGGCAGGGGTGAAGATTTTGCAGGGGGTTGTGACTGTCTCAAATCATCATCACTGGGAAGAACATGGTGTAGTTTTTAAAACATTTTCTAAGAAATGTTCTTACCTTGCTTTTTCTTGTCTGTCTTGCATTTCCACACTACATCTAAATTAACTAAATATATGGTGAATGTTTAATTTATTGGTTAACTATTTCTTTATTACTGCTAAAATGGTTAATACCTATTTTTCCCCAGTTCTTGGCTTTTTCTATTTTTATTTCTGCCTCTTGTTGAGCTCTTCATATCCTTGGGCTCTCCAGTGTCACCCGTATTACCTTGTGCCTGTATGCCTTACACCAGGGGATGTTCATGTGGATAGTTTTGTTTGGTTGCTTTTTCTTCATTTCTGGTTCGGTTTTTAAAGAAAGAGCAGTTTGTTCTGGGATATTTAATACGCCTTCAGCTGATGTGTGGCCTTTGCAGAGCAGCTGCTGGGATGAACCTTGTAGTGCTTGACCTTCCCAGCCCTGACCCCAAATGTTCCCAGTGGATGCCTGGAGACCCTTCTGAGTCATTCCTTGCAGGAGAGATCCTGTATCCCTTGGGGAAATCCTGTGGCAATTGCTCACACAATAGAGATAGGGAAGATCAGCTAGTATTGTTGAGGGGGGCCATAAATAAAAAGTTTATTTGGTGGCTCCCAAAACCTTGATGGGTTATAACAGACCAGAGCAATGCATTTTTTACTATCTCTGAAGAGAGGAACTAAGAAATCTGAGTAGCTTACTAGGAAAATTGTAGAGCAGTGCAGGCTAAGGCACAAAAGATACTAATATGCTAATGTTATGGTGATGGTAGCTTAAAAAAGGTATATATGATTTCTTCCCATGACTAAAAAAAATCTATCTTCTCTCTCCCTGCAAAACCATCCCTTTTTCTACCAGCTGCAACACCAAAAATACCTTCAGTAGAATTTTAAGACAGAAGTTAACAGGATTGAATTAAGGGAGAATTAGGCTATCAAGCAAACTGATGGATGGCTTTTCTTCCACAAAAAAAGCAGAGAAGTAAAAATATTGTGCCAGCCTCTAGCTATTGAAATATCAGAGATGGGATTTCTCTCACTTTTCTTCCTCTACCTCTTGTTTTTCCACCCAGGCTGCCAGGTTAATTTCCTGGGTACACACATCTTGGGTTGCTGCCTTCAAAGCCATACAAGCCAGTTGGTGCCAGCCATTGCTCTCTGCCCAGATGTGTGGGAATGAGGCTGGATTTTTGATTCCTGGCCTGCTGGAAGTGTCAGAACTGCTGCAGCAGCTTGGGCTGTGGGAGTTTCTCCCTCTGCCAGCCCTCTACTGCACAGCCCTGGGCAGTGTTTGAAACAGGCCAGCACTCAGCGCACCTTTCCCTGTCCATGGGTTTTCTACTGTCAGTCTTCTCCTGCTCCACCTTCCATGTTCTCCACTTTCTGCCATCAGCTGCTTTTTCCAAGGTCTTGTATTCACTTTCTTATTCTCAGCCTACTCCAATCGAGCGACATTATCTATAATACCAAGAGAAGAGAATGAGGACCCAGTGGTGTTGTCTTGCATGGTATTTTGATGGATAATTTCAAATTGAAGAAATGGAGTTAATTAGCTGTACTATGCATGCTTTCCATGCCACCCACCTTGCTCCACTGTGCTGAGATGAGCCAGTGGAAAAAAACACAGGCTCTTTCTGTGTTCTAAAATCTCTCAGTGAAGAGGAGTTTCTTAAGGTAACTTGGAAGTCAAGGTGATTTTTGGTCTATCTACTTATTTCTCATTTTCTTGAAGCTTATGTGGAACAGAGATGCAGACTTTTGAAGTGGTGGGTGCTGTATCAAATAAACACTACCACAACTCAATCTCCTTTGGAGAACCAAAATAAATGGATTTCTCTATTTAACCAGCATCATGTTGCATTTTGAGATTTTAATAAACAGCATTGTCTGTCAAGCTTCCTGTCTTAAGATTGTTGAAAACTTCAGTAGTGCTCTTAGGAATCAAATAAGTGGTTTATAGATGTGCATCATCCAAGTGTTTTATGTGCAGCCATACATACATGTTTGTGGGCTACAATGTTTTAAATTTTGTTTCAAAATTTTATTTGAAAGTTACTTAAGGTCAAGTCCAAAAGTATTTCCTTATCACTGCTGAGCTTCATGTTAGCTTCCAAGACAGAACACATCCTTAGCTTTTCTAATAAGAAATGAGACGTGTTGTTCACATTTTCCAAGATGCAAACCCCTAGTTTTTAGCACCTTCCCCAGGAATCTAATCAAATGGGCTGCTTTACCAGCAGTTTGAATGAATAGGTAATTTCAGGCAAGTGGGTGTCATGGCTTATGTCTGTCTTTACCATTGAAAGAAAACAAAGGAGAGAAAATGAGAGCTGCTAAGGCGTGGCCTTTTGTTTGCAGTACCCTGGTGAATGACATTCAAATTATCTCAAAGCTCAATGTCCCAGCCAATCCACACAATTTCATTTCAGGGGTTGAGGGGAGACATAAATGACCCAGGGAACTTGTGAGTCAGTACCTCAGATGCAGAGAATAGCTGTTTTAAGAGGATATCTGTTTTCTGTACCAAAGCTTTCTTTCCCCCATAACCTGACATGAAACACAATGTCAGCAGTCAAAATGTTATGAACAAATATGTATCTCATCTAAATACAGAGATATCATGCACTTTTTTTTTTCTGCCCAAGGCTAATAATATAGTTCTAGATTCCACTTGTCCTAATAAGACTTCTTAATTTTATTTTTTCCTTTTCTGATGTAAAAATAAACTATTTTCAGTAAAGAAAACAGACTATGGAAAACTTAGATGAACTGGTGATTTATCAAGTGTTGACTGCCAGGGAATGGGACTCAAGAGTTTTTTGTCAGGTGCTTTGAAAAATGTGTGTTTGCTTTCATAATGGAGCTGGAGTGTAGGCGAGTGCATAAGGTAGGGATCTAGCTATCTCTCTACATAAAAAACATGCCTAAGAAAACATGCTGATATGCACACAATCATAATTAGTAATTATGGCAATTTCTGAAAGAGGTGAAGATCAAATTTATCTGAAAGGAGTGCAGTTCCTCCCACCTCTCTGCAGAAAGACGTAAGCTAGTAAGGAAGCTTGAGCCAGAGCTACAGGCAACAGATTTTGTTTAGCACCCACAATTACTTCCAGTTTTGGGTTGAAAAATGTTAGACCTTGGTCCATTCCTAATAAAATCAATTCAGCTTCTGTCCTGACCTTCTCTGTGAACTATGTAAAATTTTTACCACAGAAGAATCTGATAGAATATAAAAAGCTTCTGTTATTATCTAGGAGCTCTTGTGCCAGAGTCATCAAATTCAGTTTAGCAAAATGCAATGCAAATTTGTAATGTGGAAGTGATTGAGGACCCCGTAAATTTGTTATTCCAGCTATTGCAGAACATAAAGTTATTTTCTGAAAATGCAAGTTCTCCAACTGAAAGTTGACTTGTGATGGTGCATTCAGCTCTGGGAAGGTTTGTGCTGGTTATTGGTAGAATAGTCCTCAAGTATAAAATTAAGAGGATTACACAATCTACTCTTTTTGAACCTACACACATTATTATTGCTACTCTTGCTGCTATTTCTCCCCTGTAATTCATATCCCACCTTATGCAGAGCTTTTATATTGCAAATAGTAGTTTGTGGTTAAACTCTATTTAAGTGGATCTCTTTTATGCTGTTTTCTAAACATTGACGAGTGTTTGAGTCTTTCCTCAATGTGGCATTTAAACATTTTGCTCTCTTCCCTGCATACTTGCTGTCATGCCAGGAAAAGTTTTGCAGTGAGGGGCATGCTCTCCCTCAATTCCTGTGCCATTCAGTTGATGCTCCTTTATGGAGTGTGTTCTTCAGTGCCAAGAAGCAGCTCTTTTTCCAGAAACTACTCCAAGATTGCCTATTTATGAGAGGCTGGCATATACAGGGTATTTTTTTCGCTGTTTGTGAATGGAAAAGGGTAGCGTAGATTTTGTTGCCTAGAAAAAATAAAAACATTTAATTTCTTTACTAGGTATCTTCAGAAGAGTTTTAAATCTCAAAATGTAGTGAAAAGGATAGATAGTATTATATATGAAAACTATTTTTTTACCATTTCTCATTTCAGTTTTCATGTGGACAGTAAAACTTTTGAAAAGCAAAAGGTAGATTTCGGGTGTCAAAAATATTTAACACTCTTCAGCAAATGTCTGCTTCTGCTTCTTTTTACTTTTTTAGTTCAATGTGGATATTAATCATACATTTTGTTCCCCTAGCCCTTAACTGAGGTCTCTTAAACTCACTAATGGAACAAATATTCCTTTTACTTGAAAGCAAAATATAGACAAGGTTCATATTTTTTTAGCATTTCAATAGCCATTTATGATTGTTCTTTTGCAAGTTTTAAGCTCAGGTCATTACGACACAGAATGCAAACACTTCTTTATCCTTGTTAAAGTGGAGGAGAAATGAAATGGTTTTGACATTTTCCAGAATAGCTGCAGTTTTGCTGTCTGAAAGATCAAATCTGGATGGAAGTTGCAGTGCCATAAGATGAGTAGGAAGAAGTAAAATTGGAGAGATTTTAGATGGTGGGGTTTTAATGATTTATAGGAACTGACATCTTATATGCTGTTTTGGGAGTAGATACCTGGTTTTTTCCAGTCCCAAACACCACCTTTGTAGCTAATTGTGAAATGACTCAGCATTATTTCTCAGTATAGATTATTATACACCAAAATCTGGCACCCTAGCTTTGTGCCAGCTCGGGTACAATCTGTGCTTGCAAAATGTATTGCTTTTATTTTGGAAGGCAAGCTCTTGGGACAAAGGAATCCTTCAGTAACCTTTGCAGAGGTTACTGAACGTTGCAACATTCACCTGAGTAAACATCCTGTGCTGTGGGAAGGTGAGGTTTGCTTTATATTTTTATTCATTTTGTACTGAACTCAAAAAAAACACCAGCTAACAGATTTGCTATCTTAATAACTGGTATATTAACATTTGCTTACAGCTGTGATTTACTGTTGGTTGGTTTTTTTTGTTGGTTACTGGTTTCTGTCTCAAGGAAATATTTATCAGAATGTGTTTGTTCATGTGCATTGGACAGTCCTCTCCCCTTCCCTCTCACACACTACAGCATCAATATTCAGAGCTCGACACTTTTCAGAATTGAAAGTGTGTTCAGTGAACATGCCCCTTCCACGGGGGTTCCTGCGTGATGTGGGAGCTTTGCCAGCTTTCCCACCTCGTTGGAAGTGTTGGCATCCCCAGAGGAGCAGCGAGTGGTGTCAGTGGCAGATGCCTCTGTATGGTGCTGCTGATTAAGCTCATACCTGGATGCTGTGAGATATTGCCTTGTGCTGTGTAATGAGTCACTGAAACAGGCTGTGCTGGAGTGTTATTGCGTTTTCAGTCTGCAGCCCAGTACCTGCACACCAAAACATTTTGCTTTCTTTAATAATACAGGTGCTGTAGAAAGGTCTCATTTACTCTTCACATAACTAAAAATTAAGGGCAAGAGATCTGAGAGCTGGGAAGGCAACAGACCAAGAGATATTTCTAATAGAAGAAAGGTGAGGGATTAAATAAGGAGAGCTACAGGAGGAAAGGGGTCTCTTACATAAACTTCACCTTCCTGGAAATAAGCAGCA